>JBAMJV010002309.1:0-161569 GCA_037951105.1 Echinarachnius parma | reverse complement strand
CAAAATCATTGATTTTGTTACAAAATCACACGAACGATTACAAAATCACACAAACGATTACAAAATCATTGATTTTGTTAACAAAATCACTCAACAGGATTGATTTTGTAACAAAATCATTTCTGTCGATTGATTTTGTAACAAAATCATTTTTTTTGCTTGATTTTGTAACAAAATCATTTCTGTCGATTGATTTTGTAACAAAATCATTTTTTTTGCTTGATTTTGTAACAAAATCATTTCTGTCGATTGATTTTGTAACAAAATCATTTTTTTTGCTTGATTTTGTGACAAAATCATTTCTGTCGATTGATTTTGTAACAAAATCATTTTTTTTGCTTGATTTTGTGACAAAATCATTTCTGTCGATTGATTTTGTAACAAAATCATTTTTTTTGCTTGATTTTGTGACAAAATCATTTCTGTCGATTGATTTTGTAACAAAATCATTTTTTTTGCTTGATTTTGTGACAAAATCATTTCTGTCGATTGATTTTGTAACAAAATCATTTTTTTGGCTTGATTTTGTGACAAAATCATTTCTGTCGATTGATTTTGTAACAAAATCATTTTTTTGCCTTGATTTTGTGACAAAATCATTTCTGTCGATTGATTTTGTAACAAAATCATTTCTCTCGATTGATTTTGTAACAAAATCATTATTGTTGGTTGATTTTGTAACAAAATCATTTCTGTCGATTGATTTTGTAACAAAATCATTATTGTTGGTTGATTTTGTAACAAAATAATTTCTGTCGATTGATTTTGTAACAAAATCATTATTGTTGGTTGATTTTGTAACAAAATCATTGATTTTGTAACGGAATGCATGTGTTTACACTTGGCGCCCCATATTAATGCTCCAATGCAAACTACTACACACATCACAAGGGCTGCATGTAGTGGTACGAAGCTCCCGTTGATACATAATACAACGCAAAGATATGGCAGCACTGGTTTCCTGATTTCAAGTTTGTCTACCATGACATGGAACTGAATTAAAATGGGAATGGAGTCACAAAACTAAAGCCAAGCCCAAGGTGAGTGTTTGTAATAGTGTATTATTAGCTCAGTTAGGGACGTGGCCGTGGGATAACAATTAACATTTGTCATTTTGAATTCTAGTTCCTCAATTCAAATCGGTGCACCATACCGTAGAGGCTGCAGAACCCGGACGGGGGGGGAACCCGGACACTTAAATCACCCCGATGACTTCCGAAGGCCTGCAACTGAAATGACAACACGCTAGCGCGTTATAACATATCAAAGTGCGTACACAAGCGTATACGCGCTTAACACGCGTATTAAGCAGTTTCATACGCTACCTGGTTTTCCAGAAATCGACTTTCAAGTCAGCTTTTACAGTCCGCCATTGGTTGTTTCTTCACTGTCTTGATGGTAAGTTAACTTTTTAAATTCCTTTAGTGATGCATTTGTTGCTCTATAGTTCCATTACTAGTAATTATTGAAGGCTGATTTTAACACCGACGAGACCGCAGTGTCGAAACGTCCATCGTCGGTCAAAGTTCGAAGCAATATGGCGAAGCGTACGAACGTACGCGCGACGAACGCTCGTGTACGTTCTTTTTGATAGGGGTGTAGGAGAACCCGGACAGTACACATATTGAGCGCGCACGCGCAAGCGTGCATTGATTTGTACTGAAGACCGAGCCGGGCGAAGCGCATTACTATCCCTTCCATAGCTATTGTGCATGTATTGCACTGGCGTGCATGTTATGTATGCCGCGCCGCGGCCAATTAGTTAATTGGATCTGCTAAAGTTTAAAGCATAGCGCCAGCTTTTGACGATTTGTTTCAAGTTTCTCACTAATAATTTTGTTCAAGTTTGATTATTAGATTATCCATATTCTCTATATGATGTAAATACAAAATTATTAACAATTCATAGAGTAATGAAAGAAAGCTGATGACAATCAAGATGATGATGATGATGATGATGATGATGATGATGATGATAATGAAGATGCCGGAAAATGGTGATGTTGATGACGGATGATTATGATGATGATGATGATCGATGTTGATGATGATGATGATGTTTATGACAAAGATAATGATAATGATGATCGAAGGAGAAGGAAATAAGGGTTATTTCAATAAATTAAAAATGAAAAGTCAAATATTTACGTGAAGAAGAAGAAGAAACAGGATAAGATGAAAGCGATGAATGAGAAAATGAGAAAAGTAATGATAGTATGTTGATAATGATGAAGAAGAAGAAAAGAAGATGAAGAAGAAGAAGAAGAAGAAGAAGAAGAAGAAGAAGAAGAAGAAGAAGAAGAAGAAGAAGAAGAAGAAGAAGAAGAAGAAGAAGAAGAAGAAGAAGAAGAAGAAGAAGAAGAAGAAGAAGAAGAAGAAGAAGAAGAAGAAGAAGAAGAAGAAGAAGAAGAAGAAGAAGAAGAAGAAAATAATGAAGATAATTACGCCAATAATGATAAATTACGATTGTGACTATTGCCTTATTTTGTTTTAAAATTAGAACAGGTTGAGATGATCACTCAAGTCACAGTGCGGTGTCCCGGCAAGGCGGAGTCGGGCTGACTTAGCGTGTCCCGGCGTCTCGGATCGCTCGTCTGCGTTCTCGTCCTCCCCCAGAACTTCGCAGAATTCCCTATACCGCAGGTAAAAACAAAAGAAAGAAATACCTTTTGTATTAGAAAAGTAGTAACCTTAATACTTAAAACAACTATGATAACATCATTAATACAAATTATGATTTTAACAATGATTGTAATTATAATGATGATATTATGACGATGATGACGAAGACGATGGTGATTTAAAATGTTATTCTTTTAATTAAAAACAGGTTGCCAGCTTGACCGCTTTATATAGCGTGTCCCTGCGTCTCGGATCGCTCGTCTGCGTTCTCGTCCTCCCCAGAACTTCGCAGAATTCCCTATACCGCAGGTAAAAACAAAAGAAAGAAATACCTTTTGTATTAGAAAAGTAGTAACCTCAATACTTAAAACAACTATGATAACATCATTAATACAAATTATGATTTTAACAATGATTGTAATTATAATGATGATATTATGACGATGATGACGAAGACGATGGTGATTTAAAATGTTATTCTTTTAATTAAAAACAGGTTGCCAGCTTGACCGCTTTATAGCGTGTCCCCGCGTCTCGGATCGCTCGTCTGCGTTCTCGTCCTCCCCCAGAACTTCGCAGAATTCCCTATACCGCAGGTAAAAACAAAAGAAAGAAATACCTTTTGTATTAGAAAAGTAGTAACCTCAATACTTAAAACAACTATGATAACATCATTAATACAAATTATGATTTTAACAATGATTGTAATTATAATGATGATATTATGACGATGATGACGAAGACGATGGTGATTTAAAATGTTATTCTTTTAATTAAAAACAGGTTGCCAGCTTGACCGCTTTATAGCGTGTCCCTGCGTCTCGGATCGCTCGTCTGCGTTCTCGTCCTCCCCCAGAACTTCGCAGAATTCCCTATACCGCAGGTAAAAACAAAAGAAAGAAATACCTTTTGTATTAGAAAAGTAGTAACCTCAATACTTAAAACAACTATGATAACATCATTAATACAAATTATGATTTTAACAATGATTGTAATTATAATGATGATATTATGACGATGATGACGAAGACGATGGTGATTTAAAATGTTATTCTTTTAATTAAAAACAGGTTGCCAGCTTGACCGCTTTATAGCGTGTCCCCGCGTCTCGGATCGCTCGTCTGCGTTCTCGTCCTCCCCCAGAACTTCGCAGAATTCCCTATACCGCAGGTAAAAACAAAAGAAAGAAATACCTTTTGTATTAGAAAAGTAGTAACCTCAATACTTAAAACAACTATGATAACATCATTAATACAAATTATGATTTTAACAATGATTGTAATTATAATGATGATATTATGACGATGATGACGAAGACGATGGTGATTTAAAATGTTATTCTTTTAATTAAAAACAGGTTGCCAGCTTGACCGCTTTATAGCGTGTCCCCGCGTCTCGGATCGCTCGTCTGCGTTCTCGTCCTCCCCCAGAAATTCGCAGAATTCCCTATACCGCAGGTAAAAACAAAAGAAAGAAATACCTTTTGTATTAGAAAAGTAGTAACCTTAATACTTAAAACAACTATGATAACATCATTAATACAAATTATGATTTTAACAATGATTGTAATTATAATGATGATATTATGACGATGATGACGATTGGGCACGCTTTGGGAGCCGATAAGCCCGGGGGGGGGGGGGGGGGGTACTCACGTATATTGGGTATACGGGGATGTGCCGCTGGGAAGGGTGACTTTTTCAAGAAAGATCCTTAAACATGGGTCCCCTTTTCATCAACAAAATCCTTGGACATGGGTCCCTTTTTACATATTTCCCTTTTTTATACGGGATTTTGGGATTTGCCGATGTGAAATTGCAGAAATGTTCAAGCTCGCTGCGCTCGCTAACTCAAAACCACAAAATTTGCGGGAAATACACCCAAAACATGCGCCGCAGGCGAAACAAAATCCTTAGACATGCATGGGTCCATTTTTCGCAAAAGGACCCTTAGATGTGGATATGGGTTTGGAGGTCTCAGCCGCACACCCCCCGTCCGACTTTAATCTGAGTACCCCCCCCCCCCCCCCCCCCCCCCCCCCCGGGCCGATAAACACCATTTTAGAACCATTTTTTTTTTCTCAGTGTGTAATTAATGGAAATTATTAATGTTTTACTTTTATATTAGATTGTCGCCATGACTAAACACAAGTTTAAGTCATGGACCCAAGAAGACATCATTGATGCCATGAGGCGTGTCCAGTTAAAAGAACTCTCACTCCGTGCAGCAGCAAAGACTTATGGCATCCCTAAGTCAACGCTTCAAGATAAACTAACGGGCGTTTCACCTGTTCACTCTCGGCAAGGGCCGGATCCCATATTGGGTTTGGACAACGAAGTGAAACTAGACGCTTGGATAAAAGAAATGGCGCTCGTTGGTCTCTCGCAAGACAAGAAGAGCATACTAGATGTAAGTCTCATTAGGGGGGTTGTTGTCTGTGAAGATTTTTCGAGGGGGGAAGGGGGATTGTTTGTGAATAATTTTTCGAGGGGGGTGTCATGAAGATTTTTTTTGAGAGCGGGTACCAGTGAAGATTATTTCGAAGGGGGGGGGGGGGGGGGGCGGGGGTGTCGGTGAAGAATTTTTTTTTTCGAGGGATACTGGTAAAGATTCTTTCTTGCATGATGGAGCCACGACCCTTTCAAGGACGATTATACCTAAAGAATTTTGTTATAATGTATATATAAACCGAATACATAAAGTAACTATCCCCTAAACAATTGCTCATAATTGTGTAACCAAAAATCGATTCACGATTTTAAAGTTCTGTATTGTTTCATTCCGCGCTATTCGTAGCTGGAAAGTAAACTTGACTGTAGAAAAGAAGAGATGGTTGCAAACGTCGCGCAGCCGAAGCGAAGTCGAATCGGACCCAGTCAGATATCTGCGTCATTAAAGATGGGCTATACAAAAGAAATTGAATACAAAGCTTTCTCTAGTACAATACAACATACTAAATTATAACTACAGTACATTTTGTGTTCGGTTTATATATATATATATATATATATATATATATATATATATATATATATATATATATATATATATATATACATATACATGTATATACTAGTATGCATATTATTTTACTTTTTGTCATGTTCTTTTTATTGACAGACTGTCCAAAAGTACGTGAAGGCGTCAAAACAGGATACCCCGTTCAAGAACAACAGACCTGGGCGGTGCTGGTGGCACGCCTTCCTGCGAAGGCACCCAAGGCTGGCTTTGAGGACACCGCAGGCAGTGGGAAAGGAGAGGGCCGTCGTGACTCCGGCAAGGATTGACCGTTGGTTCGATGAGTTTGAGGCATACATTTGCCAGGAACGCAACTCACGGTCAATCCTGCTGGAGCCACGACGGATGTTCAATCTGGACGAGTCGGGGTTCAGCCTCTCGGGAAAAACAAGGAACAGTGTGGTGGCCCAGAAAGGGATTAGACATGTATACGAGATTAAAAACACCGACAAGACCAACATCACTGTCCTAGTGACGGTCTCAGCTGCGGGAGATTTCCTGCCGCCGATGATCGTCCTCCCTGGTGCGGCACCCTCACAAGACGGGGCTGAGATGAAAGGGGCTGTCCCGGGGAGTTTCTTCTCCTTCACAGAGAATGGATGGATAACGTCTAGTACGTTCCACGATTACGTTACTAATGTTTTCCATCCATATCTGACGCAGAGGAAAATCCCCAGGCCAGTGGTACTGCTGGTGGATGGTCATTCATCCCACCAGAGCCCTGAGATAGCGAAATTTTGCAACGAAAATGGAATCATTCTCTACAGGCTGCCGCCGAACGCCACTCACCTGCTGCAGCCGTGCGATGTCGCCGTCTTTCGGTCTCTGAAGACAGCGTGGGCTGATGCCGAGAGTGCCTACAGGAGTGAAGACAAGACCAGGCGTGTCACGAAGGGTACTTTTGCAGGTGTCTTTGCCGATGCATGGAGGAAGACAGCCTCCAAAAAACACCTGGCTACAAGCGGGTTTAAAGCAGCTGGGTTGTATCCGTTCACAAAGAAATATAACAAAGACCAGCTTCTCCCCTCATCGATTTATCACCTAGAGAAAACCCAGCCTACCAGCGTGCCAACCTCGGCGACAACATCGGCGACAACCTCGGTGGCAACCTCGGCGACAACTTCGGCGACAACATCGGCGACAACCTCGGCGACAACCTCGGCGACAACCTCGGCGACAACATCGGCGACAACCTCGGCGACAACCTCGGCGACAACCTCGGCGACAACTTCAGCGACAACCTCGCCGACAACCTCACCGACAACTTCGGCGACAACCTCGGCGACAACTTCGGCGACAACATCGGCGACAACCTCGGCGACAAAATCGGCGACAACATCCCAGACAACCTCCCCCACAACTTCCCTGCCCACGCCTTCCCTGCCCACGCCTTCCCTGCCCACGCCTTCATCTCCGGGGTTCATTCCCCCATCCCTGGACGATTATATTCCCTTTCCAAGGATAGATGTTAAGAAAAAAGGGAGGAGGACACAGCTTCCTGAAGTTATCTCTGGCGAACAGTTTCTACAATTGATGGAAGATAAAAAGAAGAAACAAGAAGAGGAATTAGAAAGAAAGCAGAAGAAAAAACGAGAATTGGAGCAAAAGAAAAAGGAAAAGGAGCAACAAAAGTTGGAAAGGAGCAACGCAAGAAAAGAGAGTGCAGAAAAGAGAGCAAAAGAGATTGCCGAGAAGAGAGCAAGAAATGATGCAGAGAAGCAAGCAAGAAATGATGCATTGAAGATAGCAAAAGAGAATGCAGAGAAGAGAAAGAGAGAGAATGCAGAGAAGAGAGCGAGAGGGAGTGCAGAGAAAAGAGCGAAGGAGAGTGCAGAGAAGAGGGGGAGGGAGAGTGCAAAGAAAAAAGTGAATGAGGATGGAGAGACAAGAGAGGAGGGGAGTGGAGAAAAGGAAAGGAGGGTGCATGGAAAAAAGAGAGCAAGAAAGAGTGACAAGATGGGGGGAAAGCGAAAAAAGAAAAGCGGCGAGCGCGGGAAAGGGAATGTGGAAGATTACGAATGTCCACAATGTAGATCACACGCTCTTGACTTTCATAGATGGGTTTGTTGTGATGATTGTGAGCAGTGGTACCATTTGGCCTGTACACCAATAGCAACTTATTCTGATGTAGAGGTGGAGACCCTCCCCTTTATTTGTATTTTTTGTACAGCGGAATGTTAATTGCCCCCCCCCCCCCCCCCAATTCAGAAACCACTTCTCACAATCATCACAACAAACCCATCTATGAGCGTGTGATCTACATTGTGGGCATTTTTCAGAAACGCCCGAAGCTAGGCCCCCCCCCCCCCCCCCCCCCCCCCCAATTCAGCCTCGGATCCACAGTGATGGAGTCTCCTGAGAAGGGATCTGTGTCATAGGCAGCGGTGTAATTTTTTTAAATTGGTGTTTAAAATATCACTGTAGAAGTATGGTCATTATTTCCTTTTATTTGTTATTGTATTATGATAGTGAACTTACTCGTAACGTATTTTTAAACGGGAATATACCGAGGAAAGATTGAGCCTTGTAGAGATGGATCTACGTGATCCTGTATACTATAGAGCCATCGATATAGTCTAGGATATTGAGCTCCAATGAAACTAAGCAAGGGCGTCAACAACTTCTCAAAAGTGGAGGGGAGACATTGCGAGGAAGCGAAACGACCGAGTGGGGGAGTGTGTTTGAGGGGGTGTCCCCCTATCACAGTAGGGAGCTTTTGTATTTTGGGGCGTGAAATTGTGCAATTTGGTGCACACCTAAGACAGAAATTTCACGTAATATGAAGTATATAAGTATAGATCAAACATACACAATGACAAAGGGAGGGGGACAATCTCCTCCACTTGCAAATGTGGGGGGACATGATATTTCAATATGATTTGCGTTTAGCGCAGATGGACCGAATTTACTGAAAGATATATTATTTCAGGACGGGAATGCAAATTTGTATAAGGCGCTTTATTGGAAGGATTCTTCAAACTGATAAAGGTGCGATATTGCTAGTACTAGGGAACGACCATTATGTTCTTCTTTATTATCGTTGATAACATCATTATCATCACACATTTAATACAAAAAGATAATTGTTTGAGACACATTCAATTGGCAAGATCTATCTTTTGTTTTGAAGAAATTAGCGTAGATTATGTTCAGAAGGAATTAAGTAATTTAGATTGCACAAAGTCTATAGGACTTGATGAGCTGCATCCCAGAATTTTAAAAATTAGTGCTCGTCACGTCGCTATACCATTAGCGCATATATTTAATGAATCTTTATGTACGGGAAGCTTTCCCCAATCGTTTAAACTTGCTAAAATAGTACCTATACCTAATAATAAGCTTACTAATGACATACGTAATTATCGTCCTATATCATTGCTATCGATAGTGGCAAAAGTATTTGAAAGAGCAGTCCATTCACAGCTCCTTAAATATATTGAAAAAGAAGGTCTCATGACTGAGCGCCAATCGGGTTTTAGACCCAATCACTCAACTGCAACATGTCTAACTGAGATTTGTGATTATTTATATGAAAATTTTGACAGGGGTAAATTTTTTGGCGCTACATTCCTAGATCTCAGAAAAGCGTTTGACGTCATACCCCATGACTAGCTTTTGTTAAAAATGTCTTACTTTGGAATAACTGACGTTGAATTGAAATGGTTTGAATCTTACGTTATAGATAGAAAGCAGTGTGTGTTCTATAAAGGAGAAACGAGTGACTTTCTCCCCGTGAGAACGGGGGTCTCACAAGGATCTATACTAGGACCACTTCTCTTTTGTTTGTTTATGAATGATATGTCAAATTTAAAACTGAGTATTGATACAAAAATCTCACTTTATGCAGACGATACAGCTGTATTTCACTCAGGTTTCGATGTTAGGAAAGTGCAGACAAATCTTCAATCAGATATAAATAAACTTAGTAAATGGTTTTTAGACAATGGTATGATTGTAAACTCAGACAAAACGAATCTCGGCAGAAAAAAAAAAATTGTAACTTCCAGATATTTATGAATGGTCAATTACTTGAAAATGTAACCAAACTCAAACACCTCGGTGTAACTTTTGAGCAAAGTTTGAATTGGTCATGCCACGTGGATGATGTTGTTAGGAAAATTGTACGATCAATTGCATGTATACGAAGAATTATGTCCTGTTTAACAATCGACAATTTGAAACAGTTGTATTTTACACTTATACTTAGATTATTGTTGCACTGTGTGGGGTTCTCTAACAAAAAGAGACATGTTGAGGATACAAAGATGCCAAAACAAATACGCTCGAATGATTTTGAAAGCTGACTATAATACTCCATCATTGGGACTCCTTCACTCACTGAAGTGGCAGCCCGTTGAACAAAGAATACATTTTCATTATTATGTTATGGTGTATAAGTTATTGCACAACCTTGCCCCACAATACCTTTGTAATTTAGTATATAGGCGTAATGCAGCATATTGTACTCGTTATACCATTTCTAGCCAATTATACTTGCCAAAACCTAGAACTGAATATAGAAAACGCTCCTTCTCGTATGTTGCAAGTAAACTTTATAACGCACTACCTGTCCAAATATCTCCCACATTAAGCATATTTAAAAAACGCCTTCGGCAACACCAGTCCATTATATGATATCGCAATAACTATCGCAATTTGATTTTTTATACACTTAAGTTGACATTTTTATTCTGTCATACCCCCGATGTAACTTTGTTTTAATTGCCAAGTTTTAAAAATGATTTTTTATTATATTTATGTATTTATGTTTTGTATGTATGTATATCTTTATGCTGTGTTTTTCAATGTAAACGTTGTAATTTCTATCTGAAACAGGGCCCTCTTGTAAAGCAGGCCTTTGTGGCACTGAATGGGGCTACCCTGTGTTTTTAAAGAAGACTGAATAAATAAATAAATAATACAAAACATGATAATAATGAATGGTATAGACACATTTGGCTAATGTCGGGTCGTCATTTAAAAAAAAAATTGTTGGGGGGGGGGGGGGGGGCACGTGCCCCCCGTAGCTACGCCACTGTATACAACAACATGGACATGATAACAATGTTTTCATTATAAATAATTACAAAATGTATTTTGTTTATAGATATTTTAATTCACTTATGATCGTTTATATAAAAATCGATCATGTATTCTCCGATAGCAAAATGCCTGGTAGCTATTCAAACAAAGTTCAACACACGCGGCCATCGGCAATTTGTTGTATTTTTTATTTTTTTTAATGTGGAAGACACCACCCTAATTTACACATCCCTATGACATTAGTTATTACAAGATACGGCTAGATATTTGTTGTCATTGACAAGTGAGGCAATTGTTAATGGGCCCTGGAGACATATGCAGTCACCTATAATGTATCCATATCTGTTTAAACTATGACCAGTTCGAGGATTCAAATCTTGGAAAAGCTATAATACAAGCTCTTAAAGATATTTGTTACAATAAAGGAGATACTGTCTTTACCACTGAATTTATTTACCCTTATATTTTCCTACACCTAAACATATAGGATAAACAGTTGGCGCTCATTGCTCACTTATGTATTTTTTCACTATTAACATTGACAAAACAAAATACGAAGTGTTAATGAAATCGTTTTATTTCACTGTTTATATCGTAATATAATACTAATTTTGGTCTATTATATGTTTGCATTCCATAGACTATATATATTTGCTATATTCGAAATCATGTGCATTTCATTATCAAGATGTGAAATAAAACATGTTTTTACTTCTATTACAATGATTTAGAAAAGGCATAATACCAAAGATACACTATCAAGAACTTATATTCTTATGTGTGTTATTGTTTTTAATTAGTGTTGTGTTCTTTTGTTTTATATCTAATGCAAATGAAACTGCAGATACCACCAACATATATTATTAAATGTAGGCTACTGCATTTGAAAATTGAACAATTGTTTATTTGTGATATTTATTTTTTTACAGTCATTGATGATATTATTTTGGCCTATAATGAGATGTGCGGTGTTGGTGATTGGTTGTTTGATTCAACTTGTTTGTAATGTGTAGAGCAATGTATTATTTAACTGAGATTACTGAATTCATAATACTAAATATTTCAAAATAATACATAATAATACATGTACAAACAAAAAAATAAATACAATACATGTATTGCCAACGATTCATATAATGCGAGCATAAAGAGAATAGTACAGGAATAGTAAAGAAATTGGCAACAATAGCCTTTCTAAACTGATTGCCATTAAAATTAAAAACAACAACACTGACAACAATACAACCAGATCGAGGGAGAGGTACGATAGACTTGATAGCAATTTATGAATGATACAATTTATGAATAATATGAATATATATAATTTGCACTGCACAACTATGTATAATTAATATTCGCACCAGACATGTTCACGGCCATATTTTGCCTGCACTTATTTTTGATTTTTGACTTGAGGAGCATGCAAGAAGAAAGGACAGAAAATATAGGGCCACCTTTTGATAACTGAAAAACAATATAGCCAGGCGGAATAATCTTTTTAGATTGGACGCCTATAACCAACAACAACAACAACAATAGTACAATTATGATCATAATTGTTCTGCTGAGGCAAAACTATTATTAAGAAGAAAAAAAAGAAAATGGGCTGTAAGTGTAGCAGTATTCAGCAGAAAATTGTGCAAGTCAAATAATAATTATCATTCAAAAGTTTATTAAAATTGTATTTTATACCAGCAGAATGAACTGTAAACATATCACTATCTTCTTTTCACGATGACCATGTTTTATCAACATAATATGGAAAATGCAAAAAGCAAACACGAATCAAAATTAATAAAAAGTGTACCCGTTTGTACGGTACCATACCTTCCTCCGTCACTGCGCTAATGCAACTGGTTGGCGATCACTCAATATACTGTACGTCACGTACGTGTTACTATCAATAACAATGCTAGCGCGCGCTAGTAGTACTTCACGCGCGAGAGATACATAGCGCAAGTTGTTGGCAGATTTAGTTTGAGACGGCAATTTTGGGGATTCCAGCGAGAAAATACGCGCACCAACGAAATTCGCGCATAGTTGCCGTACGTACTTATCGTGATTGGATACATTATCATTTTATCTTAGTGGAGAAAGGTAAATATGGTTAGTGGAATCGTTGTAACACACTCAAAATTACGATTTTCCGACAAGATTGTGTGTGCCAGTTTTGAGTGTCCGGGTTCTGCAGCCTCTACGGTACTACACACAATTTCTTGAGTGAATATAACATGTAACATGTGCTGTGTGGGTCGCATAATGTCAATAGCATTATCAATTACAATCAATGACTACAATTCGCACAACGCTAGTTAATTGGAGCTTAAATTGTATCATGTCTACTCAATCTCAAGTCTCCATACCAACTTTTGTTTCTACTTGCCCATTTGTCAAGTAAAATCATGAATTTTCAAATTGTACTTGCCCAAACCAAAAATTGACATGTCCCAAAAAACAAAAACAATGTGCAACAAAATGCAATCTCTCGTGTAGTTAAACATAAATGTTAGTTGCCTGATTGTGATTGGGCAACTAAACTAGACATTTTAAAATGTTACTTGCCCGATATCAATTTAATTATATTTGCCCCGGCTAGCTAGCAAGCTAATGGCGTCAAGCCCTGGTCTACTTATATTATAATTTACTTCATCATTACAAAGGAAGGCTGTATAATACACTATCAATTGTTAACTGTGATCAGCGCCGTACGAAGTACGGCGCTGTGACGACGAGATGTTAACAAATTTTGAGTTATTTTTGCGACGGGTGGTTTCAACAACTTTCCATCTAATATTATTATTTTTTTTAGTTCTAGACATGAATTAAACATTCAACTTACCTTGCTTGCTATTTAATTTGTTGCAAAAGAATGATAACTTACCTCAAATTGATGATGATGATGATGATGACTGTTATTTCTAATGCTGTTATCCGATCCGGATCCGATCCGAGATCCCGGCGGTAATGGCTTCCGAGCCGATTCCGAGACGGATCCGAGAAATATTTTTTCTCGGTAGAAAATATCGGAAGATTTTGCCGACCCATTTTCTCCAGTGATAATTGAACATGTGTATGTTTGACAGTCCATTAAGTAGGGATGCCGATCACAAAATCTAACTTTTGATTTCGGCACAATCATGACAAACAACTTACCAGACTGTAATCTCCGAACACCAACATGTCCTCTCACCAAGTTTGAAGTTATTCCGACTGTTAATTGCTGAGATATTAAGGTGCAAAGTTGATTCAAAAACGACCCTTTTTTGGAGCTTTCAAATTACGCGCGCTTGAAACTATATGATATTGGCCGTGCGAGAACCAAATTGGAGGGGGTGTGGCTTGCGATCGCAAAAAAAGTTCGACGAAAGTTCAATTAACATGATGAAGTTCAAATGCTAGTCTTACTTTCAAGGCAAACTTCTTTCATCAATTCTACGTCAACCGTCAACGAATATCATTATAATACATATTTATTTCCAAATGAACAAAACATGTTGTCCCCACAGCATAACAAGCGCATATTACAGGCTAAAGCCCCCTCTCTTTAACCACCCCCACCCCTTCCCCTCAATCTCAATGTTGCTACGCCAGCTGAAAGTAAACCTATTCAGCCTCGAGCGGCTGTGCCAGGCGTTGGCGAGACGTGTACATACCCGAAGCCACGGCGCGCTGCGGTGCAGGAACCAGCGCGGACGTTTACTGTACATAGCATGCGACACACGTAGGCACGATCGTTGTTGTTTTTGTTGCAATATACTGTAACACAGTAGCGTGCGAACTGACTTGTTTGTTCAAGTTTTTTTTTTCTTTTTTATCAATGAATAACCTAGGCTTGGCTTGGTACGAAGAGTCACGTCACGTTCACGTTAACGTCACGTAAACGGTTCTGTACCTTTTGTGAAACAGGTCACCCAAATCTACGAAGTGTAGGGTAAAGTGACCCAACAATTTGTCGTTTTCCATGCCGGTAAAACTCGAAGTGTCGCGTTAACCAAGTCGTGACGTGAGCGTTTAATCAAGATTTTTTAAATTGCAAACGCTTGTTACTAAGACTAGACATGCACGCACAAAGAGATTTAAAAATGTCGACGAAAATGCCGATACCCCCTTATCAAATCTTTTCAATCATTATGTTTATAATATGTACGTGCATAATTCAGAGTAATCTGAGACGATAATATGCAGTTCTGTCATTTAGGCAATGTACAACCATACCACTTGCATTATTTGTCTTGTTATTGGAGTGTTTCTAAAGACGTGTCGTGCGTGGATTTTGGCAAATGTTGATTTCCAGCTGAATTGCTACACGCAGCGGGCAATTCAGTTCGCATACGCCTGAAGTTCCCGTGCTCGACGTCTGAGCGTACTGGCCCTTAACGGCGTTGTATACTGTGCATGCCTGTGAAAGTGAGTGAGTGAGTGAGTGAGTGAGTGAGTTGCAGTGATCAATGAGTTTAAAAGTAATAAAACAATGATTTGATTAATAGTGTTTATTTATGGTTATTGAATCGAGTCAATCTATCAATTAATCAGTCAATCATTATAATGTAACAATCACACCAACCAATCAATATTAAATAAATCAATTAATGTATTTGACATTCGAACTAGCTACTTGTAGGCAGTGGCGTACCCAGGATTTTTTCAAGGGGTGGGTGTGTAGGGGGGGGGGATATTTCGTCAGACAAATTGAAGTAAGCGGGGGAGTGTGGGTAGGGGGTGTCCGTAGAAAATGACCGCAGCCGAGGACGAGACCAGGACCGGTCACAAATTTCGAGGCCGAGACCAAGACATTTCTTGAATTATGTAAGGGGGTGGGGATGGGGGTAGGGGGTGTCCATCCCCCTGCCCCCAGGCCTGTGTACGCCTATAATTGGTATTTACAGTATAGGTAGGACGGGTTCGTTCACGATTAAATTTACCGAGAATTAGTCTCTTCTCAACGACAATTTACATTAATTTGTTTTACGCAAGCGCCAATTTACGTGAGCTTTCATGAATTGCATATAGTATATCTACAAACTGTTGGGTCACGTAACCCAACACTTCGTAGATTTGGGTGACCTGTTTCACAAAAGGTACAGAACCTTCACGTGACGTGACGTGAACGTGACGTGACTGTTCGTACCAAGCCCCTAGGCTTTGTACAATTCGCAAAAAAAAACACAAACACAATAAACTGTATAGTCCCTACTCTAATGTGTATATACGAATGGGTTAATATAGAAAACAAATAATACTTAGCGTCTGAAAGCGATACTATACACACTACGTAACAGTCATAACACGTCCGTGATTCATGAATAATTCATTAGCTACGTAGTGGATTTCGCGATGCTATGAATAATTCATAAGCCAAAGTACATGTCTATTTCAGTTTTTTGGGGCGTGCGTGGCTATCCTTCACCCTTTTTTGGTGAATAGGGGCTCAAAAAATTGGAAAAAAAATAACCTAGATGCCCTTAAATGCGCATGATCAGAAACTTATTGATGGAGAAATTATGGATTTTTTTCGTTTTTAAAAATATAAGGAATGTGGGCGCGGTCATGCGCAAATAAGGTGATATAGGTTGAATGCCCATGTATTCACTGAGTCACTCAAACTATTTTTCAGATCAGGCGTTTGGTGGTGCATAAGGATTAAGTGAGATTATCAACAGCGCCCCCTCGAAATTCATTGGCGCCCTCATTACATAGTCTGCCCGTTCAATCACTCGGACTTATCGCTGTTATTATCTGCCGATATCAGAGGAATCCTTTCGTATGTAAGTGTATTTGCATTAAAATATGAACAACGGTGAATTACACATGCTGCTGATTGTGATTGTGTGATAATCTGTCTTTTTATTCATGGAAAATTTTGTGATTTTATACCGATTTGTATATGGCGAACAAGGCGAAACGCGTACACACTGTACGTACGGACATTATCGCGAAAAAAGGGTCGACATGTACGGAGCTCCAGCGGCATCCCTACATTAAGTAGTGTAATTTAAATAAGAAATGGGGAAATCAATATTGTTTACTTTATGAGTGGTTATTTTGGAGAAATTCATGGTTCGTCAGTTCGTTTTGCAGTCGAAAATTGAACAGGATGCGCGAAATTGCTAGTCATTTGAACGATGTTGTGGACGGATGTGCAATCAAAGTTACGCCGATACTCGAGGGGAGACGTCTGGTGGATGTCTGTATGATCGAGCTAATAAGCCAGTGCATTCAAAATGTGGCTCTGAATACGTTTTATTGTCATTTGCACATTTAAAAATGTTCTGATATTCTACTTACATGATTTCTTGGCGTTTGATAGCTGGGCGGAAACAAAAATATGCCCCTAAACAATGAAAACAATTGCGCAAAATATCGATAAAAAATTACTACACCGCTCCCGTTTGCTTGTATAATTGCGTGTGCAGATATAGATCCGCCGCCGGGAATTCCCCAATTTTCGGCGGATGGATCTCGCGTAAGAAAAAACGTTCACCATAACACACGCAAAGTAATACGACCAAATTAACGCCTAATAACTTGTTGCATGTGCATGCAAGCTATAGCTAGCTAACTCATTGGAGTTCTCTCGAGGCCTAGCCGTCCGTAATCCGATTTTTTTCTTTGGAAATATATCGATAATTCAGCAGTTTTGTCTTTGATTTGGGGGGTTATTTTGTATTCTGTTCGGCTTTCAGATGCCATGTTATCATGTAAGTAGATTACCAGAATTGTGTGGTTCCCTAAAAGGGTAATTTATAGCCGATTTTTGAGGGCAGTGGCCCGGCAGTGGCTCACAAGCGCGGTTTTCCATGCGATTGGCGGGTTGAGTTTCTGTGAAACGTGTGGTGCGATGCCGAACAAACCATCGAAAAAATACTTTTCTTGCGAAACTCTGAATAATCTGAATATTATTTTTCCGTAAAAATTGATATGTACATGCCTCGAAACGTCATTATTATTAATATTTTTGCCATATAAAACAAGAAAGATGAGTCTACAACGCTGCATTTTTTCAGAGCAAATTACAATATTTTTTTTCTCCGAGATCCGATCCGATCCGAGATCTCGTTAGCGATATAGAATTCTAACGATCCGAGAACGAGCCGGGATTTTTTGTTTACCTAACAGCATTAGTTATTTCCTTCGTCTTTGTTCGCTGCATGCAATGTCAGGTGACCGAAAACTCGTCGGCAATGCATAGCGCATGCGGGGGGCGATCGGTTGACTAATACAATAAGCCAGGGACTGTATGTACCGTACTCACATGTATGGTACGTAGTACAGGCAAACCTCATACCTCCTTGGTACAGGGGTACGGCACTGCCGACAAGTTTTTGATCACCTGATATTGCATGCAGCGAACAAATTCGGAAACCGTTTTCATCACTTCTGTAATCTTGCCAGTTTTATGGTAAATTTCAGTATAAATAAAAATGATTTGAATCATTGATGCCCATGCATAACATAATTCGTAAGTATGAACCGAGATATGTTATTATGCCTCCGCAACGAAGTAGCCGGAGGCATTATGTTTTCGGGTTGTCCGTCCGTCCGTACGTACGTACGTCCGTACGTACGTCCCGTTCTCGTGATCTTGTATGAGTATGCTTTCATTTAAAACTGATTACCTCTGCTTTTACAAAATTAATCACGCCGATTTTGAGCTTAGTCCCATGTGATCAATTTGGCGTAACCTTTCAGAATCACATGGGACTAGGTAAGCTCAGAATCGGCGTGAATAATTTTGTAAACGGAGAGGTAATCAGTTTTAAATGAAATCATACCCATACAAGATTACCTTGGGCGTATTAATATGGATATATGTTGCTTTGGTATTAATTTATATTCCCAAAATATGTTTTTAGGGATCATTTTCCAAAGAAAAACAAAAAGTTTCTTTTTTTTTTTTTTTTTTTTTTTTTTTCCGATCCGATTTTTTTCCCGATTTTTTCTGCATGATCGGAAATCGGCAAAAACGGTCCGATCAACCATGATCGGATCGGGATCGGCATGCCGATCCGATGACTAGCACCCACACATAGGTACATTACAGTAGCATTGTGTGGAGATCAACCTCTTCCGCCTGCTGCACTATCTAAAACATAAACAGTTTTTGTCGGCCGATTTCTCCCTAAATTTACCAGCAAATGCAAACAAACTTTCGTTTATGTGATCCCTAAGTCATATACTTTGATAATAATTACCGACTTTGTTGTTTTGAAGATTGCAAAATGTAGAGAAAAAAAAGGATTATTTCCCGTCTGTTTTCATTACAGATGCATCCTAACACACAACGTTCAACTGATGAACGGTACAGTGTATGAATAGGCAGTATAGTAATCTCCTGTGTATTACCATAATTGCGTGTAAATGGTCCACCTGAGTGGACCATATACTTTGTAGATGTGGTTGTACCATCATTGTAGTTGAATGGTCCGTCAAAATTTTGCACAGGGATGCGTCATGGTATATCGAAATCCGACTCACATAGGACCAATGACGCATCATTTCCGGGGTTCATGAGGTGCGTCATACGATTGATAAACTTGTATAACTATGAAGTAATTCATTTCTTTGTATTCACATTCACTTTTTTATTCTTACTGTATGTTTTGATCATTGTGAGTTCTGATTTAATGTTTTTAAATGTTCATTTCATTTTGGAACCTAGCTTTTGCAAAACAGGTTGTACAGTAGCTACACCAGTAACAGATCACTTTTTTTGTGGATACAATTTCTTGCTAAGACAAAATATTTTGTATGGACTATCATTTAGTATACATTGTTGGAAATCTAAAATGGTGCAGATTATGGATATTGTAAATTCAAACTCATTCCTTCACTAATAAGCAAATCACTGCCCATTTTACGAACCCTTTACGCTGCACCAGTCACGGATCACTACTTCACCAGTAACAGATCACCTGGCTTTATTTTAAAAATAATTGACCAATTATCTTAAATTTTTCATCAAAGTGTTTGCCAGTAAGCCAGTTAGCAATTAATATCCAGGAAAAATGTTATTTCTTAAACATGCTTCCTTATTTAGTTATGAAGAGTTGAATTATGCCACCCATGATCCTTATGAAATGTTTGCAAAAATCATATCCAAGTAATTTTCAATTTTTGAGTTAGAATTCACAGATTCTAGTCAAATACATTGTTTGAAGCAAAACAAAATTAATTCTGATCTTTTGTTTTGTTTTTATAATGATTTGAAAATGGGTGATCCGATACTGGTGTAGATAATTTCTGCTGTAATTAACATTAAAATTTGCCTTTTTTTTACTATAAGCCTGCACCTAAACACCCGGAAAATGCTGTGGGGTATGTACAGTATATACCAGAACATCTTTCTGCGTAAATAAATGTATGAATTCTAGATCCGTCGGCATATTTTTGTTTTTAAACATCTTATTAAAAGAATGTATATTTTATTTCTTCTTGAAAATCTGAAATCTGTACATTTTGTCACTAGATGACACTATTTTGAAGGCTAATTTCTCACTTTTGCGCGATGATCATGGAACTGAGGTTTACTTATTTTAAAAAGAAGATGATAATTAAAACAATTAGATAGTCACAAACATCTACGCATCAATTTGGGTAGGTGATCCATTACTGGTGTAGAAACGGTACTTATACATATGTACTATATATGTAGCTGACAAGGGAAAGTGAGCAATCAATCCAGATTTTGTCAGGAGGATTTGATTAATTAAAATATATATACTTTAGAGCACTCAAAAGACTTAAATTTTAATCTGAAAAGGTACTTTGATTATCAGTCATCAAATTTGGTGCCTTAAACAATAAAAATACCAGAAAATTTGGAAAATGTAAGGATTTTTCTGAAATTTGCACAGGGTAGTCCCATGTGTGGAGTTTCATGTATGGTTTCTATTTCTCCTATATGGAGACACCCAAGAATAACAAAATCATGTGAACTGAAGGATATAATCATGGGATCATGTTGTGGGCAAGTCCAAGCTATTTTGTAACTGTAACGCGCGGGACATCAGAGCGATAAAGAGAGCTTACTCTTATAAGAAATATTGAAACACCAAATTGTTTTACATTTTAGATGCTTTAGAGCAAATTCTATCAAACGGCAAAAAAAAAAAATGAAATTCCCCATGCATTAATAATTTATGTGACTTTTTGCTAGCGTAACGCGCGGGACCAGAGAAAGTTGGTATTTTAAAACTTTGACTTTGAATGTGAATTCCTCTGAATTTATATATCGAAACATGCTTGGTATGGTCTTAATGTGCATCTTTCGCTCTACCAGAATATGAAATTTCATCTTCTCAAAGCTTTAGAGTTTCAGACAGGGTCGATTTGAAAAAAGATTGTATTGTAACACGCGGGACATGTAACATGCGGGACATTTTTCTACCATGCGTTTTACATATAGGCCCACCCCCCAATTTGCCCTTATTATAGATATATCAAGAATTTGTGCTTGGAAAATGCTCATCTTATGCATAAATGTTCTTTATGACATTTCCTAACAACATTTAAAAACAAAAGTTGCAAAAGCGAATATTTTCTTTGTGTATTTCTTTGTTTTGGGAAATTCTTATGTATTTCTTTGTTTTTCAACTTCCATTTTTACATCTTTTTAAAAAAGAAATCAATTATTCACCACTGTCAAACAATTTTTATCCTAAAATTAATTATTTGCAGTGATTAAAATGAGAAATTATTGAGTTTTTATCAATCCTATGAAAAAACACCTATTCCATAGGAATTGTACATAAATCACAAAATTATTCAATTTCCAGATTGACTTCCACTTCGAAAAAGTCATGTGCCTTTGTAAGGGTACAAATGTTTGTCACGAATTTGGTCTCAAAAGTTGCGCAAGACTTCATAGAAAAAACATGTTGAGTGGCAGGCAAATTTCTTCGCGTGTTACGGAATGATCGTAAATAAGCCAATAGGCCAAAACAAGATTTTCAAAAACCCATTGCTTTACTGTATAGATTGTCCCGCGCGTTACAAAATGTCCCGCGCGTTACAAAATCTAATTATTGATTTATGCTAATTAGGTAAATGTGATAACTTTTTGTTGCTATGTTATGGATGTCCCCCAAGGTAAATTAGAACTTTGTAGAGTTTCAGAAAAATAAACCTTTTGATTAACGAGTAATCGAAACAATAAGATGTAAAAATGTAACACGTGGGACATGCTAATTTTGGAACGCATCTAATCTGCATATTGAATGAGATAACAAGCTGAAAATTATAATCCAACTTCCTTCTGGTAATGACATCGGGTCAAGCCAATAATAAGTAAAGAATCATTAAAAGCATTTTAAATATGATTTAATTTGTCTTTAATTCAGATGTCCCGCGTGTTACGACTATTTACATATTATGCAAATATATTTGATTATTACTACTTATTGGAGACAAGTTTTTAATTTTTGTTTTCAAATTATTAAAATTCAATATCTTAGCTTTAAAATGACATCAAGTTTCACTCAATTGGGTGAATATGAAAATTTACCCCCTTGGGAACAAATACCTTGGACTTGCCCTTGTATGGAAAAATAATCCAGAAAAAATCAATAGGATTTGAGATAGAGCAAATTGTTTTTTTTAGTTCATGTTCACTTTTTCGTGGAATTGCCCATATAGCATTTACTAAACTAGTTTGTAAGTGGTATACAAACAGAACTATTATTATCCCTGGCTTCCTGGTACCAATCAAGCCAACACATTGAAATGTGTAATTTCAACTCCTTGGGGAGCATTCATGCCAAGAAACAACTATATAGGCACATCAAGCTCATTAGGCCTGATGCCTGATTACCCTACCAGGTAACCATTACTCTGAGTTTAGACTTTAGAGTAGCATATATGGCAATACAGTGTAAAATAACGGCAGTCTCTACCAAGACGTGCCCACAGCACGACTAAAAGAATGGGTGCTCTGTTCAGTCACATAGAGCATCCATTCTTTTAGTCATGCCATGGGCATGTCTCGGTAGAGAATGCCAATATGTCTTGTGAAGGACACGCATGCTATGACTGAGAATGAGTACATGACACTCACATCCACATTGACTCATTCATGTAAAAGGGTAATATAAAAACCCACACATGTATACTATAGTAACTGGTCAATTCCGTATGAGAGAAGGCAAAAACACCACATCTCAAAGTTGAGCAATCTTCCCTAAATCAAACTGTTATCAAAAGAGGAAAACTTGAATTTTAGGAAACTGAAAACCGTTTGTATATAGCTCGATTGGTTTTTCAAATATTTCTGCTTGAATTGAACAGAAATTTATGACCTTTTATTCATAAATCAGCTTCATTTTGTGAAAATAAAGTGAATCTTTTAATTCAATGACTGTTTCTGCTCATTTTCTCATATTTTCCATACGATGTTGTAACAATCACAAATTGTAAAGCATGGGCAGTAACTTCATTGCATATTTTTTTGAGAATTTTTTAAAATCTATGCACATTTGATCGTAATTCCGTTACGATAAAACGTTTTAAGTTTTTCTCAATATCTTCTTTAGTCATGTCATTGTGAATTCTCTTCCTTCACCATAGTCCTAAGAACTTCCAACATAATTTTCTGAAATAATGTCACTACTTTTTCCAAAAATGGCGTAACAGTATTAGTAATTCCGTTACGTAACAGAATTACATGCACATGGTTTGTAAGGTATTGAATGATATTGCTGAAAATAACATTTTTTCTTGTTCTGAATGTAGAAATACCCTTTACATAAATAGCATGAACTGTAGCCATGTAGACAATAAGTCATTATACATACATGTACTGTACAATGTTACTTTATATGACTCATTACCTCACATGCTTCATATTGCATCAATGGTGATTTAACTAAATTGATACACGATAGATAATTTCTCTAATTTCTCCATGAACATAATAGAGATGATAATGTTCTATCATTAAATTAGTTTCCAGCAAGACCCACTTGACTGAAATTATGAAGATGCAGCAGATTCATGTTTGTACTTTAGAAAGGGAAAAATGAAAACAATAACAAAAATGTAAAAATATCCAGTAATTAGTATGACACTGGTTCTACATTTATTTTCTCACATTAATTTACATTGATGTATTTTAAGATATAAATCATACCTTCAACTTTCAAGGAGATTTAATATTAATAATTTTGTATGTAGATTTGAATATCATTGATCAGTTAAGGGCTCATAACTCACCATTAATTATGTAAATTTGTATTAAACTGAAGCATATAAAATCAAACATAAATACAGAATAGGCTTCAAGATATTCAAAACTATACATAATACAGGCTAAGATATGTTTTATTCATTATCATAAAGTCATAACTCATTGAGTGTTCAGTGTGCTTCTGTATGCAGATCAAAGAAGATGTACAAAGTATTTGCATTTTCAAATGGGAATTCCTAAAGGTGTCTTTCATTTTTTGCAATTCGATTTTTATATTTTATATATGCCAACTTTTTGTATTTGGATCATACATGTTTATATCCGTACATGTATTTCGTGAAATGAATGAAAACGCATTCTAAATTGATTTGAGAGTAAATTAAGATCACTTTAGGATGAATTTTTAAAAGAATAATTTTAGAATATAACAAGAGTTTATATAAAAAATCTCGATTTGTTTGTAATTCTGTTACGCACACACATACATTCAGGATTTGTTCTGGTCCTTATGTAAGATTTTAACAATTTGCATACATTGTTTAACAAAGCATACAAATTATTTGCATACAAATTCTTTACTATAGACTGTACGCAGAAAAATGTAACCAAGAAATTGCATTTTCATGGGTGGATTCATGGGTGGATTTCACAGGCGTAATTCCGTTACAGTGACATTCGTTTGTCTTAAGGTAATTTCAGAGGTTAAAATAGATAATTTCTGGAAAAAAGATGTACCAAATTCAAGTTTGTAACTTAAATGATAAGTTTTTATTACCAATGAAGATTTTTTTGTGGTAGCTTTTGCAGAAAATCATTACAAAGTTAGTGTTGAATAAAAGACCCCTTTCCGTTATGATTGTATTTTGGTCTCCTGACGCTACAGTGTTATAGATTTGTACCTCTAGTACCCCTACCAGTTATTAAAGTTGTTCAAACTGTAGAAGTGAAAGGAATTTTGAATATGATTAGAGCTAAAAATCACTTATATGTCATTCTGTAACAGTGGAATTGCCCATTCACAATGCATTTCCATTCACACAGATTTCCAATATTCAGGAAGTTTACGAGGCTTTATAGCATTGAAAGTTGAATTATTTGACCTGTTTGTGATTTTAAATTGTTTAAATGTTTCTTGATATTGATGATGTGCAGTTCTTTAGCATGTCACATAATGTAGGTACTTTTTTTTTTTTTTTTACTTTGGGTTTTTTCACAATTTAACTATTTTTCTTGAAGTAAAGGAAAAATTAAAAAAATGTTGCTATTTTTTACTTCAAATATGGTTATTATTGTCAAATTATTGATTTTTGAAAAGTATTGAAGCTAAAATGTGAATTTGTTGTTGTTCATGTACCGATTTGTGGAAAAGTTGATCCCACTGCTCAAGTTGTGTAATTCCGTTACACACTTTAGTGGACATAGTTTCTAGGATTTTTCTTTCATTTAATTGATGCAATCCTTTTTAATTTCTTGCCTACTAATATGAAGCTGAAAATAAACCAAAATAAAGCTGGAGTTTAGCAATATTTTTTTCAAATTTCATTCTTATTTGTATTTTTGCCATATTTTCATTTATTTTACACATAACAAGTTCAAATATTGCTTTACAGATATGTCAAATCATGGTTTATATTCAAGTGCTAGATAGCCTTGATGTTTGCATTAGCATGTAAGAAAAGTTGAGTGCAAAATAATTGAGTTTACCTTGAAACTTTCAGAGATGTAATTCCGTTACAAATTTGTGTAATTCCGTTACAGTGGTCTTTTTTCAAAAAAGTGCATTTGTGAACTTATCATTGTGTTGTTTATGCACCTACTTGTTCCAAAATGAAGTTGACATTATCAAGATAGAAAAAATACATAAAATCAGTTTCAAAGTGTCTTATATTTCAGAGAAACTCAACGCAAACTTGTAGCAAAAAAAAAACTCCATTCTCCGGTAATTCCGTTACGGTCACACATATTGGTCTAGTGTGCAACAACACATGGAAGATATAAAACCATTTCCCTATCATGTTGTAGCCTGGTTACCCGTGCAACTTGTATCAACATTTACTTAAGTCATGAGAATATTGCGTAGGGAATGAAATATTGAGCAAAAAACGTCTCTGAATGTAATTCCGTTATGGTGGAATTGCCCAACTGTATTTTGCTCCTTGGTAGATGGATGCTGCAATGTCACCCTGTTCATCTCATGGCTGTCCTCTCAATATAAATCACTATACTAGCCTAGGGTATATGCAAATAAAATGCCTTGCTGAATGACTTCAATGAGTATGTCACATGTGCCACGGCTGGTAAGCAGTGTTGGCCAGGTCCTGCATGGAGGCAGTATTTCAGTCAAATGAGAAGATGAAGTTTGATGAAGTTTGGACTCGATCATCAACAACACTGCTGGGAACCAAACCATGACCTTCGCATTGACTCCTTGCAAAAGGAAACAGATTACAGATGGTATATAAATGACTGCAAGATCTTTTGTTCCTTCATAGATGGCTGCTGCAAAGTCACCCTGTTCATCCCGTGTGGACCATCATAGTGAACATCTGTGCCAGCTCTACCTGGCCACAATCAACCTCATGAGGGCGGGAGACGTTGAGACCAACCCTGGCCCTGGCCCAGGAACAGAGCCTCAGAAAAGGTACAGTTTTATATACAAACGTATATAAAATATTTATCGCTCTCACTTCAGATTTTCACTTCGCTGAGCCTATATCGATCACCCCTAAATTGACCATGCAGCAAACTCATGCAGTTTAGGAGCTAGGTTGAGGTAGAGCAGATATTGATCAGTTCTTTTGTGTGCGCCCAATGTGGTAACTTGACCGGTCCATAAAAGAATCTTGTATATATACTTTTTGTATCTTGGGTAGATAGAAAATTTGATTATTTTTTGTAATTTCGCAATTGTGTTTTACTCACCTAGTATATATAAGATGATACAACTTATTAGCATTTTTTATCTAATATTTTATATACTGTTACTGTTAAACAGGTTATGATTGCTATAAAGTTTGATTTAACTGCAATTCCTGTTGTTAAAAGTAAAATAACGGAATTGAAAACAACGATGATGCCGTGTTGTGATGTTTTCATATGATGCCGTTTGATTTGTATTAATATTATTGCAGCCGTACACAGAAATCTCCAAGAATAACTTTGTTCATAATATTCTTGATAAATGTAGCGCATAATAAAATTAACATTATATTTTAGCATTTTACAATAATATACTGTAACACACAAAACTGGAAACAATACGAGTTAATCTTAGAAACATTCCAATTAAATTGGAGGGTTTGAATCAAACTAAGTAAGCTGTTGGGATACGTATGCAGGATTGGCCAATGTGCTTCATTAATATTCAATCCCTTAAGAACATGACAAGACCGCTGTATGAATTGTTTTTAGGAATCTCAAATGATCTCATATTGCATTTATCAAAAAGATAATATATTACCACTCATCGTTCGCATGTTTGCGCAATCGTTTCAAATGTCTGTTTGTCATCCATACAGTTTATCGTAACTTCTATGTTATGTGCACGCTGATGTACAACGTATACAGTGATTCACCCAAATATAAAAACAAATATATGCCCTCTCTTTCTGAAATTTGTGTTTTTATAGCTATTTCAGGAACAGTATATATTTACAAATCATAGGTATACAAGTTGTGTTTCGTATAGTCCAAATACAGTAATTAACTTTGCCTACTACAGGTATCTTGAAATATGTTTTAAAAATATATATTATGTTACCTACGAACACACTAGAATATTCGTTTCTGTATTACCCAAATGTATTGTTTCCCTAGAAATTTCTTACAAAATGTTTGCAATATCAATGATGTGGATACTATCAATCACCATTACGAATTCAAATAGTCAGGTTTAAGATGGCCAAATGTTCACATTAAATATATATTTTGTTTTGAGGACACCTCTTATAGTGGCAATGTAAATGTTTAAGATGTCTTTTTTTCACCCAATTGATTGTAAGCACATTTGTATGATCGTATCTCACTTAGAACTGACAAGGGACCCCCATATTACGTGACAGTCACTGTGAATAAAAGGTTTTTGTTACCTACGTATGGAGTAAATTACATGTTGCCTACGAATACTTATTTTTCACGTACATTGTATACGTGTCATTTTTTCCGCACAACCCTAAATTTTATATTTTTGTCAAGGATATTTCCCACTCTTTACAATAGTGGAAAATAGTTCTGATTCACATCTTATTAAAGAAATTATGAAAAGTGATACAACCTCATGTTTTTAAGACAGGAAAATCTCAACACACTAATAAAACATTTGAACTTGAAAATGTATAACAAGAGTGATGTTTTAGACACAACATGTGAATGTATTCCATGATTAGCATCTTATAGATGAAATAAAAGAAAATGTTTGCATTTGTTAAGTAATTCATCTGCATTCGTAAGTAACGTTAGGAAATGTCCCATTAACTTCTCAAGGTAATTACTTGGCCGTTCGGAGGGATTAGTGATGGCACTTTTTTTCTGGTTATGTTTGACATGTCTACTTAACATGTGCAAAAGGATTAAACAAACAAAGTAGTGCTGTAACTGACCTTGATGATCGGATCGTTTGATCGGATCGGCAAAATTGTATCGATCTTCGAAATCGGATCGATGATCGGGATCGGATGATCGGCTATAAAAAAAAAAAAAAATTTTTTTTACAAAATTACCCACGCCGATTTTGAGCTTAGTCCCATGTGATTAATTTGGCGTAACCTTTCAGAAACACATGGGACTAAGCTCAAAATCGGCGCGAATAATTTTGTAAAAGGAGAGGTAATCAGTTTTAAATGAAAGCATACCCATACAAGATTACCTTGGGCTTATTAATATGGATATATGTTGCTTTGGTATTCATTTATATTCCCAAAATATGTTTTTTGGGATCATTTTCCAAAGAAAAAAAAAACAGATTTTTTTTTTTTTTTTTTTTTTTGCCGATCCGATCTTCCGATTTTTTCTGCATGATCGGAAATCGGCAAAAACGGTCCGATCATGTATGATCGGATCGTGATCGGCATGCCGATCCGATGATCGGTTACAGCACTAAAACAAAGCAGTTTGAAATTCGGACCTAAAATCTGGCCGTGTACACTTTTCGTTGGAATCGACCATATAGCCATTTAAGCATAATGGAGAAGTAATCAGGGTTTACTATCAGCACATAGCAGAGAACAGTGGTTAACAACAATAATATGTTATTTTTTTTATTATGAGTGATAGCCGAGAAAACAATGTATATATACGAGAAGTTACAGGATGAATACTCTTATCAGTACAGCATTTAGCTTCCCTTTAAAATAGAGGTAGGTTTGTGCCGTGTTTGTCAACGTGCTGCACCTCTCGTTAAGAAGTACCTCTTTTGGACTAAATCCAAAAGCTTCCAGGGGTGCTGCCTGCTGGTCCCTCACTAGAGGCCCTAAGGTAGGCCCCAAGCGGCTCACGCTCGCAGGTTGGAACCCCCCCCCCCCCCCTTCCAATTTCTGGCTACGCCACTGGCGGCCTGTCCAATGAGGGGTAGGGGGAGTGGGATGTGCCACATTCTGACAGGGTAGCAAGTGTCAACTAGATATATCTTGAAATAGTAAAGTGTTCTTGGAAGGATCAAAACAATTATTTTGATGGATGCTATAATGGAATTTCAACGTCCCATATTAACTGAAGAATTCTTGCGTATCTGAATATGTATGTTGTATTTTCCTATACCAATACAGCGATCTACAAGAAACAGAACTTGTTCGTTTGGCAGGGAGCATTGATCCAAGCTATTACGATGTTATTGGAACCCACCTCGGAATTCGCTATGCTGAGTTGAATCAGATCAGAGTCAATCATCCTACCAGTGTGAAGGGGGCCCTGACTGAAGTGTTGATGACATGGAACACCAGAGAGAAAGGAGGCAATAAGAGGGAGATTCTGGCTGAGAAGCTGAAGGAAGCAGATCTGGATGATCTGGCAGGGAAACTGCTTAGATGTGAGCTCGTTGTCAAAGGTATGTCATACCAATGTAATACCCTCCAACATTTAATGACAGATTCAATTAGCACACATTGAATTACAAATGTAATTTCCAGATGGGATATTAGGCTATTTATACCAAATTAATAGTCAAATACACTGTACATATTCACACGAAGCTGACAAAAGTCATACTAAATTAATACTTAATTCATATATGTCTAGGCAACACTTGTCAGCATTATGGTTTCGACATTTGGTGCCCTAGCTGATCAGGCAACCAAAGTCTGGAGTCTTCATATTTGTACTGGCCCAATGGCAATTTTGGTGGTCCTGGGCCACTGGTCCTGTGCTTATTTTGAGCATTGGGGTAATTCACCCAAGAGAAGGATCACATGGAAAATAGTATCTCACATGAATCATTTTCAACATGTATTACATTATTTGATTTGCTAGTGCAACCATTTAGATTTCAAGATGTATAGTCATTCTTTCTTTGCCAGTTTGAATATACATCTGCCCAATCAAGCTTTTAAAATATGACTCTCAATTGAGCCATGGAAATATCACTTGCATAGATTTCTGGGGGTCAAAGAAGATATTTACTGACCCCAGTCCAGTAATAGTGTCGAGCCCTGTGGCCGAGAGCCTGATCATGACCCAGGACCAGCCCTAGTTCCACTGATCTCTAGATATGCTTTACGGTTGAATGGGTAAGGGCGGTATGTGTGCTCTGCTACATTCTGTTGATTTGTACTTAAGTTAATTCTAGCATAGGTATTGACATCGATGAGTTAGAGCCAATGATGCTAATTACCATGGTAAATATCGCTGGTCCGTAATCAGGCCCCTGCCCCCAGATACTGCTTTATGACATTTGAAACTATTGGAATAATGACAATCATGCATGCTAATGTAGTGTATCATCTTCATTTCTGGTGTTTATAGATTCACCATCAGTGGAAAGCACTGCTTCAGAGAAGAATGATGAAAGAGGAGGTAAGTGCTGATCTTTTTATTTATTATTTGAGTGCAGTTTATCTTTTTATTACATTTTGTGAAAGTTTTTTTCTGATTGTCTAGTTTAAAAAGAATGAGACAGAAAATCAATAAGTTTTTCAAAAATGTTTTGAAAATTCAAACAAACAGTTGATTTCCTTTGAAATAATAAATCTAGAGCCTTAGTCTGAATCAACCAAACTCACTCCCATCTCTAGTGGTTCTCTCATGCCTCGCTGCTTTCCTCTTACTAATAGAACTATGAAACCAGTACAATTTCCTCTTTGTTGTCATGATTATAAAGATTTTTTTTAATGTAATTTGAAATAAGTAGTGAGAATTATTTGACAGAGTGTGTACAAACCTTAGGCAATGCATCAGCAAATATATCATTGCATTTATTGCTTGGCCATTATGACAGCCATTTACCATTGTATCAACCTTTTGTAAGCTTGTTCATATGTGTATCAAAATTACCTGTCAGGAAAAAGAATAATCTAAATTATACAATTTTTACTCAAATTAACCATCCCATTCAGGACAGGTCTTGAAAATGTTTGGGCTTCCAGGGTCTATGTAGAAAACATGTTGTACCAACGCAAATCAGTCCTGAACAGGTTAATATGTACACAACTTATGAGCACTGATACTAAAATCAACAATAACCAAGGTAAACTTCAGTAATCTGTGTTAACTCACTGCTTAAAGGGAACCTTGCTGGTCCTGTTTTTATTAAACTCTATGGGAATTTCCAAATCTAGCAGAGTAGCAGAGTACTACAGGTTGTCAAAGTAATGAAAGACAAAGCAACTTTATGGGAATTGCCAAATCTAGTTGAGAACAGGTTTAGAACATGTCAATAAACTACAGGGTGCCATTTGTAATGAAAGACAAATCAATACAGTGGCATTGTGATGATGTGGAGTTAGTGAGTGACTGAGTGTCACCAGAAAATTGTGTTAGTTTCTTTTTGCTGACAATGGATTTACAAGATCCATTTTAAATGTCTCTAACATTAACTTAATATTTATTTGCCCTAAAAAAGCAAAGAGAAAAAACACTTTACCACCAGGTTTTATACTACGGACTGAGAGAGCTTAGATTACTAAAATATTTTACCAGCAATATACTTTTTCCTTTTTCTTTGTAGGCCAGGCGTCACCTTCTGGATCTGCATCACCCCTCTCAGAGGAGGAACTACAAAGGTGCTGCGACGATCTGAAATCCTTCTATCGAACAAACCTGTGTAAGATAAGAGATGACCCTCTAGATCCTACCTCTCTACGTCAATTTGAAGACATCTACACAAACTTGAAGATGCATGAAGATGGCAAATCCTGGAAAGAACTGGATTACAAAGATCTCCTCAACATCAAGGTCAATGGGGAACTACCTAAACGAATGATGGTGCAGGGAGAAGCTGGAGTTGGCAAGACCACGTTCTGTGCTAAGATAGCATGGGACTGGGTCAATGGAAAACAATTTCAGCAATTTGACATGGTCATTGTTGTTACATTGCGAGAATCAGAGAATTGCACCATTGGAGAAATAGTAAAAAGTTACCTGACGAAAGGCAATCCAGTCCGAGCCAGCCAGCTGGATGAGTACATCCTACTTCATCCAGACAAGGTCTTCATCATCTATGATGGGCTAGATGAGTTCAAGAAGAACATCATACAAGTAAGGACCCAGACAAATAGACATATCCCACAACAAAGGAGGAACACAAGCGCAACCGAGTCTTCTCAAGCTGGTCACACTGCTACTCATAAAACAAATATTGTAGAGACTCTCTCTTCAGACCAACTGGACACATGTCTTATCCTGGTTACATCCCGTCCCTGGATGGCAATTCAGATCAGATGGAACAAAAAGCTTAACAACCTGTATACCTTCATCAGTGTTGAGGGATTCAGCAAAGAAAATATCTCGGAGTACATCAAAAAGTACTTTGAGAATGACCAAGTGAAAGCCACTAATCTGATCCAGTTTATGCAGGACAACGACGTCATTGCAGAGAATATGGCGCCTTACCCAATCTACATGTCTATGCTGTGCTTGATGTGGAGTGAACTGGGGGAAGAAAGGTGTAGACAATTCCAGCAGTTGCAGACATTTTCACAACTGTTCAAGGAGATGTTTCTATTTCTCAAGGAGCACTTTGTCCAGAAGATCTACGAGGATCTAGATGATCCAGATTATTTGAGTTCCATCGAGAACATTGATAAGCTGTTAAAGCCAGTTGCTAAGATCGCCTTTGATGGTCTCCTTGATAAGAACATGGTCTTCAATGAGAAGGAATTTGAGGACTGTGAGGAGGCAATGATGACAGCCTGCAAAATAGGCTTCCTTACGAAAGATAAGCAGCTCATCCCGAAGGTACAATGGCATGATACGACCCAGTCCCGTGTGCAGTGTAAGGTGTACTTCCCCCATAAACTCTTCCAAGAGTATATGGCGGGAATACACCTTGCTTCACTCTTCCATTCCAACCATGGGGAGTATGTGCGGCTATTGGAAGAAGTAGTGTTGCCAAAGAAAGAGGAGTTGAGATACCTGCTATACTTCTGCACGGCGCAGGACAAGGAGGTTGGGATTGATGTCCTGACCAGGATGAGTAAGTCTTTTACATTGAAAGCCCAAGGCATCCAGGCAGAGGAGCAGCGGGAAAACAATGGGGAGGATGAGCAGTCATTGTGGCAGAGCCAGTTGGAGAGGCTGATAGAGAAGCAAATGGAGATGGGGAGGAAGAGGGAGATGGAGAGGGAGAGGCAGAAGGAGTGGGAGAGGGATTTCCTGGTGGATGTAGCATTTGAATGCCATGACAGAGATGCGGCTGAATTGGTGAAGATGAATGCATTGTCTGATATGAAAGCAATGACCATTAATAGTGAGGACACAGGTGGGAGGACTGCTCACACACTAGCAGGATACATGTTTGTCCAACCAGACTTCGTAAGTAGACTTAGATTTTAGCTGGATCCCATAACATTTCATACATTCACATTTCACATTATGTCTTTTTAAACAAAACAATTTGCATACTCAGTTTGCCAATCATTAAAAGAATACAAAGTTATTGTATTTGTTCAATTCGATTCGATTCGATTCAATTCAATTCAATTCAAAATTGATTAAACACTTTAAAAAACAAACATACATGTACAATGAAAATACAAAGTTATAGTTTCAAAAAGACAACAATAGCTAAAGTCAATTATTTCCATATCCACAATGCTTGTCAAGAAGAGCTGGAGGGTAAAAGACACACTTTATCACATGAAACTTGTGTATATTTTACTCTACATGTATGTCTTTAAAAACACTCTCCATACCAATCTGCTTCTTTATACATGCATAATTGAATTATAAATTTGTTACATGCACCATAATTCAGCCATTTTGGTTATGTAGTAGTCCAGTCCGGCAAGTGAAATTAAGATTTATCAGATTTGAGTGGCCCTAGGACAGAGGATCAGATGTCCCTAGGATAAGGACTGTAAAATTACATTCTTTTAAATTATATTGGATACAGGGACCATAATCCAGCCATTTATACGGATAACCTCACACCAGTAAATACTCCTTTTTGTAGTAAAGGCAAGTAATATCAAGATTTCTAAAATGTGTGTGGCCCTGGGCCCTAGGCCAGAGAGTCAGATGACCCTAAGATTTTTCACATTGGAAGAAAAGTTGTAGGGTTTGGCTTATATTAGCTATATCACTGAAATGAAGTATATAATTTGTAATAAATCCTACACATTGACGTTGAATCTGTTAATCTATGGAATGTAATATATTGACATTTTAAAAAGGAAAAGGGCTGAAAGATACAGTTGTCAGACTAGCACATATTGTGTTAACAGTTGAGTGTAGATCATCGTAAATAATGGATGTTTGCACTGTAGAATGATAACTATTGACTTTCAATGATCATACAAACACATATTATACACTAGCTGTTATCAACTTAAGTTCAAGAGTAGGGAACTTACTCTAGCATGCTAAATTTGCTGATAATATGTAATTCTAATATTGCACTTTTAAACTTGCATATTAAACAACATCATTTAAACATTTGCACTGTGTATAGGTATTTAAGTTGTGTATAGGTATTTAAGTTTATAACTAACTGCAGTGTATGTTTATTCATTATTCTGCACTAACATCCTTATTTATTTATTTTAGTATATTCTTTTCCTATTGAAGACTTGGCATAAAGGCAGGAGACTCTGCATTGAGGTGGTATATTTATGACACTATACTTTATGTATGTGTGTTTAACCCTACAATACAGGCTGAGTTGGAGGTTGAAGATAGAGACTGTAAATTGATGCTCTCTACTGGATTAGCAGAGGCTATCTGCACGTTGCCCTCTCTCAAGACGGTTACCTTGAATAGATGTACTCTCCATAACAACTTCTACAGCATCCTTGCTACAAAGGCACAAGGCACCATGGTATGTACACTTCATTCTTCAGTTATGTCATCATGTTAACCCTTTCAGATCCAATCTGTGAACAGGTCATTGACTATCACATGATTACTATGTCCAACATGGACTGCTCTACTGTGCATGACAACTTCTACAACATCATTGCTACAGAGGTACAAGTCATCTTGGTATGAATTCCATTCTTCAGTTATGTCATCATGTGAACCCTTTCAGATCCAATCAGTGAAGAGTTCATTGACTTATCACATGATGACTGTGTTCAAAATGTAGGCCAATTATGGCATGATAGATTACATAAAAATAAAATAATGCACATATTTATGACAAAATGGCATACCATATATCCTAACTATTGGGTGTGAACATTTGTCTCTCACCTACATATTGACTAGAAATGACTATTTGAAGAAAAAACAGCCAAGTCTGTGTTTTTATATTTTTCACATACTAAAATGTAATGTGGATGGCATTATCTGATGTGCACCTGACTTTCGATCATATGATTCCTGGCTAGAAAGCAGTTGACCCTGGGCACTTCTGTCCAACAACAAGTCATTCAGCTATGTCTGGCAGATGTATGCATGGGTACTCGCATGGTCGTGTTTAAGTTAGCCTGAGCCTTCATTATTGTATGGCTGCATGCTCTTGTTGAGTAGGTTCATGAACTTGATGTGCAAGATCATTGTGTGCATTGAACCAATGATGACCATATGCTTTATAATACACATTTAGAGACATCCTATGGAAATGTGATATGCTAATATAACAACCATGTATTGTCATTCTTATCATAGGTTGAACATCTGGTACTGTGGCACTTGACTCTGAGCAAATCAGCAAGCAGGGATGTAGCAACATGGCTGTCCTTGTCAAACTTGCCACACCTTGAGCTGCGCGAGGCACATCTAGATGATGAGTTCTTTGCCATGGTATCTGCTCATGCATCAACAATCAAGGTAACTTTGTGTTAGCCCATCAATGTATAGGTAGCCTGTTTCTATTGTCTGCTACCTATGAGGCACAACCTTCATTCTCACTATGGCCGGTTGGATGAAAGCATCAAAGGTGGGATACTTTTGCCAGAGTTTCTTGTCACTACTACTACACACACATGTACATTTCTACTGTGTAATTCCTTTGCCATGGTGTCTGCTCATGCAGCAGCAATCAAGGTAACTTTGTGTTAGCCCATCAATGTTATAGATAGCCTGTTCCTATTGTGAGCTATGATTATATGCACTGCCTATACATTCTAACTATGGCCTGTTTGCATAAAATCATCAGTGCAATAATTTTGCCAAACCCTTGTCAGAATTCCATAATGCTGCACATAAACTTCCAATGTGTGATCAACTCTTTATGAATACAGATAATATCAACTAATTTAACCTGTTCCCTACGAGTTACCAAAATCCCTATTGACTATGTACAACGCACTCAGTTCCCGTAGTCAAGGGGTTAATATTAGAGTTCCATGCACAATTGCATAATTGTAAAGTAAATAGACAAAAAGTTTTTATGCCAGTACAGTGATTGAGTCAACATGTATGTGTATATGCATACTATTATTCTCCACATGGATTTCAGGTCTTACAAATAATGCTAGCCACACATACTCCATGCCCCAGTTTGTGCGAACAATAACTTCATAATAGGTGGTGGCCATCTCTGGGCATTTTGCTTAACCCTAATCCCAATGGTTTATTTTGATCACTTGAGTCCACTGGGGGGGGGGGGGGGGGGGGGGGATTTTGCCCCCCCCCCCCCCCCCCCCCGTCAAATCTCGGCAACAAATGGATCGATTGACTTGAAAATTGGCAAGTCAAGTAGAATAAGAACTTGAAGAAAAAAAATAATTATATTACAGCTAAGTCTGTGCTTTTAAATTTTTCACATATACTAAAATGTAATGTGGACGGCATTATCTGATGTGCACCTGACTATCGATCATATGATTCCTGGCTAGAAAGCAGTTGACCCTGTGGCACTTCTGTCCAACAACAAGTCGTTCACTTCATACTGGTATGTCTGGCAGATGTATGCATGGGTACTCGCATGGTCGTGTATAAATTAGCCTGAGCCTTCATTATTGTATGGCTGCATGCTCTTGTTGAGTAGGGTTCACGAACTGATGTGGCAAGATCATTGTGTGCATTGAACAAATGATGACCATATATGCTTTATAATACACATTTAGAGACATCCTATGGAATGTGATATGCTAATATAACAACCATGTATTGTCATTCTTATCATAGGTTGAACATCTGGTACTGTGGAACTTGACTCTGAGCAAATCAGCCAGCAGGGATGCAGCAACATGGCTGTCCTTGTCCAACTTGACACACCCTTAAGCTGTTCAGGGTACATCTAGATGATGACTTCTTTGCCATGGTGTCTGCTCATGCATCAACAATCAAGGTAACTTTGTGCTAGCCCATAGATATAGCCTGTTCCTATTGTGAGCTATAATTATATGCACTGCCTATACATTCTAACTATGGCCTGTTTGCATCCATTTGTTGCCGAGATTTGAGGGGGGGGGGGGCAAAATCTAACAAATGTAATGTGGGATGGCATTATCTGATGTGCACCTGACTATCGATCATATGATTCCTGGCTAGAAAGCAGTTGACCCTGGGCACTTCTGTCCAACAACAAGTCATTCTCTTCATACTGCTATGTCCGGCAGATGTATGCATGGGTACTCGCATGGTCGTGTATAAATTAGCCTGAGCCTTCATTATTGTATGGCTGCATGCTCTTGCTGAGTAGGTTCATGAACTTGATGTGCAGGATCATTGTGTGCATTGAACCAATGATGACCATATATGCTTTATAATACACATTTAGAGGCATCTATGTAAATGTGATATATATAATAACCATGTATTGTTATTCTTATCATAGGTTGAACATCTGCAACTGAGTAACTTGACTCTGAGCAAATCAGCCAGCAGGGATGTAACAACATGGCTGTCCTTGTCCAACTTGACACACCTTGAGCTGTACGGTGTACATCTAGATGACTTCTTTGCCATGGTATCTGCTCATGCAGCAGCAATCAAGGTAACTTTGTGTTAATAGCCCATCAATGTCATAGATAGCCTGTTCCTATTGTGAGCTATAATTATATGCACTGCCTATACATTCTAACTATGGCCTGTTTGCATAAAATCATCAGTGCGATAATTTTACCAAAGCCTTGTCAGAATTCCATAATGCTGCACATAAACTTCCAATGTGTGATCAACTCTTCATGAATACAGATAATATCAACTAATTTAACCTGTTCCCTACGAGTTTCCAAAATCCCTATTGACTATGTATACACAACCCACTCAGTTCCCGTAGTCAAGGGGTTAATATTAGAGTTTCATACACAATTGCATAATTGTAAAGTAAATAGACAAAAAGTGTTTATGCCAGTACAGTGATTGAGTCAACATGTATGTGTATATGCATACTATTATTCTGCACATGGATTTCAGGTCTTACAAATAATGCTAGCCACACATACTCCATGCCCCAGTTTATGCGAACAATAACTTCATAATAGGTGGTGGCCATCTCTGGGCATTTTGCTTAACCCTAATCCCAATGGTTTATTTTGATCACTTAAGTCCACTGGGGGGGGGGGGGGGGGGGGCAAAATCCCCCCCCCCCCCCCCCACCCCCCCCCCCAGTGGACTTAATCTCGGCAACAAATGGATCGATTGACTTGAAAATTGGCAAGTCAAGTAGAATAAGAACTTGAAGAAAAAAAAAAATTATATTACAGCTAAGTCTGTGCTTTTATATTTTCACATATACTAAAATGTAATGTGGACGGCATTATCTGATGTGCACCTGACTTTCAATCATGATTCCTGGCTAGAAAGCAGTTGACCCTGGGCACTACTGTCCAACAACAAGTCGTTCACTTCATACTGCTATGTCTGGCAGATGTATGCATGGGTACTCGCATGGTCGTGTATAAATTAGCCTGAGCCTTCATTATTGTATGGCTGCATGATCTTGTTGAGTAGGTTCACGAACTTGATGTGCAAGATCATTGTGTGCATTGAACAAATGATGACCATATGCTTTATAATACACATTTAGAGACATCCTATGGAAATGTGATATGCTAATATAACAACAATGTATTGTCATTCTTATCATAGGTTGAACATCTGGAACTGCAGAACTTGATTCTGAGCGAATCAGCAAGCAGGGATTTAGCAACATGGCTGCAGTCATTGTCCAACTTGACACACCTTAATCTGGATACGGTACATCTAGATGATGACTTCTTTGCCATGGTATCTGCTCATGCTGCGGGCAATCAAGGTAACTTTGTGTTTGCCCATCAATGTTATAGATAGCCTGTTCCTATTGTGAGCTATAATTATATGCACTTGCCTATACATTCTAACTATGGCCTGTTTGCATAAAATCATCAGTGCGATAATTTTGCAAAACCCTTGTCAGAATTCCATAATGCTGCACATTAACTTCCAATGTGTGATCAACTCTTAATGAATACAGATAATATCAACTAATTTAACCTGTTCCCTATGAGTTTCCGAAATCCCTATTGACTATGTATACACAACCCACTCAGTTCCCGTAGTCAAGGGGTTAATATTAGAGTTCCATACACAATTGCATAATTGTAAAGTAAATAGACTAAAAGTGGTTATGCCAGTACAGTGATTGAGTCAACATGTATGTGTATATGCATACTATTATTCTGCACATGGATTTCAGGTCTTACAAATAATGCTAGCCACACATACTCCATGCCCCAGTTTGTGCGAACAATAACTTCATAATAGGTGGTGGCCATCTCTGGGCATTTTGCTTAACCCTAATCCCAATGGTTTATTTTGATCACTTGAGTCCACTGGGGGGGGGGGGGGGGGGGGGGATTTTGCCCCCCCCCACCCCCCCCCCCCTCAAATCTCGGCAACAAATGGATCGATTGACTTGAAAATTGGCAAGTCAAGTAGAATAAGAACTTGAAGAAAAAAAATTATTATATTACAGCTAAGTCTGTGCTTTTATATTTTTCACATATACTAAAATGTAATGTGGACGGCATTATCTGATGTGCACCTGACTTTCAATCATGATTCCTGGCTAGAAAGCAGTTGACCCTGGGCACTACTGTCCAACAACAAGTCGTTCACTTCATACTGGTATGTCTGGCAGATGTATGCATGGGTACTCGCATGGTCGTGTATAAATTAGCCTGAGCCTTCATTATTGTATGGCTGCATGCTCTTGTTGAGTAGGTTCATGAACTTGATGTGCAAGATCATTGTGTGCATTGAACAAATGATGACCATATGCTTTAGAATACACATTTAGAGACATCCTATGGAAATGTGATATGCTAATATAACAACCATGTATTGTCATTCTTATCATAGGTTGGACATCTGGAACTGCAGAACTTGACTCTGAGCGAATCAGCAAGCAGGGATTTAGCAACATGGCTGCAGTCATTGTCCAACTTGACACACCTTAAGCTGGGTACGGTACATCTAGAAGATGACTTCTTTGCCATGGTATCTGCTCATGCTGCGGCAATCAAGGTAACTTTGTGTTAGCCCATCAATGTTATAGATAGCCTGTTCCTATTGTGAGCTATAATTATATGCACTGCCTATACATTCTAACTATGGCCTGTTTGCATAAAATCATCAGTGCAATAATTTTGCCAAACCCTTGTCAGAATTCCATAATGCTGCACATAAACTTCCAATGTGTGATCAACTCTTTATGAATACAGATAATATCAACTAATTTAACCTGTTCCCTACGAGTTTCCAAAATCCCTATTGACTATGTATACACATCCCACTCAGTTCCCGTAGTCAAGGGGTTAATATTAGAGTTCATACACAATTGCATAATTCTAAAGTAAATAGACTAAAAGTTTTTTTATGCCAGTACAGTGATTGAGTCAACATGTATGTGTATATGCATACTATTATTCTGCACATGGATTTCAGGTCTTACAAATAATGCTAGCCACACATACTCCATGCCCCAGTTTGTGCGAACAATACTACATAATAGGTGGTGGCCATCTCTGGGCATTTTGCCTAACCCTAATCCCAATGGTTTATTTTGATCACTAATTGAGTCCACTGGGGGGGGGGGGGGGGTGATTTTGCCCCCCCCCCCCCCCTCAAATCTCGGCAACGAATGGACCGATTGACTTGAAAACTGGCAAGTCAAGTAGAATAAGAATTTGAAGCAAAAAAATTGGACCATTATTTTTTTTTTTTTTATAATTTAAAATTTTGAATATGCGCATTTTTGACGAATTTGGGGGAAAATTGGGATTTTCATCTAAAATAAAGAGAATTTACAGGATTTCTTCAGGTTTTCTGTAAAAATACTTTCAAATGATGTAATTCATCATATCCATGCTTTTTATGGTGATAAAATATATCACTAATTTGCATAAATATGCAAATTAGTATTCCCGGATTTACCCACATTGTTTTCATCCTTATGTATTTTATTGTTTTTATTCTTTGTTTTTTAAGAAGAATTTATCTCTGAAGCGTATGAATTAAACTAATAACAAAGAAATAATCCAAATTATAATTCAATGTAACAATTATAACAGATTTGGAGTTTACATTGGGCAAAAAAAGGTAAATTTCATGCAACTTTTTGGCGTCGGCGTTCCATACTCCCAAAAAAGGTATTTACGTCACATGCAGTCTGTGACGTCATCTATGACGTCATGAACATTTGTTTTAAAAATGTCAAATTTGAACTTCATTTTCTGAAAGAGCGTCAAACAAAATGACCAAATACCAAAAATCAATTGAATATGTGAAGTATTGGCTGAGATATGCCCATCCAAATTAATTTTACTTCAATGGGCAATCAGTGTTATAGAGCTCTGGTTCATAAAGTTATTACCAAGAGCACTATAACACTGATTGCCTATTGACAAAACATTCATTGGGATGGGCATATCTCAGCAATTTTCGGTATTTGGTCATTATTTTTTACGCTCTTTCGGAAAATGAAGTTCAAATTTGAAATTTCTAAAAACAAATGTTTATGACATCATAGATGACGTCACAGACTGCATGTGACGAAATCATTTTTTTTGGAGTATGGAACGCCGACGCCAATAAGTTGCATGAAATTTAGCTTTTTTGCCCAACTAAAGGATTTTTTTTGAACAAAAAAGTGTGGTTATCAATATAGGCACATATTCAAAGCTATAAACCTGAATCAAAGCCGGGATTTCACCATACCATTAAGGGTGATGCTAGAGAGCCAGGTCAGAGCAGCAACTGAAGTTTGGTGCGTTATCACCTTGATGTAGTAGTATCCTTTGCTTATGACTCAAGAATCAAGACATAATGTTCCACTTACAGTCATTGTTTTAAAGCCTAGAGGGGAAGGTTGATTATTCACAGTATCAGTTCATTTTTATTTCAAAATGAGATCTTGAGTAAAATTATATTACCTGGGCCCCGTTGCAGGAAGAGATACAATTGATTGTAAGATACAATTAGTTGTAAGTCTGATCATGTGTTCTAAATGCGCAAAACTGATTGGTTGAACCGCGCAAATTTTCTGACTTACAATCATTTGTAACTTACAATCGATTGTATCTCTTTCTGCAACGGGCCCTGGAGGCATGTAGTGGGGTGTAGCAAAATGACTTTACTTATTGAATGCGACTATTTTTAACTGGATCATGTATCACTATTGGTCAGTAATTTGATATTCAACTTTTCTCTGATTTATTCATTTCCAGCTTCAGTCTGTCAGACTCTGCTCGGGAGATTTGAGCAGCTCAGCAGCAATAAACCTGGCAAGATGGCTGTGCTCATCGAACATGAAGGACGTAACATTGGAGTTTGCATGTCCACCTGACTCATTCTTCCAACAGCTGGCATTGGAGGCAAAGGCAAGGATGGTAATCAGGAAATAGCTGAATGCATTGTGTTTTCAGGTTTTCATCTATCTGACCATCCATCCCTGGCATCCCATTCTATTTAACATTATTTATCAAGTAACCAGTGCCAGGTCATCATCTAACTAATTGGTAAACCATGCACCATGAATACTAGCTGATTTAATTAGATTTGGTTGTCATAAGTTTAAATATTTCATGCTATAAACATGTTGGAGATAGACATGTAGGACAAGTAAACAATGCTATTTTCTTTGTTCTCGTTATTTCTTATAGGAAGTCATGCATGAATGATTGCAGCAATTCTATACGCAGCTGGTAGAGGTGTATTTATCTTCTTAATGTATATATTCATGCAAGATATAAACCATCTTTTGCTTCTGTTTTGTGCAAAGTATGTGTATATAAGACGTTATCTTGGAAAGGCAGACCCCTGATAATGTTGTTTATTCAGACTTCTAATATTTTTCCTGGTGAATACCCAACTATTCCTCTCAATACTTCTTCTGATGGTCATAACATGATGATCAAAAGGTTCAGTGATGAGTGGATCCTTTTCAGGAACACCATTTTCCCAAGAAAACAAACATTTGACATGTTCTATCATAAGCTACTTTTTAACCCATCTATTACCATTGCATGTTCAAGAATATGAATGCAATTGAAATAATGATGTGTTATGTATTGTATGTGTTACTTTTGTAATGTTTTATTTCATGTGTATGCCAGGTTCACAGAAAGAGCCCCAATGACCAAACAACAAAGCTGACAAACCCAGGGTCAGATGAAGTTGATGTCGGAGCCACGTCAGCTACAAAAGCACCCATCAAGGTAATGTATACAAATGCAGACTCAATTCTTGGTGTGTTATTATCCTTCATGAACACTATCAGTATCATTGTGTCTTGTGGAACAAGCACTGTGCGAGAATGTTGTCCCTAAGGGCCAGTGAGGAGGACTACAACTATCGCATTATGCAATTTCCCCTTTGCCCACTCTTAGCAATATCCCACTGCTACTGTTATGTGTGTATCAAACCTGCATTTGGAAAATAAAAATCTAGTCAAAATGATGTTCTTATATATGGATGAGGTGGAAAAGTAGACGATTGATTTAATTATCTGAAATGAAGCATATACATATATGTAAATCAGAGAATGCTAGACATAAAGTCAGTTTCCCCCCATTTGGGTACATGTAGGCCAGTGCACTGTATGTGCGTGTATCTGTATTGTATCACTGAGTACGGTCATTTCGTCTACTGTGCAGCTGTGTCTAAGTGCAGATGATGTAATTCATTCAAATGAGAGGACTCTTTGAAAGGATGAAATTAGATACTCAATTAATCAGTAAATTAGATATCAATATCTCACAAAATATTTCGGACATGTATTTATGGATATTTCGGACATGTATTTATGGATATTGAAGGTAAGCATGATAAAGTTTCGACTCAGCACTAATTGTACATGTTCAGATTTTATTTACCTAGACTTTAATTTAACCCAAGGTTATTTTCATAAATTTTCTAATTCAATTTACTATGGGTACTTCCAATTGGGTACATGACCTGAAATTACTCAAATTAATGCAGTTTTATATATTTTTAAAATTTAACCCACCATTGAGTAGTTGAGCCTTGCTTTTCACACATACCTTTTATTGTACATGTTTGCAACCCACAGATCCAGTCATTGACATTGATAGGCATCACTCTGAGCTACCAAGCATCAAGAGACCTTGCTACAGCTATCTGTCTGATGCCTGACCTGACCAACCTGCACATGGGACGGTTAATCTGCAGAATCCACAGAGTCTTCATAGAGACAATAGAACAGATGAAAGCAAGTTATATGGTATGCCAGTCTTTTTTTGTCACACGTATTTGTTTTTTGTTTTGGTGATCTCATAATCGAATGCTTGTCATTTTATTATGCAAATGTAATTCACACAGACTAATCCCAAAGCATAGCAATACATACAAACAGCAGAACAGAGTATAAATTATTGTTTAAAAAAAATTGTTCATGCATGTGAATGATGCATTGTACATATTGAAATCTGGGACAGTGTTAAAATTGTCAGATGTCCGCCTGATCGATATTTGAAGTTACCTAATATGTCATGAATTCCAACATATTTTGTATATGTGTGCATGTATATGGCATGTACAAAAGTTTATAAATACTGTTCTTCAGGGAATTGGCAGACATTCACCTATATTTTCATGGGTTAGCAAAAAAAATTGCTACCGGAAGGTTTAACGGCTTATTTACACTGACGAAAATGGTCGTTAACACACTGAAACGTGTTAAATAGCCATATTACGGGCTTTAGGGCATATTTTGAATCTTTCTCACACGCACTACAAAAGTTTATAAATACTGTTCTTCAGGGAATTGGCAGACATTCACCTATATTTTCATGGGTTAGCCAAAAAAAATTGCTACCGGAACGTTTAACGGCTTATTTACACTGACGAAAATGGTCGTAAACACACTGAAACGTGTTGAATAGCCATATTACGGGCTTTAGGGCATATTTTGAATCTTTCTCACATGCAATACAAAAGTTTATAAATACTGTTCTTCAGGGAATTGGCAGACATTCACCTATATTTTCATGGGTTAGCAAAAAAAAAATTGCTACCGGAACGTTTAACGCCTTATTTACACTGACGAAAATGGTCGTAAACACACTGTAACATGTTAAATTGCCATATTACGGGCTTTAGGGCATACAGTTTGAATCTCTCTCACACGCAATATATAACGTTATAAATACTGTTCTTCAGGGAATTGGCAGACATTCACCTATATTTTCATGGGTTAGCAAAAAAATATTGCTACTGGAACCATTAACGGCTTATTTACACTGACGAAAATGGTCGTAAACACACTGTACTGTTTACGACCATTTTTGTCAGTGTAAATAAGCCGTTAAACGTTCCGGTAGCAATTTATTTTTTGCTAACCCATGAAAATATAGGTGATTATTAACCAAATCAGGCATCTGAGCAGGGCAATTTTAAAACCATATTGCCCTCCAAGTTAAGTAGGCCAACAAAACTAGGGGTGAAAACAAATCATATTGCCCGCTCAGAAAAGTCAATGGGATTTTGTGTGTAATTTGCCGGTCAATATGATCACACAGTAAACCAATGGACAAAATCTTATTGACCGCTCAAAAAAGTCAATGGGATTTTGTGTATAATTTGCCGGTCAATAAATATATCAGAGTATGAATGCGCGCTAACAGCTTGAGTGCGCAAAATCATACGCGCGTTTATAAATGATTTGCGCGTGTCTAATTATGACGTAATAATGTGCTACGCGCTAGCTAAGTAATGATTCTTTACAAACTGGGTTGAAGTCAAGATGACTGTATGCATTTTAGTTAAAACTTGAAGTTTAAACATCGTTCAACATGTTCAATAATTGTAAGAATTGTGTAATTTGTACCCTTCAAATTAATATATTGCATGTTCGCTCGAGATGTCTGATTAGTTAATAATTACAATATTGACTGGACTTTCGGGCTACACTACAAATATTGCCCTCACTAGATCCATATTGCCCTCGTCTTCGACTCGGGCAATATGAATCTAGTTCAGGCAATATTTGCCGTGTCTCCCTCAAGGCCAGTCAATATTCTTTAAATGTCTGCCAATTCCCTGAAGAACAGTATTTATAACGTTTTCTATTGCGTGTGAGAGAGATTCAAACTACCTATGCCCTAAAGCCCGTAATATGGCGATTTAACATGTTACAGTGTGTTTACGACCATTTTCGTCAGTGTAAATAAGCTGTTAAACGTTCCGGTAGCAATTTTTTTTGTTAACCCATGAAAATATAGGTGAATGTCTGCCAATTCCCTGAAGAACAGTATTTATAAACTTTTATATTTCGTGTGAGAGAGATTCAAAATATGCCCTAAAACCCGTAATATGGCTATTTAACACGTTTCAGTGTGTTTACGACCATTTTCGTCAGTGTAAATAAGCCGTTAAACGTTCCGGTAGCAATTTTGTTTTGCTAACCCATGAAAATATAGGTGAATGTCTGCCAATTCCCTGAAGAACAGTATTTATAAACTTTTGTGTTGCGTGTGAGAAAGATTAAAAATATGCCCTAAAGCCCGTAATATGGCTATTTAACAAGTGTCAGTGTGTTTAAGACCATTTTCGTCAGTGTAAATAAGCCGTTAAACGTTCCGGTAGTAATTTTTTTTTGCTAACCCATGAAAATATAGGGGAATGTCTGCCAATTCCCTGAAGAACAGTATTTATAAACTTTTGTATTGCGTGTGAGAAAGATTCAAAATATGCCCTAAAGCCCGTAATATGGCTATTTAACACGTTTCAGTGTGTTTACGACCATTTTCGTCAGTTTAAATAAGCCGTTAAACGTTCCGGTAGCAATTTTCTTTTGCTAACCCATAAAAATATAGGTGAATGTCTGCCAATTCCCTGAAGAACAGTATTTATAAACTTTTGTATTGCGTGTGAGAAGGATTCAAAATATGCCCTAAAGCCCGTAATATGGCTATTTAATACGTTTCAGTGTGTTTACGACCATTTTCGTCAGTGTAAATAAGCCGTTAAACGTTCCGGTAGCAATTTTGTGTTGCTAACCCCTGAAAATATAGGTGAATATCTGCCAATTCCCTGAAGAACAGTATTTATAAACTTTTGTACTGCGTGTGAGAAGGATTCAAAATATGCCCTAAAGCCAATTATATGGCTATTTAACACGTTACTGTGTGTTTACCACCATTTTCGTCAGTGCAAATAAGCCGTTAAACGTTCCGGTAGCAATTTTTTTTTGCTAACCCATGAAAATATAGGTGAATGTCTGCCAATTCCCTGAAGAACAGTATTTATAAACTTTTATATTGCGTGTGAGAGAGATTCAAAATATGCCCTAAAGCCAATTATATGGCTATTTAACACGTTTCAGTGTGTTTACGACCATTTTCGTCAGTGTAAATAAGCCGTTAAACGTTCCGGTAGCAATTTTTTTTGTTAACCCATGAAAATATAGGTGAATGTCTGCCAATTCCCTGAAGAACAGTATTTATAAACTTTTATATTTCGTGTGAGAGAGATTCAAAATATGCCCTAAAACCCGTAATATGGCTATTTAACACGTTTCAGTGTGTTTACGACCATTTTCGTCAGTGTAAATAAGCCGTTAAACGTTCCGGTAGCAATTTTGTTTTGCTAACCCATGAAAATATAGGTGAATGTCTGCCAATTCCCTGAAGAACAGTATTTATAAACTTTTGTGTTGCGTGTGAGAAAGATTAAAAGTATGCCCTAAAGCCCGTAATATGGCTATTTAACAAGTGTCAGTGTGTTTAAGACCATTTTCGTCAGTGTAAATAAGCCGTTAAACGTTCCGGTAGTAATTTTTTTTTGCTAACCCATGAAAATATAGGGGAATGTCTGCCAATTCCCTGAAGAACAGTATTTATAAACTTTTGTATTGCGTGTGAGAAAGATTCAAAATATGCCCTAAAGCCCGTAATATGGCTATTTAACACGTTTCAGTGTGTTTACGACCATTTTCGTCAGTTTAAATAAGCCGTTAAACGTTCCGGTAGCAATTTTTTTTTGCTAACCCATGAAAATATAGGTGAATGTGTGCCAATTCCCTGAAGAACAGTATTTATAAACTTTTGTATTGCGTGTGAGAAGGATTCAAAATATGCCCTAAAGCCTGTAATATGGCTATTTAATACGTTTCAGTGTGTTTACGACCATTTTCGTCAGTGTAAATAAGCCGTTAAACGTTCCGGTAGCAATTTTGTGTTGCTAACCCCTGAAAATATAGGTGAATGTCTGCCAATTCCCTGAAGAACAGTATTTATAAACTTTTGTACTGCGTGTGAGAAGGATTCAAAATATGCCCTAAAGCCAATTATATGGCTATTTAACACGTTACTGTGTGTTTACCACCATTTTCGTCAGTGCAAATAAGCCGTCAAACGTTCCGGTAGCAATTTTTTTTTGCTAACCCATGAAAATATAGGTGAATGTCTGCCAATTCCCTGAAGAACAGTATTTATAAACTTTTATATTGCGTGTGAGAGAGATTCAAAATATGCCCTAAAGCCAATTATATGGCTATTTAACACGTTTCAGTGTGTTTACGACCATTTTCGTCAGTGTAAATAAGCCGTTAAACGTTCCGGTAGCAATTTTTTTTTGCTAACCCATGAAAATATAGGTGAATGTCTGCCAATTCCCTGAAGAACAGTATTTATAAACTTTTGTATTGCGTGTGAGAGAGATACAAAATATGCCCTAAAGCCAATTATATGGCAATTTTGAGTATTTCGGGTTGTTTACGACCATTTTCGTTAGCGTAATTAAGCCATTAAACGTTCTGGTAGCAACATTTCTTTGGTAACCCCTGAAAATATAGGTAAATATCTGTCAGTTCCCCAAAAGTGGTGAAGATCCCGGATTGGACTAAGGGTGACCTTTGACCTTGAACTTGGAAGTGAAGGTCTTTAATACGATTAGAGCAATATATCTATTAATTTTTAAGCTATGGGCATCCAAACATGCTTTTAAAAACTTTAATTTTTCGCTTAAAGCCATTTTCGGTGACCTCGTACGCAAAAACGAAAACTCGACCCCCGACATAATGAATACATCTTGTAGAGATGACAAAGTTCTTCCAATTTCCAGACAATGAGAGCTCTGGCTTTTCAATTTTAGCTACAGCAGATAATCAAAAATGGCCAAAATTTTAAAGAAGAAACGGTTTGACCGCGCATTGGTTGCTAGGCGCGGCCGCAACCGAATGACTTTGGGGCAAAAATTGTCGGGGTTTTCCGTCAGACACTTGGGGGAACAATTGGTGCGAATTTTAGCAAAATCGAAGGGGGTCGGGTGACAAAATGTCTGAAAATTGGTTGATTTGACGTGGATTGACCCAATGCTGTTTTTATAGAGCTGTATAATATTATGGGTGATCCTAGCTCACACATTGCCTCGAGTTGATCACATTTCTAATCAGCGATTGAGCATTGAAATTTGACAAGCAGGGAGCCATAGTCAAAATAACATCATACACAATATGTATACAAATTTATTAGAAATATACTAATTTGAAAAAGAAAATTAATATTTGTTTGATTTTCTGATCCACACAAATAGCATACAATTACCATAAAAATAGTGGGGAAAGGGGGAAAATCTGTATACAGGTGATCTTTATAGACAGGTTCTGTAAAAATGCTTTAATCTGCACCGGATCCATTTTGGTAATCACTATCTATGGTTGACTGATGTAAACCTGTGTATAGTGACCACCTAAAAGAAACAAGAAAAGTGACCACTGTATACAGGTGACCTTTATAGACAGATTCTATAGCCTACAGGTTTTTACTAAGTTTAGTTGCAAGGGATCACCTTTGATGGTCACTATAGGCAGGTTGGCTTGGCTGCTAAGATGCATAAAGCTGTTTATAGTGACCACCTTTAAAAAGAAACAAGAAAATGACAATTGTAAACAGGTGACCTTTATTGACAGGTTCTGTAACATTGATTTTAGCTGCAAGGGATCACTTTACATGGCCACTATAGGCAGGTTGACTGATGTAGACAGGTGGTTGCTAAGACAGGTAAACATGTGTACAGTGACCATGTAATGGGACAAGAAAAGAGGCCACTGTAGACGAGAGTCTAATCATGTGGACCTGTTTTTGTTTTGAAGCAGAACAGCTCACAACTCCTCAGATTTGTGTCTTCATTTAATCTGAACAATGCAGAATAATATTGAAACATAGAGACATTGAACAACAATACAGTACCAACCTTCACTAGTCAGCAGTGTTTTCCACCAAGCAACAGTTGAGCTGGAGATGCGACTCAGATGAGTTGTGAAATGTTCTGATTTCTATAAGCTTATTTCAAAATTAGATACCTTGATGTATTAAAATTCATTGTCATATTTAATGTTTTTATGACAGGAATGCCTGCCACACATCTCCAAGGGGGATTTTAAGTTCAAAGGAAAGACCTGCTCAACTGTAGACTCATTCCTGCAGGCTCTTCAGCTGAACACCAACATTATCTGGTAAGATGGGAAATATGGAATCTACCCATGGCTGTTAAATGACGAAAAAAATCAATTGTTCTTGAATTTACAATTTACAAAAAATCACACATTATACAGTTGTTAACTGGTGGTGGAGGGATCATCACGGAATGTTCCATCCGAGGGATTTCAAATGCTATTGAGGGAAGAGTAAATAAGTCACGAGACGTAGTCGAGGGACTTATTTTCCTCACAAAATAGCATTTGAAATCCCGAGGTTTTTCGTGATTTTCCCGACGACAAAGTTAACAACTGTTATATCATCTGGCTAAATCCGCGGGCTAATACAAATTCATGCATTTAAAAATGAAATGCCAAAAACAACATACGGTACGCCTAGATTATACGTGTACCTTAGGTTCTCATTGTGACGTCATAATGCAATCTCTTTTGCAGCGCGCTCCAGAGAGTTATGACACCCGGGTGTCATAACCTCTGGCCATGGTATCATAACAAAATAGACACCCCTGTCATGAACCGTGATTAGCCAATCAGCGACGCGTATTTTACTAAGTCAGATGATATAACTGTTTGTTTACTAAAGAAGAAATGTATTCCATTGGCCTGCCAGATATGAATAATGAATGATTCATGAGAAAGATGGATTTGTGTACATCTCTCTGTTTCAACCATCAATGATCAAAAAAAGTCTACCCAGTATACTGGGATAAAAGCTCATTAAAGTAGATGATATTTGGCTTGATTATAACCCTCTACATGCAGATTGCCAGACTGGTGTATTGTGTTTCTCCCCTGTTCTTATGAAACAATATTTTTACATTTCTTCATCAGGATCGACTCTAGTGATGATGATGATGATGAGTCTAGTGATGAATCTGCTGCTGCTGCTGCTGCTGATACTGCCGCTGCTGCTGCTGATACTGCCACTGCTGCTGCTGCTGCTGATACTGCTGCTGCTGCTACTACTACTACTACTGCTGCTGCTGCTGCTGATACTGATACTGCTGATACTGCTGCTGCTGCTACTACTGATGATGATGATGATGGAGAACAGCAGCATGTATGTTGTGGACACCCTCTGCAAGCTCTGTTTAGATGCAGGCCTTGTGTACATGTATGTCAGTGAAACGGACGACTCTTCTTGCTGGATGTACAGAAAAAGTAAGCATTTTTAATTTTTTACTGATTATTTTAAGTCAAGACAAAATCCTTTATAGAATACAACTAAATATTCTTTCTTATATAAACAAAACTGCTAGGGCAATTTGCTTACTGGAAGCAAATTGTTCTTAAAAGTTCATGGAATACGGCTTACGGCATAAGCTTATGGACACATTTTTTCTTAGTCAATTTGCTTATTGTAAGCAAGTTTTCTTAAAAGTTTATAGAATACAGGCCCTTTGAAAATGCTCTGATTATGTACATTAGAAATGCAAGTCAAAACAAGCCAAGCTTTCAAATGGTCAGATTTTACTTTACAGGGAATGGATGGTGGCAAAATGTATATTATGTCTGCATGAGTGGATTGAGATGGATTGCTTTCAGTTCCTCCCTATTGTACAAGAACTGTTCTGAAGTGTCCCAATATCACTGTTAGGGTAGTTGTAATGCAATTGTAATAGTAAATGATAGATGTAATGTTTGACTAGTTTTACTGCTCTTATGTCTTGTCTTGCAGGGAGTCCTCATAGAATTGTCTTGCTGGACCTTACGTGCCATCAAACTTCCAGACCAAGAGAGTGATGCAGGTACTGAGACAGAGACACCAGGAGGGCATTCTCAACATCCTTGGTCTGGGTGGTGGGCATGTGGAATCCTTTGAGATGGGAATTGACTCTTCCAGGAGTAAAGCCTTTATCTACTTTAATATGGTATGTGCCATCAAATAATCAGGAGTTTATTCTGGTGGAATCCATTGAGATGGGGATTGACTCATCTAGAAGTACAGCCTTTATCTACGTTAATAGGGTACGTGCCATCAAATGTGACCGGCTATAGCAAAACCCTGCACTTGTCAGTAAAAATCAAATTGTAAATTGTCATACTATTAGATAGGATTCATCACAATCTTTCATTTGAAGCTTTCTTCTAACTAATTGGTCATTATTTGGCGAAGACATGATTGTTTCAGTTTTGAAATAATAAGTTAATTACAAACATTATGTGAACTTAAAATGCCAATTTCTTCAAAACATATATTGCCGACAAGTGCAGGGTCTTGCTATAGCCGGTCACAAATAATCAGGCCCAATATTCATGAAACCCTGCTAGCTCAGTTACTTGCTATGTGTATTTTAGATGTGCAGTTTATTGAGCAACAAACAAGTTATCCTAGTCCGCAACTAGGGTTGGCTGGGTTAGCCTTAGGTACCCCTAAGTTAACCCCAGTAAGCAACTAAAATATCTGGTGTTTACTTTAATTTGTATCGACATCATCTAAAATAGACTTAGCAAGTTACTAAGCTAGTGGGCTTTCATGAATATGGGCACAGGAGATTATTCTGGTAAACCTTGGTTTATATGCAGGACTTGTGTTTGCCTGTAAGACGGTCATTGGCTCTTCTACAAGTAACCAGGAGGACGTTCTCATCATCCTTGGTGTAGCTCACGGACTTGTGTTTGTATGTTGAGATGGTAATAAGTGAGATTTGTATTGCATTTGCCCAAATGAACTTTCATAGCCACTGAAGTATGAATCACCAGTAAATAGCCACAAACATGGGTCGGCTTTACATCCAGAACTCTGTGCATTGATGGAGCTAAATCAACCTTGGTCTGGCTGGTGGAGCTGTGTTTGTAAGATGAAAATCAACTTTTCTTCAAGTAAGCAGGATGTTCTCAGCATCCTTGGTCTATCAACCTTGGTCTGGCTGGTGGAGCTGTGTTTGTAAGATGACAATCGACTTTTCTTCAAGTAAGCAGGATGTTCTCAGCATCCTTGGTCTAGGTGCAGGACTTCACCCGTTAAGGACTGATCCTGAAAATACTTGAGTAAGGAGTCTATGGAAAATGCATGTTATACCAAAATCAGTTAGTCCTGAATCGGGTAAATTTGAGATTGTATTGCGTTTATCCAAATACATTTGAAGCTATTGAATTATGAACAGCCATGGTATAGGCACACACATGGGTATAGATTTACATCTGTGTATAACTCTGTGCATTTATGTACTAAATCATCCTTGGTCTTGGTGGTTGTTGACTTGTGTTTGACTGTAAGATGGTAATTGACTCTTCTACAAGTACGTTTTTTCTGCAGATTGTACTATCCCAACGCTAATAATCTGTACACAAATGAGCACACAGTGCAAACATGTTTTTATCAGTCCTTAGTAAATTAAATCTCACAATCCCTTTAATACACCCAGTGAAAGAGTTTTTATAATATGTTGATGAAACTATTCACTTTTTAGTCTTGTGGCCCAGTTCGGCAAGAAAGAACAACATTTTAAAAATCCTAGTGGCCCAAAGCCTAAATCTGGAGGCCCCAAACAAAGAAAAACATTAAAATGTATGTGCTATTTGGTTGCTGATTCAGGCCCCCCATTCATGCCCCTCCAACCAGTCCGACCACCACTGGCTGTGACAACAGAATGAATAGATCGTATAATGTCATAGTCAATCTCATATCGGACTGAGTGCATGTACAATTTTCAACTTGTAATATAAGCAGGATTATTCTAGCTGTCAGCTGCTGTGCACGCTGACTCAGTAGGACAGATACAACCCAAGGCATTGACCTGTACAAGACTATTTGATGGTAAGATGCATCTCCATCAGCCACAGCCTGTGTATTATAGGGACCAGCCCTGAATGGGCTAAACACACAAACACCTCACATTGAATGAGCCTTGAGCTAATGCATCGCATCCTCCCCTTGTTCCATAACTGTGTAATATTTATTGATGACTGAACCTGTTTGCTTATACAGGGTGGCCCAAAAAAAACGGAACGGGGCACTTCCCAAAATATAATACCACAATGTTTATGTTCATCGGATAGGGTGTCCTTTCCAATGAAAAACGATACCAAGAACAGTAATTTTGGTCAGGTCGTTTTTGTTTAAGGACGCAGTGAGTGAGACCATGTCAGGTGCCGATTTATGTCGATTTCGACCTAGTCAATGCCAGTTTAACCGCACTCCTTGCCCGTAATACCATTCAGCGACCAGGCCCATTCTCTCGGCACACGGCTGAGTGCACACTAACAATAGTGCGCGATGCTCGACGATATGAACCGTGGTTCGTGCAATTCATCAAGCGCTGGCTCAATACAAATTGTCAAAAAAGAGAACCTGACATGGTGTCACTCACAGGGCCCTAAAACAAAAACTACACGACCAAATTGACTGTTCTTGGTATCGTTGTTCATTTGAAAAGACACTCTATCCGATGGACATAATACATGTGTTACTTTATTTTGGGAAGTGCCCCGTTCCGTTTTTTTGGGCCACCCTGTATTATAATGAAGAGCCCTGAATGGGATAAACACACAAACACCTCACATTGAATGAGCCTTGAGCTAATGCATCTCATCCTCCTCACTGTTCCATAACTGTGTAATATTGATTGGTGACCTAACCCATTGCCTACAGGAACTGGGTGGGCTATGTACAAAGTCTATGGGGATTCCAAAATCTTGATGGGAGTTTTACCATTGTTTCATTATAGAGTAGCTTCTGCTTAATGGAGTATCATTGAAAGGGCTACTACTCCTGTTAGAGGGGTAGGATTTGGCCAAACATCTATGTTTTTGAAGGAATTTTCTCTACTTGAATGGGTTCACCTGTTAACTCCTTGACTACAGGAACTGGGCGGGTTGTATTGCTCTGTATAATATTGGTTGATGACTTACAATTGTACCATTGTTATATGTATAGAGTAGCCTCTGCTTAATGGGTTACGATTGAAAGGGCTAATTATACTCGTGTTAAAGGGGTAGAATACCTCGCAACAGCCTACCTGATTGTGGAGACTACTCTACCATTTTAATGAAGATATAATTCCATTGCAATGTACATCTATGTGATGCCATAGTCATGTAGTTGTACATACAGTACCTTTGTAATGGTATGTAGGAACATTGTACAGTGGAACCTCTTTATAACGAGCTCTGTTACAACAAGGTACCTAATATTGCTATGCTATTTCATGTGTACAGGTTCTACATGTATGTATTTATATTTGTAATGAAGTACCTTATATAGCAATTAAGGCTGTTTCACGTTGTAGAGTGGAACCTCTTTATAGCTATTTTATTCTGTGTATTGTTGTTATGTGTAAGCCCTGATACATTGATATATATAAGGTTTTACTGTAATGTAGATGTAATACATGTACTGTTATAATGGAATATTGTAATGCGAGATGTAACATTGTCGCCTGGCTCCATGTAGGAAATCAATCTATGTTAATTTGTTTGTATGCATGGTATGACATGTATGCAATCAATGTATGTAGGTTCATGTGTTTGTATTGTATGACATGTATGCAATCAATGTATATAGGTTCATGTGTTTGATTGTATGACATGTATGCAATCAATGTATGTAGGTTCATGTGTTTGTATTGTATGACATGTATGCAATCAATGTATATAGGTTCATGTGTTTGATTGTATGACATGTATGCAATCAATGTATGTAGGTTCATGTGTTTGTGTGGTATGACATGTATGCAATCAATGTATATAGGTTCATGTGTTTGTATTGCATGACATGTATGCAATCAATGTATATAGGTTCATGTGTTTGATTGTATGACATGTATGCAATCAATGTATGTAGGTTCATGTGTTTGCATTGTATGACATGTATGCAATCAATGTATGTAGGTTCATGTGTTTGTGTGGTATGACATGTATGCAATCAATGTATGTAGGTTCATGTGTTTGATTGTATGACATGTATGCAATCAATGTATGTAGGTTCATGTGTTTGTATGGTATGACATGTATGCAATCAATGTATGTAGGTTCATGTGTTTGTATTGTATGACATGTATGCAATCAATGTATGTAGGTTCATGTGTTTGTATGGTATGACATGTATGCAATCAATGTATGTAGGTTCATGTGTTTGTATGGTATGACATGTATGCAATCAATGTATATAGGTTCATGTGTTTGTATGGTATGACATGTATGCAATCAATGTATGTAGGTTCATGTGTTTGATTGTATGACATGTATGCAATCAATGTATATAGGTTCATGTGTTTGTATGGCATGACATGTATGCAATCAATGTATGTAGGTTCATGTGTTTGATTGTATGACATGTATGCAATCAATGTATGTAGGTTCATGTGTTTGATTGTATGACATGTATGCAATCAATGTATGTAGGTTCATGTGTTTGATTGTATGACATGTATGCAATCAATGTATGTAGGTTCATGTGTTTGATTGTATGACATGTATGCAATCAAGTCAGAGTTAGTCAGCCAGACCTGCAGGATACATCCATTCAAACCTAGCGTCAGGGTGGGATGGTATTCTGGAAGTTGATCTTCAGAGTTGGTCTAAAGATCAACTTTAAGATCTTCCTAAGATAGGCCTATTTGGTATCTTAGGATGAACATGACAAACGTATATTTAATTTGTGGCATGAATATGTGATCTAACTAGTCAGAAATTGCTTTTTATTTTAATACTTGAGTTGTCTTGCACAACAATCATGAAGCAAGTATTATTGTTCACCAAGTGGGCCTAACTTGTCTTACACCAAAGCAATTTTTGAAAGAAGTTTGAATTGGTCTAAGATTAACTTTTTTTATTTTATTACAGAATACCAGGCTTCATCTTAGGACTTGCTTCAATCCTTTTACATAAGTTTCAATTAAATGTTAAGATTCTTACAGAATACCACCCCACAACAAAAGTAATCAGATCTTCTTGAGCCAAAAGCAGGTCTAGCCAAGGGATCCTTAGATATTGACCCTTAGGGGAAGCTTCAAACATGATTCATTCACTTTGAGGTACATATGAAAGAGTGAATTGATATTATATGAAGTACAGGCTTGTCTTTCATTGTTTTATCTTGAACGCAGAGCAAATGTCTTCCACTCTGTATGGTTGATTTGATTGTGCAAAGATTTTCAATTGTTCTCATAAGTATATGAAGTATATGTAGATGCTTGTCTTTCATTATATCATCTTGAACATAGGAAATGTCTTTTACTCTGTACTGTTGATTGGATTGTGCAAAGATGTTCCCTTTTTCTTATAACTATAAGATCCATATGGTTGACATTGATGTATTACAAGGGCCTTTTTAATCAGGGAATTGATGTACATGTAGTGTCTTTCAATGTATTATCTTGATCACATTGGAAATGTCTTCCAGTCTGTACTATTGATTGGATTGTGCAAAGATTTATCCTTTTCTCATTACTTAACATAAATATTGTTGACTTTGTACAAGTGCCACGCACATTTTAATTACATACATTTCGAGCCAAATGCTACTGGGTGTATCTTTCCAGTATGTAAAATTGTAAATATATGTGATGCAACATAATGTATATTATGTGTGTAATGTAACCATATGAAGTATGTACAGTTGTATTGCAGCTAAATAAACACAGTACTATTAATGTTATACATACATGTACATTCTACACTATATTGCTCAGTACTGTAGCCACTATATATATTCACTCCACGTGAAGTGTATGGCATATGACTCGTATATAAAGGATTTATTTACAACTCACTGTTAATATGGAATATTGCATAAAATGCTGCATGTACATGTATATTAGCCTTCTAAGTACTGTAGTCAAACATTATTCTTGCAAAGAGTTTAAAATAAATATATATGATCACTACCAATATAGATTGCATAATCAAGAATTTTAAATGTTTAGAAGTGCATTTTTCTACTTGTTATATTTGTCATTCTGCCTCTGATGAAGATGCAACCCTTATTGACTACACAGGCTTTTGCAGACTGGATTAGCAGTTTCATGATACAGTGGAACCTTGTTATATCGAGCTTTGATATAACAAAACCCTCTACAAAACAGAATAATTTTACTGGTAAGAGTTCTTTATATTTATTTCCCCCCTCCCCTGATATAACAAGTTAATGTTCATTGCATCATAGTGGATTCATTTAGCAGTTTCATGATACATTGGAACCTTGTTATAACGAGCTATATCTGATTTAGCAAAACCCTCTACAAAACAAAGTATGTTCATGGTTCTAATATCCTTGTTATGAAGAGGCTCCACTGGACTAAAATCAAAAGGATTTATTTATAATCGCTGGGAATTTGAGGCGCATAATTTGTCATAACTTGTTATAACAGTGTAATTGTCCACTGTCATAACTTGTTATAACAGTGTAATTGTCCACTGTCATAACTTGTTATAACAGTGTAATTGTCCACTGTCATAACTTGTTATAACAGTGTAATTGTCCACTGTCATAACTTGTTATAACAGTGTAATTGTCCACTGTCATAACTTGTTATAACAGTGTAATTGTCTAGTTACATTTATCATTCTGCCTATGATTATGATTCTACTCGGATCAAAAGTATATTTGTTACTAGAGGTGTCGATTTCGGGAGTTTTTCCCTCCCGTGACTCGCGATAATTTTTCGGGCGAGTCACGGGTACCCGAACTTTAACCATTTGTTGATTTCGCTATCGGCATGTCACGCCGCTGGGAAAATATGTTCATTCAAGTGACAAAAATGCAGCGTATTTATGCCGATAGCGAATAAAAGGGGACTTTTGCTTTTTTTTCGGGATATCGAGTATCGAATTTTGCGCCCGGGACTCGACATTTTTCGGCAGGACCCGGGTACCCGTGACTCGTCAACAGCACTATTTGTTACCCTCATTGACTCCCAATATAATGTGTCAAAGGTGTTTTATAAGCAGTCTTGTCATATTTCTTTCTTCATATAAACTGTCACAAAAAGACACTATAATCAGATCTTTCAGTTGATCGACATTCACTGAAATCTTCATTCTAATCAGAGATGTTCAGTTGAGCCTTGGTACATTTGAGTAATCCTCATTCATCATTCTGCCAGTAAACAAAGGTTTCCCAGCTACTCAGTGAAGAATGCAACAATATCATGAGCTGTGGTTTGAAAAAGTCATCTGGTGGCAATTTGTTTGAGTGTTTATGTCACCATGCTAATCATTAAGGGTTAGGTTTGGACTAAGGATTATGTTTAGATTATGTTTAACAATATGCACCTGGAGTGTCAAATGACAAATTGTTAGTATTATGATAATTGTTATTATTATTATTGTTGTTGTTATCATTATTATTATTAACATTGTTATTAGTGGATCAATTTTGGCCTGAGCAATTGCCATGAAACCATGATTCATGTGACTCACATGTCATGGGAGAAGTTCTCTGTCATGTGAACTGAAATATGTTACTGAATGAAATATGATTATTAGAATACATATGTTCAAATTAATGCAACTGAAATTAAACTAAATATGTAAAAAGACTATATTTACTCAACAGTAAAGTCAGTTTTCTTGCTGTTTTATTTGATATTGTTCTGTGCTATTGTGTCAGATTTGTAGTAATTTTTGTTTTGTTCACATGTTAATGTCAACACAAGTCAGAATGGGAAATGTTCCTTCATACAAATTTAAATACAATGTGATGCAACTGAAATCAAAGTAAACATGAAAAGAATTGTATTATTTGCTTATGTAACCTGCAGTTATTCCAGTGCAGTAGGATTGATACTACGGTAATAAGAAATGTGTATCATCAGGAAATAATGTACTAGAACAAAATTTGTGTTAATATCTTGATAAATGTACATATAAATGACAGACATGTTTTTGTACAGCACTGTATTAAATACAAACTACAGTGGATGATTTTAGCATTTGCACAAACTTCTTATTTGTATAAATTATACATCAAATATCTATCTTTTGTAGAATTCAAGCAAACGGTCCAGTAAGTTTAGTTCGTTGCTATATATGTGTATATAATCCAAACCTTCTGAACCATAACAACTTACATTTGTGCCAAATTTTAAAATTTTATACAAATAAATGAAATATAATGATATATTTGTATAAAACCCTGTATTATATGCAACAATGAATTGTTTATTTTGTTATTATGTATTGTGTACCTGTACATAATAATTCCTTACCAGTCTATACGCAAAGTGCGTATCTCACCGGCGGAGACGTCGCGGTAGTCGCGGCGACTCGGGAGACCCGAAAATGGTTTGCAATCTCACCAAGGCGAAGTCTCGGAGACGTCTCCGCGACGTATCAATGGGAGCAGGAACAAACTGTACCAAATGATAAATAACTTAGTCACGTGGTCTCTAAAGTGGGTCAAGCAACGTCAAGTAGTGTCGCGGAGACGTCTCCGCAACGTCTCCTCTCAGTCGCCTTGGTATCCAGTAGGTCGCGGCGACGTCTCCCCAGTCGCGGACAAAATAAGTCTCCACGACGTCGCCGTGACTGATGGATACGTCGCGGAGACCTGCTGGAGACTGAAAAAGTCTCCAAAAAAATCAAACATGTTTGATTTTCCCGCGACTCCCCGGAGACCCGGCTAGTCTCCAGGAGACGTCGCGGCGACGTCGCGGAGACGTCTCCGTGACTAGCGGAGACTCAGTCGCCAACTAGTCGCCAACTAGTCTCCAGCCCGGTGAGATACCACCTTAGGCCTTACACTTGTCCCTTCAATTTCTTTGCCATATTCCAGATCAGAAAAGTTACAAAACAACTATTTATTTGGATCCTGAATCACAAAATACGTTGAATTAAGAAGATGATTCCCATGTGAAAAAACAAAATACGTATTGAATCATCAGAGCACTGACTGGTAAAATTAATTGTTTCAATAATTTATATATGTAGCATCATGATTAAAAGATAATTCTACGTACAATCCCATTCTAGTATATTTAAATTGTATTTGAACCAATGAACCAATCCCATTCTAGTATATTTAAATTGTATTTGAACCATTGAACCAATCCCATTCTAGTATATTTAAATTGTATTTGAACCAATGAATCAATCCCATTCTAGTATATTTAAATTGTATCTGAACCAATGAACCAATCCCATTCTAGTATATTTAAATTGTATTTGAACCAATGAACCAATCCCATTCTAGTATATTTAAATTGTATTTGAACCAATGAACCAATCCCATTCTAGTATATTTAAATTGTATTTGAACCAATGAACCAATCCCATTCTAGTATATTTAAATTGTATTTGAACCAATGAACCAATCCCATTCTAGTTTATTTAAATTGTATTTGATCCAATGAACCAATCCCATTCTAGTATATTTAAATTGTATTTGAACCAATGAACCAATCCCATTCTAGTATATTTAAATTGTATTTGAACCAATGAACCAATCCCATTCTAGTATATTTAAATTGTATTTGAACCAATGAACCAATCCCATTCTAGTTTATTTAAATTGTATTTGAACCAATGAACCAATCCCATTCTAGTATATTTAAATTGTATTTGAACCAATGAACCAATCCCATTCTAGTATATTTAAATTGTATTTTAACCAATGTATGGACAAATCCGCACAGAAATGCAACCTTATTTCTACATGACGTTACTGACTGAGATAAAGTACCAGTGCAGCAAGTGTGCACAAACAATTTGATGGGCAAATTCCTGGCAGTTTGGGGGAATTTTAATTTTTGTTTGTCTGGTGAAATCAGGAAGAGAAAAATATAATAATAATAATAATTTGACATTTATATAACGCAAATTGCAAAGAGCCTCTAAGCGCTTAAATAATTATTAAATTATTATCACCCATGGACATCAGGTACATTTCAAACCCATAAAATGATATTGCGTACTTTCTCAACTCCCCGGGGAGCATACTAGCCGAGCTGCCACTGATGGTGCTAATGGCTAATATTTGGGCAAAATATCTAGAAATTGACTCGTTTCTACATCCATATCCAGCCCCCTACATATACGCATTACTATTGGGGTCATGTTCATACAGTGGCATAGATACTGGGGGGGGGGGGGGGGGGAGGCACGTGCCCGTGCCCCTCCCCCCCAAAAAAAACAAAAAACAAAACAAAAACAATAAAAATCAAAATAAATAAATATAAATAAATAATAATAATAATATTAAAAACCAATAAGAAACATTAGGAGACATTTTTTGAGAACAAAATGAAGAAATACATGAGGTGTGCCCCCATACACCCATGTCCAGCGCCCTCACTTCAAACTCTCTTATAGTCTGATTGACGCTCACACAAAAACAACCAAAACGGCAGTTACGTGCTCCCTATAATGCGCGGTAGGTGGCGCTATTGTACATGGATTAGAGAGTAAGATCAACTTCATGTTGGTGCCGTATCACGTATGGTCTGAAGAATTATGCTGACCATTGATATCACATAGAAAAACAAGTGTGGAAAAAACATGGTTCAATATTTGATCATCGCCACCAACGACATCGTCATGATAATTCATTAATGATATCATCATCGACACTTGATATGATGGTAGTAAGTGTTGGTGATGATGGTGCCTGATGATGACGGTTGTGATGGTGCCTGATGATGACGGTGGTGATGGCAGGTGATAATGATGAATGATGATGATATTGACACTTGATGATATGATGGTAGTGGTTGTGATGATGAGGATGGTGGTGATGGGGATATGATGATGATGATATTGATACTTTATATGATGGTAGTGGTGGTGATGATGGTGATGATGACGGTGGTGCATAGTGGTGATGATGATGACGTTGGTGGTGATGGTGATATGATGATGAAATTCCCATCGACCATTATATACCAATTGAAATCAATTGGTAAATTACCAATTGAAATCAATTGGTAAATTACCAATCGAAATCAATTGGTAATCAAAATAGCATGCATATGGAAAATGAACGATTTGTACCAATTGAAATAGCAATGCATGGGTACCAATTAGAAACCCATTAGAATTTCAATAGGAATTTCGTCCTGGGAATGATGATGATGATGATGATGGTGGTGGTGGTGATGGTGATGGTGATGGTGATGTAGATGATGATGATAGTGATAATGATGATGATGATGATTGATGATGATGATGATGATGATGATGATGATGATAGTGATAATGATGATGATGATGATTGATGATGATGATGATGATGATGATAATGATGATGATGATAATGATGATGATTGTCTGCAGATTTTGCAGATAAATGAAAGACTGATTTTAAAAATTGCCATACTTAACAACCACCCCATCCCGCTTCCCTATATGTATATACCCCCTGCCGTCCAAAAGAAAGCAACATGAAGACAAATTTACACAAATCATTACCAAGAAACACGTTGATATAATAGGCCGGATGCTGAGTGTGCACACATTTGGTTTACTTCCACGTTTGTCTGTCTGCTAGCAACATCAGAATTCAGAGATTAAGATTAGGGAATAGGATTGAGGAATGAGGATATATAGGGATTAGAATCACTAGTCTACATTAGGGTAAGCTAGGTTCAGGGTTTGGAGTCAACTATTTGACGTTCGAGAAATCATGAAATGGATCAAAGTAGGTATTCAAGTACAAGTATGCCACAGTATCATGTGGTAGAACCATACCGACAGAAGGACCAGGGATGTGGTAGGGGACAATGACACCCAATTATTCATTCCCCCACCCCCTCCCCATTGAAGTACACCAGAAGATTGTAGCTGGGCCTTTGGGGGATTCCCCTGCTCCGCGGGATGACGTCATTTCCAATCACAATGCACAGTTGCACACATGGATGCACGCAAGGGTGCGACCAAGGAGTTACTATCCTTGGTGCGACACAGATCGCTGTTTGGGCGTACGTGTTTGCGCACCCCTCAATGCAAACTAGTATACTTGTACCACGCACGGACTACGAGGCTCGGCCCGTAATACAGGACACAACGCAAATATATGGCAGCCCGGGTTTCCTGATTTCAAGTTTGTCTACCAGCAATGCAGCATGACATGGAACTGATTTAAAATGGGAATGGAGTCGCAAAACTAAAGCCAAGCGCAAGGTTAGTGTTTGTAATAGTGTATTCTCAGTTAGGGACATGGGATAATATCCTCAATTCAAATCGGTGCACCATAATTTATGCCAATTAATAAACGAGATTTGTATGCAATAACATACACACACTTTCTTGAGTGAATGAATGTGTGCTGTAGCCGGGTCGCATAATGTCAATAGCAATTACAATCAATGTAATTCACACAGCGCTAATTAAGCCGCTTAAAGTGATCCGTGTAAAGTGTCAGATATATTGCACAAAATGAAATTTGAGACTTCAATCCTATATCAATATCATCATCATTGTAAAATACAATTAGAAGATTTGTGAAAGTTTGAAAGAAAACGTCCACTTTTTACTTAGTGAAAAAAAAAAAATATTGAGTTAATAATATTTTATCACCGAATACTGATGGCCTGCCGTAGATTTGATGCAGTAATAATCGTCCGTTTGACGAATTCCGCACACGTGTATAATATAGACGGTACAGAATTTGCGCGCGCTTAGCTCAACGACCCGTCGCGACGGGTCGTTGCCTTCGCGTCGTGCTGCCGAAGGTTTCGGCTACTCCGCAGGCCAGATTTCATTATCGCGTGGCGCGCCACCGGCCGCGGGCGGGCGTGTCAAACTACGACAGTTGTACGTTTATCCAAAAGCGTTGGCTAACGCTTTTGAAATGATGATTTTCAATGATAATTATCTTCATACTGAAGGGACATATATGAACAAATCTAACCCTATTTTTCTCTTCTCTTACTATAACTTACTAGTAAGCTAAACAACACGGCAGAAGAGAACTGAGGAAGCTCCAGTCCAAGTAATTTTCGTGGAGTTAGACACTTTACATGGATGTCTTTCAGTTGTATTATGTCTACTTAAGCCTTCATACTAACTCTTTTGTTCTACTTGCCCATTTGTCAAGTAAAACCATGAATGTTCAAATTGTACTTGCCCGAATGCAAGTGCAACCCAATGCAATCTCTCATATGTAGCTAAATTTTAGTTGCCTGATTGGGCAACCAGACTAGACAATTTAAAATGTTACTTGCCCGATTTGCCCCTGACAAGCACATCTACAATGTATTGTAAATCCCGGGGGGGGTACTCACGTATATTGGGTATACGGGGATGTGCCGCTCGGAAGGGTGACTTTTTCAAGAAAGGTCCTTAGACATGGGTCCCCTTTTCATCAAAAAAATCCTTAGACATGGGTCCCCTTTTTCAAATTTCCCCTTTTTTATACGGGATTTTTGGGTTTGCCGATGTGAAATAGCAAAAATTTTCAAGCTCGCTACGCTCGCTAACTTAAAACCAAAAAATTTGCGGGAAATACGCCAAAACACATGCCCCGCAGCGGGAAATACGCCCAAAACATGCGCCGCAGGCGAAAAAAAATCCTTAGACATGGGTCCCCTTTTCGCAAAAGGACCCTTAGATGTGGGTAGGGGAGACTCAGGTTAGTTGAGCCGGTTGGTTAGTTGAGCCACCCCCTCTAAAATAAACCATGACCATTTTAAAAATTAAATGCGGCCATCTGGTGTTACCTTATGGTAAAGGGACCACATGTGCTAAATTTGACACAGGGATGTAGACTACAAGCTTGTGTAAATCAACAAAATTTGATTTTTGCTGTTCAAAGTGAATTCCGTGAAAAGTGGAAAGTGTCCTCATATTTTCTACACCTTATAGAATTAACTGACTATCATGATACAGTTGAAAGGAGTATCATTGTATATCATTTTAACCTTATTATTTGATTTGTGTCTAGTAAGACTTTCACTTTTCACCACGATGAATTTAAAATGGCGGGTGTGGTGTTAGTTGAGCCGTTGTGTGTGTGGTTAGTTGAGCCAGCTTAATTGTATGCTTATTCATGTTATTTGGTCAATATTTTGGTTAAAAATGAGGTATATTATGTGAGAATGTTCATAAAACAGTCAATGATAAAATGTGAGTATTTGAATGCATGTGTGTGCCCCTTTGCATGTATTTGCAAGTGTGATGTGTTTGTGTGTGTGTCTGTGTGTGTATGTGTAGTGTATATGTGTGTGTGTGTAGTGTGTGTGTGTGTGTGTGTGTGTGTGTTTGTGTGTGTGTGTGGCATGAATGTGTGTTTGTGTTTGTGTGATGTGGTGTTTGTATGTGTGTGTATGTGTAGTGTGTATGTGTGTGTAGTGTGCAGTGTGTGTGTGTATGTGTATGTGTGCGTGTGTGTGTGCGTGTGTGTGTCTCATTTGTACACAAACTATGCAACTGATCTACATGGCTCAACTATCCCGACACCCTGGCTCAACTAACCTGCGTGTTGGTGTTAATTGAGCCACTTGACCAATTTTTTTTAATCGCCCCTGGCTCTAAAACCAAAAGTGTTTTTTTCATAATATACAGATATAATATGCCTAACATACTGCTCTTTCAATCCCACCCCCAAACAGCCTTACAAAACATTACCCAAGGGCACCAGGTGACCTTGAGTAAAAAGTGGCTCAACTAACCTGAGTCTCCCCTATGGGTTTGGAGGTCTCAGCCGCACACCCCCGTCCTACTATAATCTGAGTACCCCCCCCCGGGTTGTAAATGGTCTACTTATAATTTACTTCATCATTACAAAGGAAGGCTGTATGATACACTTATCAATTGTATGATGCACCTTATATATGACCCCCTCGGAATGGTGCGTCATGGTTGGGCGGGTCAAACATTTTTGACGCAGGTACCGTTGAGGCAACCCTTGGTCTGCCACTCAAATTATTTTTTGACGGGGGTGTGCCACATGGAACTCTGAAATAAGGGTCTTAAGAGCTGACTACAAGCACAACATATAGGGTCTTTGGAGCTACAAAAACCCTGAAACAGGAGTTAAGGGGTCTAAGGAGCAGACCAAAACTACAAAATACATAGACTTGGAGCTACCGAAGACCTACGGAAACCCTCAAAAAGGCTACACTAGTTTCTAAGTGCTGTACAAACAGAACTATTATTATCCCTGGCTACTTGGTACCAATTATCAAGCGAACATATTTGAAATGTGCAATTTCAACTCCTTAGGGAGCATTCATGCCAAGTAGCAAGTAACTACATAGGCACATCAGGCTCATTAGCCGATTAGGCCTGATGCCTGATCACCCTACCAGGTAACCAATACTCTTGGTTTAGACTTTGGAGTAGCATATGGAAATACAGTGTAAAATAATGGCAGTCTCTACCAAGACGTGCCTGCAGCACAACTAAAAAAATGTAGGTATGCTCTGTTCAGTCACATTGGACATCCATTCTTTTAGTCATGCCATGCAGGGGCATAGACAACGAGGGGGGATGCGGGGTTTGCATATATCCCCCACCTCACAAGGTACAATCATCCCCCCCCCCCCCAGGTTTTTTTTTGTGTGTGTGTGTGCGTATATGATTGGGAAAGAAAAAATTAATTGTGAGCTAAGACTTGTTAATTTTCACGGTCAAAAAGTAATTTATACTTCCACTTGACATTTTTGCTGCACGATTCGCGCGCGAACAGATTATCTCAGTTCGTTGTGTAACTAATTGACGCGTATGGTCTGGGGTGAGTATTTTTTCCTTGTAGTTCCAGTGTAGGCTGGCATTGCTCTGGCTGCTTGTGTGAGGTGCACCAAATTGCAACATTTCAAGTATATAAATGTAAAATCTTCTCCGTGGTAGGGGGATACCTCCTCCACCTCGGTAGCTTCGCCCCCTCGGGACTCATTCTTGGCTATAGGCTATGTTCTGGGATCATACATAGGCTACTCTTCTTCTTCTTCTTCGGATTAATCTGCCTCCTTCAATCCTGAAGATTCTTGCAGATACAACTAACTCTTACCAGATTAAAAGGGTTCAAATATCTGGTTGAATTTATTGTCCAACTTATCACATGAGTATTACAATCCACTCTGATAGAATGAACAAATTTACTGTACCATTATAACCATGGATATATGAAGAAACATTTGTTTGAAACCTGTGTTCTATACTCTATGGTTATGGAATACAACATCACATTTTAGTAGAACGTGTCCTATAATTGGTTAATAATTTGTATGAATCTGCATGCAGGACTTGTGTGTCAGGTGCATGTAGCTGCATGGTTTGAATTTGAATTTTTCATCACATACACATTGTTCAGTCACCGTCCGCAAAATTAAATCATGTTCTAAATATTATCCAACACACACTGTTCTGAACATGGTTATTTCGAACTGTTGCCAAGTCTCCATGACAAAAACAGGATTTCTAAATGTTTTTCTAAAACATTTTGAGTGCATTCAATTTCACTTCTGTAATCCCGAGGTCGAAGTAGTGGTTGGGTTGGACCAGAATAAAATGAAGTTGGTTGTATGCATATGGGCAATTCCACCATAACGGAATTACATTCAGAGACGTTTTTTGCTCATTTCATTCCCTGCGCAATATTCTCATGACTTAAGTAAATTTTGATACTTATATAAGTTGCACGGGTAACCAGGCTACAACATGATAGGGAAATGGTTTTATATCTTCCATGTGTTGTTGCACACTAGACCAATATGTGTGACCGTAACAGAATTACCGGAGAATGGAGTTTTTTTTTTGCTACAAGTTTGCGTTGAGTTTCTCTGAAATATAAGACACTTTGAAACTGATTTTATGTATTTTTTCTATCTTGATAATGACAAATTCATTTTGGAACAAGTACGTGCATAATCAACACAATGATAAGTTCACAAATTCACTTTTTTGAAAAAAGACCACTGTATAAACGGAATTACACAAATTTGTAACGGAATTACATATCTGAAAGTTACAAGGAAAACTCGATTATTTTGCACTCAACTTTTCTTACATGCTAATGCAAACATCAAGGCTATCTAGCACTTGAATATAAACCATAATTTGACATATCTGTAAAGCAATTTTTGAACTTGGTATGTGTAAAATAAATGAAAATATGGCCAAAATACAAATAAGAGTGAAATTTGAAAAAAATATTGCTAAAATCCAGCTTTATTTCGGTTTATTTTCAGCTTCATATTAGTAGGCAAGAAATTAAAAAGGATTGCATCAATTTAATGAAAGAAAAATCCTAGGAACTATGTCCACTAATGTGTGTAACGGAATTACATAACTTGAGCAGTGAAATCAATTTTTCCACAAATCGGTACATGAACAACAAATAATTCACAGTTTAACTTCAATACTTTTCAAAAATCAATAATTTGACAATAATAACCATATTTGAAGAAAAAAAAAGCAACATTTTAGAATTTTTCCTTTACTTCAAAGAAAAATGGTTAAATTGTGAAAAAAAATGTACTACATTATGTGAAATGCTAAATAACTGCACATAATATCAAGCAACATTTAAACAATTACAAATCACAAACAGGTCAAATCATTCAACTTTCCATGCTATAAAGCCTCGTAAACTTCCTGAATATTGGAAATCTGTGTGAATGGAAATGCATTGTGAATGGGTAATTCCACTGTTACAGAATGACAAATAAGTGATTTTTAGCTCTGTTTTCTTAATCATATTTAAAATTCCTTTCACTTTCACAGTTTTTAAAACTTTAATAACTGGCAGGGGTACTAGAGGTATAACAGAACCAAAGATTGTTACAAATCTATAACACTGTAGCGTCCAGAGACCAAAATACAATCATAACGGAAAGGGGGTCTTTCATTCAACACTAACTATGTAATGATTTTCTGCAAAAGCTACCACAAAAAATTCTTCATTGGTAATAAAAACTTATAATTTAAGTTACAAACTTGAATTTGGTACATCTTTTTTTTTCCAGAAATGATCTATTTTAGCCCCTGAAATTACCTTAAGACAAAAGAATGTCACTGTAACGGAATTACGCCTGTGAAATCCACCCATGAAAATTCAATTTCTTGGTTACATTTTTTCTGCTTTTCTGCTTATAGTCATTAGTAAAGAATGTGTATGCATTGTTCATCACAAGCTCTTACATAAGGACCAAAACATATCCGGAAGTTATGTGTGTGCGTAACAGAATTACAAGAAAATTGAGATTTGTTATATAAACTCTTGTTATATTCTAAAATTATTCTTTAAAAAATTCATCCTAAATTGATCTTAATTTACTCTCAAATCAATTTGGAATGCGTTTTCATCCATTCCATGAAATACGTGTATAGATGTATATCGGATATAAACATGTATGATCCTCAAACAAAAAGTTGGCATATAAAATATAAATATGGAATTGCCAAAAATGAAAGACACCTTTAGGAATTCCCATTTGAAAATGCAAATACTTTGTACATCATTCTTCTTTGATCTGCATACAGAAGCACACTGAACACTCAATGTATTCTGACTTTATGATAATGAATAAAACATGTGTATCTTAGCCTGTATTATGTTTAGTTTTGAATATCTTGAAGCCTATTCTTTATTTATGTTTAATTTTATATGCTTCAGTTTAATACAAATTTATATAATTAATGATGAGTTATGAGCCTTTAACTGATCAATGATATTCAAATCTACATACATTTACAATTACAAAATTATTAATATTAAATCTCCTTGAAAGTTGAAGGTATGATTTATATCTTAAAATACATGAATGTAAATTAATGTGAGAAAATAAATGTAGCACCAGTGTCATACTAATCACTGGATATTTAAAAAAAAATTGTATTGTTTTTGTTTTTCCCTTTCTAAAGTACAAACATGAATCTGCTGCATCTTCATAATTTCAGTCAAGTGGTTCTTGCTGGAAACTAATTTAATGATAGAACATTATCATCTCTATTATGTTCATGGAGAGATTAGAGAAATTATCTATCGTGTATTAATTTAGTTAAATCACCATTGATGCAATATGAAGCATGTGGGTACAATGAGTCACATAAAGTAACATTGTACAGTACTTGTATAATGACTTATTGTCTACATGGCTACAGTTCATGCTATTTAAAGGGTATTTCTACATAGAGAACAAGACAAATTTTTATTTTCAGCAATATCATTCAATACCTTACAAACCATGTGTGTGTAATTCCGTTACGTAACGGAATTACTAATACCGTTACGCCGATTTTGGAAAAAGTAGTGACATTATTTCAGAAAATTATGTTGGAAGTTCTTAGGACTGTGGTGAAGGAAGAGAATTCACAATGACATGACTAAAGAACAAGTAATAAGATATTGAGAAAAACTTATTACGTTTTATCGTAACGGAATTACGATCAAATATGCATAGATTTCAAAAATTTCTCCCAAAAAAAATGCAATGAAGTTACTGCCCATGCTTTACAATTTGTGATTGTTGCTACATTGTATGGAAAATATGAGAAAAAGAGCAGAAACAATCATTGAATTAAAAGATTCACTTCATTTTCATGAAATGAAGCTGATTTATGAGTAAAAGGTCATACATTTCTGTTCAATTCAAGCAGAAATATTTGCAAAACCAATAGAGCTATATACACAAATGGTTTTCAGTTTCCTAAAATTCAAGTTTTCCTCTATCGATAACAGTTTGATTTAGGGAAGATTGCTCAACTTTGAGATGTGGTGTTTTTGCCTTCTCGAATACGGAATTGCCCATATCACTGGTTCAATTCCCTTGACAACACAAGCATTATTTAACAATGGGCACACCCTTGACTTCAACCATGCCGAGTCCCAAGTAGGATTCAAACCAGTGAAAATGAGTGGGTTGGTATGTACCAGTACGCTATGCTACAATAGTAGCACAGGCCCACTGGACGAGGCCACTAGAATAAGATTTGGGCTACCAAATTTCATTGATGCTAATTAAATTCCATTGGCCCCAATTGTTTGGGGCTACAAGGTTATGGCAGTTTTGGTCCACTAGAATTTGACGAATCTAGTTTTCACTTGCCCAACTGGGACATAAGGCAAAAAAAAAACAATTTTCTAGCATTGATGTAGGTTACTGGTTTAATTTTCTAGACAACCCTAGCGCATTATTTAACGTTGGGTGCGCCTTCGACCTCATCGATGCCCAGGTCGAAGTAGCGATCGGATCTGTGCCTGCGTAGACCTCTGATGGCCGCGTACTCGACCGCCATCGGGGTGATTCCAGGCTATGTTGTTTGATCATACATAATGTGGCATATATGGTTTATGTTGGAACTGTGTATGACACAATATAAATACAATATTTGTGTGTGCGTTTGGGGTGCATATTTATTAGTGTGTCAATTATTTGTTTTCTTTCTGAAAATATATTTAATATTTCTGGTTGATCAAATCATAACAAGCTTTCCCAGATACAGTCAATGTTTAGCCCAAATTTCTATGATCTACATGTAGGTAAGGACCAGATTGCACAATTTCAAGTCCAAAAATCCAAAAGCTCCCTACTGTGGGAGGGGGGACACCCCCGCTCAGTCACTAATTAGCTCCCTCACAATGTCTCATATCCACATCTGGTTCAAAGTTTGCGCGCAGAAAAAATATATAAAAATTAGTTCGCTTTCTAAATTTAAGTTCAGAAAATATAAAAAAATTAGCTTTACTTTTGAATATGTGGAAAAAATATATAAAAATTAGTTTCCCTTTTTCGAACATGTGGAAAAAATATATATAAAATAGCTATTTTTTATATATTTTTTACAGAAAATATTTAAAAAATGGCCCTGTGTTGCCAAAAATATATTAAAAATATATGGAAAATATATACAAAATATATTTTCCCTCTGTTCAAAATGACTAGGGTGGGCACGTCTCTGTAGAGACTAGAGAGAACTAAACATGCCTTGTGAAGGACTTGCATGCCATGACTGGGAACAAATCCATGACACCAAGGCATGACACTCGCATTCACATTGACTCATTCATGTGCAATAAAGTATTGTATCACAGTACTCTTGTATTCCTTTATAGATGGCAGCTGCAATGCCACCCTGGTCATCCTGTGTAATCTGTGCAAGCTGTAAAAGAATTCAATAAAAACCATAACATATTACTGAAACTTCTTTTTTCCTCCACAGATGGCTACTGCAAACTGTTCATTCTGTGTGCGCCATCACTGTGAACATCTGTGGGAGCTCTACCTGTCCACAATCAACCTCATGAGGGCGGGAGACATTGAGACCAACCCTGGCCCTGGCCCAAGAATTGATCCTCAGAAAAGGTACAAACCCCTACTCATTGAGATACAATTAGACCCTGGGCCGTCTGTCAAAATTCTTTCGTTAACATTCCTAAATGTCGTCAAGCTCAAAAGATGATTTTTTTCTTCAAAAAGTGGAAAAAACTTCACAAACATTACAACACTCTTTGAAATGTATCCAATCCCTGTGCATCTTTCATTAGAATGTAATGCAATCCTGTTCTAAAGCAAGAGCCAATGGGATTGCTTGTTTTATCATTTAATTGCTAAATTATATGATGTATGGTAAATCAACATGCTCCTCCTGCCGGCCGGGCCTTCAGGGCACTGGGCGGCTACGAAAGGAGGCACCAGGGAGGCACAACACAAACGTCACCAGCATGATAATACCAATGTCCCATATTAACTGAAGAATCTTGACCTATCTCTACTTTATGTACTACGTGTGTTCTATCTCCCCATTCCAATACAGGGCTCTACAAGAGGCAGAACTTGTTCGTTTGGCAGGGAGCATTGATCCAAGCTATTACAATCATATCGGCATCTACCTTGGGTTTAGTAATGCTGAGTTGAATCACATCAGAGTCAAACATCTGAATGATCTGAAGAGTGCTCTCATGGAAGTGTTGATGAGATGGAACACCAGAGAGGAAGTAGGCAATAAGAGGGAGATTCTTGCTGAGAAGCTGAAGGAAGCAGAGCTGGGTGATCTGGCAGGCAAGCTGCTTAGATGCGAGCTGGTAGTCAAAGGTTTGTCATACCAATGTACTGCACACCAACATTTAATTACACAAATTCAATTAGCACACATTTAAGTAATTTCCAGATGGGATATTAGGCTATTTATACCAAATTATTAGTCTAATACACTGTACGTATTCACTATTCACATAAAACTGTCGAAAGTCATACTAAATTAATACTTAATTCATATGTCTAGGCAACACTTGTCCACATTATGGTTTCAACATTTTGGTGGCCCGATCAGGCAACCAAACTCTGGAGTTTTAATATTTGTATTGGCCTAATGTCAATTTATGGTAGTCCCAGGCCACTGGTCCTGTGCTTATTTTGAGCATTGGGGTAATATACACAAGAAACACATGGAAAATAGCATCTCATGAATCAACTTCCTGTATTACATAACTTGATTTGCTAGTGCAACTATTTGAAATAATTCAAGATGTATAGTCATTCTTTCTCTGCCATCCGATACTGCTTCATAACATTTGAAACTATTGAAATAATTCAAATCATTCATTCTCATACAGTGTATCATTTTCATTTCTGTTGTTTACAGATTCACCATCAGCATCTTCAGTGGAAAGCACTGCTTCAGAGATGAAGGATGAAAGAGGAGGTAAGTGCTGATCTTTTTTTATTATTTGAGTGCAGTTTATCTTTTTATTACATTTTGTGAAAGTTTTTTCTGATTGTCTAGTTTTAAAAGAATGAGACAAAAAATCAATAAGTTTTTCAAAAATGATTTGAAAATTCAAACAAAGAGTTGATTTCCTTTGAAATAATAAATCTAGAACCTTAGTCTGAATCAACCAAACTCACTCCCATCTCTAGGGGTTCTCTCATGCCTCGCTGCTTTCCTCTTACTAATAGAACTATGAAACCAGTCCAATTTCCTCTCTGTTGTCATGATTATATAAAGATGTTTTTTTTTAATGTAATTTGAAATAAAAAGTGAGGATTGTTAGTGTGTGTACAAACCTTGGCAATGCATCAGCAAATATATCATTGCATTTATTACTTGGTCATTATGACAGCCATTTACCTTAGTTTGTATCAACCTTTTGGAAGTTGTTTGCATACGTGTATCAAAATACACTGTCAGGAAAAAATTATCTAAATGATACAATTTTCACTCAAATTAATCATCCCATTCAGGACTGGTCTTGAGAATACCTGTGCTTGGGTCTATGGAGAAAACAGGTTGGACCAAAATAAATCGGTCCTGAATGGGTTAATATGTACACAACCTATGAGCACTGATACCCACTGAAATAAACATATCTAACATCAACTTCTCAAAGGTAAACTTCAGTAATCTGTGTTAAGTCACTGCTTAAAAGGAACCGTGTTGGTCATGTATTAAATCTATGGGAATTGCCAAATATAGTATATAAGAACAGGTTTAGAGCATGGCAATAGACTACAGGTTGTCAAAGTAATGGAAGACAAAGCAATGCAGTGGCATCATGATGATGTGGATAAAGTGAGTAAATGAGTGTCTAGACTAGACTCATTTTAAATATTTATAATATTAAATTAGTATTCATTTGCCCCAATACACGCAATGGGAAAAACACTTTTCCACTAGGTTTGGTACTACAGACTGAGAGAGCTTCACTTAACTAAAACATTTTACCAGCAATACTTTTTCTTTTACTTTGTAGGCCAGGCATCATCTGCTGGATCTGCTTCACCCCTCTCAGAGGAGGAACTACAAAGGTGCTGCGACGATCTGAAATCCTTCTATCGAACAAACCTGTGTAAGATAAGAGAAGACCCTCTAGATCCTTTCTCCCTTCGTCAGTTCGAGGACATCTACACAAACCTGAAGTTGCTCCAAGAAGATGGCAGACACTGGAAAGAACTGGATTACAAAGACCTCCTGAACATCAAGGTCAATGATGAACTACCCAAACGAATGATGGTGCAGGGAGAAGCAGGAGTCGGCAAGACCACGTTCTGTGCTAAGATAGCATGGGACTGGGTCAAGGGTCATTTCCAGCAATTTGACATGGTCATTGTTGTTCCATTGCGAGAATCAGATGATAGCACAGTTGGAGAAGTAGTCAAAAGGTACCTGTCAAGAGGCAATCCAGTTCGTGCCAGCCAACTTGATGAATACATCCTACTTCATCCAGACAAGGTTTTTATCATCTATGATGGGCTAGATGAATTCAAGAAAGACATCATACAAGAAAGCACCCAGGCAGATAGAGACATCCCACAAACAAGAAGCAACACAAACACAACTGAGGCGTCTCCAGCTAGCCACACTACTTCTCCTGAGACAAATATTGTAAAATCTCTCTCTGCAGATCAACTGGACACATGTCTTATCCTTGTTACATCCCGTCCATGGAAGGCAATTCAGATCAGATGGAACACAAAGCTAAACAACCTATATACCTTCATCAGTGTTGAGGGATTCACCAAAGAAAACATTTCAGTGTACATCAAGAAGTACTTTGAGAATGACAAAGTGAAAGCCACTAATCTGATCCAGTTTATGCAGGACAACGACATCATAGCAGAGAATATGGCGCCTTTCCCCATCTACATGGCCATGCTGTGCTTGATGTGGAATGAACTGGAGGAAGAAAGGTGTAGGAAAATCCAACAGATGCAGACCTTTTCACAGCTCTTCAAGGAGATGTTTCTATTTCTTAAGGAACACTTTGCTCAGAAGACCTACACAGATCTTGATGATCCAGATCATAAGAGGTGTGTTGAGAACATTGATGAGCAGTTGAAACCAATCGCTAAGATTGCCTTTGATGGTCTCCTGGATAAGAACATGGTCTTCAATGAAGAGGAATTTGAGGACTGTCATGAGGCAATGAAGACTGCCTGTGAGATAGGAGTCCTGACAAAAGAAAAGAAGCTCATCCCAAAGGCACAATGGCACGATACGACCCAGTCCCGTGTGCAGTCTAAGGTGTACTTCCCCCATAAACTCTTCCAAGAGTATATGGCGGGAATACACCTTGCTTCACTCTACCATTCTGACCGGGGAGAGTATGAGCGGCTGATAGTAGAGGTGGTGCTGTCAAGGAAGGAGGAGTTGAGATACCTGCTGTATTTCTGCACGGCGCAGGACAGGGAAGTTGGGATTGATGTCCTGGCTAGGATGACTTGTAGATTGGCAGACCAAGGCATCCATGCAGAGGAGGAATTGGAGAGGGATATTGAGAGGGATTTCCTGGTGGATGTAGCATTTGAATATCATGACAGAGATGCGGCTGAAGTGGTGAAGACGAATGCATTGTCTGATATGAAAGAAATGACAATTATGAGTGAGGAAAGAGGTGGGAGGACTGCTCACACACTAGCAGGATACATGTTTGTGCAACCCGACTTTGTAAGTAGACTTGGATTTTAGCTGTATCCCATACCCTTTCATACATGCACATTTCAGATTTTGTCTTTTTATTTAATACAAAACATTATGTCATACTCAGTTTGCCAATAATTAAAAGAATGTAATATTATTGTATTTTACAGCAAAAGCTAAAGTCAATTAATTCCAAATTCACAATGCATGTCAGGAAGAGCTGGAGGGAAAAGGGATATTTAAAACCAAATTTAAAATGTGAATGTTTTACACTAAGGCCATAAAAAATCAATTGTTGGATTGGCGTAACCCGCCGACCCTAGAGGTTTTTGCCGATTGCGATCAATATCATTATGTATCGTTGTGTATATCGAAGCGAAAAAATTGCTATCGCCTGAGTATCGCGCTGCATTTGCGATCGATATATTTGCTGCACTAAAAACCTGGAAGTGTTGCGATATCGCTTTTTCCCCGCGAGGCGATGAAGGCGCGAATATACTGTATACAGTACATGCAATGTACGTATACGCGGTACCTATGCAGCACATGCATACATGTACAATGCCTATGCCGCCGGCCAGGGCCAGCATGTATATCTGCATACTGTGTTTTTGTGTATTTGTGCTGACAAAAAAAAAATTTAAAAAATTTTTTAAAATCCCGACCGACCTACCCTAACTTTTGGTTGCCCGTTACGCCAATCAAAAATTTTGTTTTTTTGGCCTAAGTTATGTATTTCTTTAAAAAAAACACTCCCTATATCACTATTTATCTTAACCCATATTTGCATAGTTTGTTTATTTCTCAGGTTGTATTTTGAATCATACATGGGTTACATGGACCATGAATCAGAGAGAAGGTCAGATAACCCTAGGATAAGGACTGTAAAATGACATTCTGTGTACATGCAGCGTATGATATTTCACATGTCAAAAAGTCATTGAAATCAAAGTTGTAGGAATTGAGTTTATTGCATACAATTGCGATATAAATTCAATTAAATGTAATATTCATAAATCCCACACATTGGTGAAAATGTACCAAAGTGCTTTTGAAATTGAATCTGATAATCTTTGGAATTGTAATTTTATAAAAGAAATCACATAAATGTACAGTTTTTGAAGGAATATAGGGTAGTCAGAATATCACTCTTGTATTAACGGCTACACTAACATTGTGCTTTTAGAATTGTATATATTTAACAACGTAATTCATACATTTGTACTGTTGTACAGGTATTTATTCATTATTCTGCACTAACATCCTTCTTTATTTATTTTAGTTTTTAGTAACATGGTACATTCCCGGTCTAGTAAAGACTTGGCATAAAGGCAGAAGAATGTGCATTGAGGTGTGTGTGTATTTATTACACCGTACTTTATATATGTGTGTTTTACCCTATAATACAGGCTGAGTTGGAGGTTGAAGGTAGAGACTGTAAATTGATGCTCTCTACTGGGTTAGCAGAGGCTATCTGGACATCGCCCTCTCTCAAGACTGTTACCTTGAATGGATGTACTCTCCATGACAACTTCTACACCATCCTTGCTACGAAGGGGCAAAGCACCATGGTATGTACATTTCATTCTTCAGTTATGTCATGTTAACCCTTTCAGATCCAATCCGTGAACAGGTCATTGACTATCACATGATCGCTATGTCCAATATGGCATGCTGCTGTGCATGACACCTTCTCCAGCATCCTTGCTACAAAGGGACGTACCATGGTATGAATTCCATTCTTCATTAATGTAATCATGTGAACACTTTCAGATCCAATCAGGGAAGAGTTCATTGACTTATAACATGATGACTGCGGTCAAAATGTTGGCCAATTATGGCATGATAGATTGCATTAAAATTAAAATAATGCACATGTATATGACAAAATGGCATACTGTATTCTTTCTATTGGGTATGAACTAATTATATAACTATTATAACTAGCCCATCAATGTTATAGATAGCCTGTTCCTATTGTGAGCTATAATTATATGCACTGCCTATACATTCTAACTATGGCCTGTTTGCATAAAATCATCAGTGCAATAATTTACCAAACCCTTGTCAGAATTCCATAATGCTGCACATAAACTTCCAATGTGTGATCAACTCTTTATGAATACAGATAATATCAACTAATTTAACCTGTTCCCTACAAGTTTCCAAAATCCCTATTGACTATGTATACACAACCCACTCAGTTCCTGTAGTCAAGGGGTTAATATTAGAGTTCCATACACAATTGCATAATTGTAAAGTAAATAGACTAAAAGTATTTATGCCAGTACAGTGATTGAGTCAACATGTACTGTATGTGTATATGCATACTATTATTCTGCACATGGATTTCAGGTCTTACAAATAATGCTAGCCACACATACTCCATGCCCCAGTTTGTGCGAACAATAACTTCATAATAGGTGGTGGCCATCTCTGGGCATTTTGCTTAACCCTAATCCCAATGGTTTATTTTGATCACTTGAGTCCACTGGGGGGGGGGGGGGGGATTTTGCCCCCCCCCCCCCCCTCAAATCTCGGCAACAAATGGATCGATTGACTTGAAAATTGGCAAGTCAAGTAGAATAAGAACTTGAAGAAAAAAAAATATTATATTACAGCTAAGTCTGTGCTTTTATATTTTTCACATATACTCAAATGTAATGTGGATGGCATTATCTGATGTGCACCTGACTTTCAATCATATGATTCCTGGCTAGAAAGCAGTTGACCCTGGGCACTACTGTCCAACAACAAGTCGTTCACTTCATACTGGTATGTCTGGCAGATGTATGCATGGGTACTCGCATGGTCGTGTATAAATTAGCCTGAGCCTTCATTATTGCATGGCTGCATGCTCTTGTTGAGTAGGTTCACAAACTTGATGTGCAAGATCATTGTGTGCATTGAACAAATGATGACCATATGCTTTATAATACACATTTAGAGACATCCTATGGAAATGTGATATGCTAACAAAACAACCATGTATTGTCATTCTTATCATAGGTTAAACATCTGGAACTGTGGAACTTGACTCTGAGCAAATCAGCAAGCAGGGATGTAACAACATGGCTGCAGTCATTGTCCAACTTGACACACCTTAAGCTGGGTAGGGTACATCTAGATGATGACTACTTTGCCATGGTATCTGCTCATGCAGCAGCAATCAAGGTAATTTTGTGTTAGCCCATCAATGTTATAGGTATAACCTGTTCCTATTGTGAGCTATAATTATATGCACTGCCTATACATTCTAACTATGGCCTGTTTGCAGAAAATCATCAGTGCAATAATTTTGCCAAACCCTTGTCAGAATTCCATAATGCTGCACATAAACTTCCAATGTGTGATCAACTCTTTATGATTACAGATAATATCAACTAATTTAACCTGTTCCCTACGAGTTTCCAAAATCCCAATTGACTATGTATACACAACCCACTCAGTTCCCATAGTGAAGGGGTTAATATTAGAGTTCCATACACAATTGCATAATTGTAAAGTAAATGGACTAAAAGTTTTTTTAATGCCAGTACAGTGATTGAGTCAACATGTATGTGAATATGCATACTATTATTCTGCACATGGATTTCAGGTCTTACAAATAATGCTATCCACACATACTCCATGCCCCAGTTTGTGCGAACAATAACTTCATAATAGGTGGTGGCCATCTCTGGGCATTTTGCTTAACTCTAATCCCAATGGTTTATTTTGATCACTTGAGTCCACTGGGGGGGGGGGGGGGGGGGGATTTTGCCCCCCCCCCCCCTCAAATCTCGGCAACAAATGGATCGATTGACTTGAAAATTGGCAAGTCAAGTAGAATAAGAACTTGAAGAAAAAAAAATATTATATTACAGCTAAGTCTGTGCTTTTATATTTTTCACATATACTCAAATGTAATGTGGATGGCATTATCTGATGTGCACCTGACTTTCAATCATATGATTCCTGGCTAGAAAGCAGTTGACACTGGGCACTACTGTCCAACAACAAGTCGTTCACTTCATACTGGTATGTCTGGCAGATGTATGCATGGGTACTCGCATGGTCTTGTATAAATTAGCCTGAGCCTTCATTATTGTATGGCTGCATGCTCTTGTTGAGTAGGTTCACAAACTTGATGTGCAAGATCATTGTGTGCATTGAACAAATGATGACCATATGCTTTATAATACACATTTAGAGACATCCTATGGAAATGTGATATGCTAACAAAACAACCATGTATTGTCATTCTTATCATAGGTTGAACATCTGGAACTGTGGAACTTGACTCTGAGCAAATCAGCAAGCAGGGATGTAGCAACATGGCTGCAGTCATTGTCCAACTTGACACACCTTAAGCTGGGTTGGGTACATCTAGATGATGACTTCTTTGCCATGGTATCTGCTCATGCAGCAGCAATCAAGGTAATTTTGTGTTAGCCCATCAATGTTATAGGTATAGCCTGTTCCTATTGTGAGCTATAATTATATGCACTGCCTATACATTCTAACTATGGCCTGTTTGCAGAAAATCATCAGTGCAATAATTTTGCCAAACCCTTGTCAGAATTCCATAATGCTGCACATAAACTTCCAATGTGTGATCAACTCTTTATGAATACAGATAATATCAACTAATTTAACCTGTTCCCTACAAGTTTCCAAAATCCCTATTGACTATGTATACACAACCCACTCAGTTCCTGTAGTCAAGGGGTTAATATTAGAGTTCCATACTCAATTGCATAATTGTAAAGTAAATGGACTAAAAGTTTTTTTAATGCCAGTACAGTGATTGAGTCAACATGTATGTGAATATGCATACTATTATTCTGCACATGGATTTCAGGTCTTACAAATAATGCTAGCCACACATACTCCATGCCCCAGTTTGTGCGAACAATAACTTCATAATAGGTGGTGGCCATCTCTGGGCATTTTGCTTAACCCTAATCCCAATGGTTTATTTTGATCACTTGAGTCCACTGGGGGGGGGGGAATTTTGCCCCCCCCCCCCCCTCAAATCTCGGCAATAAATGGATCGATTGACTTGAAAATTGGCAAGTCAAGTAGAATAAGAACTTGAAGAAAAAAAAAATTTATATTACAGCTAAGTCTGTGCTTTTATATTTTTCACATATACTAAAATGTAATGTGGACGGCATTATCTGATGTGCACCTGACTTTCAATCATGATTCCTGGCTAGAAAGCAGTTGACCCTGGGCACTACTGTCCAACAACACGTCGTTCACTTCATACTGGTATGTCCGGCAGATGTATGCATGGGTACTCGCATGGTCGTGTATAAATTAGCCTGAGCCTTCATTATTGTATGGCTGCATGCTCTTGTTGAGTAGGTTCACGAACTTGATGTGCAAGATCATTGTGTGCATTGAACAAATGATGACCATATGCTTTATAATACACATTTAGAGACATCCTATGGAAATGTGATATGCTAACAAAACAACCATGTATTGTCATTCTTATCATAGGTTAAACATCTGGAACTGTGGAACTTGACTCTGAGCAAATCAGCAAGCAGGGATGTAACAACATGGCTGCAGTCATTGTCCAACTTGACACACCTTAAGCTGGGTAGGGTACATCTAGATGATGACTACTTTGCCATGGTATCTGCTCATGCAGCAGCAATCAAGGTAATTTTGTGTTAGCCCATCAATGTTATAGGTATAACCTGTTCCTATTGTGAGCTATAATTATATGCACTGCCTATACATTCTAACTATGGCCTGTTTGCAGAAAATCATCAGTGCAATAATTTTGCCAAACCCTTGTCAGAATTCCATAATGCTGCACATAAACTTCCAATGTGTGATCAACTCTTTATGAATACAGATAATATCAACTAATTTAACCTGTTCCCTACAAGTTTCCAAAATCCCTATTGACTATGTATACACAACCCACTCAGTTCCTGTAGTCAAGGGGTTAATATTAGAGTTCCATACTCAATTGCATAATTGTAAAGTAAATGGACTAAAAGTTTTTTTAATGCCAGTACAGTGATTGAGTCAACATGTATGTGAATATGCATACTATTATTCTGCACATGGATTTCAGGTCTTACAAATAATGCTAGCCACACATACTCCATGCCCCAGTTTGTGCGAACAATAACTTCATAATAGGTGGTGGCCATCTCTGGGCATTTTGCTTAACCCTAATCCCAATGGTTTATTTTGATCACTTGAGTCCACTGGGGGGGGGGGGAATTTTGCCCCCCCCCCCCCCCCCCTCAAATCTCGGCAATAAATGGATCGATTGACTTGAAAATTGGCAAGTCAAGTAGAATAAGAACTTGAAGAAAAAAAAAATTTATATTACAGCTAAGTCTGTGCTTTTATATTTTTCACATATACTAAAATGTAATGTGGACGGCATTATCTGATGTGCACCTGACTTTCAATCATGATTCCTGGCTAGAAAGCAGTTGACCCTGGGCACTACTGTCCAACAACACGTCGTTCACTTCATACTGGTATGTCCGGCAGATGTATGCATGGGTACTCGCATGGTCGTGTATAAATTAGCCTGAGCCTTCATTATTGTATGGCTGCATGCTCTTGTTGAGTAGGTTCACGAACTTGATGTGCAAGATCATTGTGTGCATTGAACAAATGATGACCATATGCTTTATAATACACATTTAGAGACATCCTATGGAAATGTGATATGCTAACAAAACAACCATGTATTGTCATTCTTATCATAGGTTAAACATCTGGAACTGTGGAACTTGACTCTGAGCAAATCAGCAAGCAGGGATGTAACAACATGGCTGCAGTCATTGTCCAACTTGACACACCTTAAGCTGGGTAGGGTACATCTAGATGATGACTACTTTGCCATGGTATCTGCTCATGCAGCAGCAATCAAGGTAATTTTGTGTTAGCCCATCAATGTTATAGGTATAACCTGTTCCTATTGTGAGCTATAATTATATGCACTGCCTATACATTCTAACTATGGCCTGTTTGCAGAAAATCATCAGTGCAATAATTTTGCCAAACCCTTGTCAGAATTCCATAATGCTGCACATAAACTTCCAATGTGTGATCAACTCTTTATGAATACCGATAATATCAACTAATTTAACCTGTTCCCTACAAGTTTCCAAAATCCCTATTGACTATGTATACACAACCCACTCAGTTCCCGTAGTCAAGGGGTTAATATTAGAGTTCCATGCACAATTGCATAATTGTAAAGTAAATAGACAAAAAGTTTTTATGCCAGTACAGTGATTGAGTCAACATGTATGTGTATATGCATACTATTATTCTCCACATGGATTTCAGGTCTTACAAATAATGCTAGCCACACATACTCCATGCCCCAGTTTGTGCGAACAATAACTTCATAATAGGTGGTGGCCATCTCTGGGCATTTTGCTTAGCCCCAATCCAAATGGGTTATTTTGATCACTTGAGTCCACTGGGGTTGGGGGGGGGGGGCATTTTGGCCCCCCCCCCCCTCAAATCTCGGCAACGCATGGACCGACTGACTTGAAAATTGGCACATACGTAAAACGAGTCAAGTTGAATAAGAATTTGAAGAAAAAAAATTGGACCATTATTTTTTTTTTTTATAATAAAAATTTTGAATATGCGCATTTTTGACGAATTTGGGGAAAAATTGGGATTTTCATCTAAAATCAAGAGAATTGACAGGATTTCTTCAGGTTTTCTGTACAAATACTTTCAAATTATGTAATTCATCATATCCATGCTTTTTATGGTGATAAAATATATCACTAATTTGCATAAATATGCAAATTAGTATTCCTGGATTTACCATCATTGTTTTCATCCTTACATATTTTATTGTTTTTATTGTTTGTTTGTTGTTTTTTTAGAAGAATTTATCTGTGAAGTGTATGAATTAAACTAATAACAAAGAAATAATCCAAATTATAATTCAATGTAACAATTATAACAGATTTGGAGTATACATGGCATCAGATATACATTGTAGGAATTGCATAGAAACCTGTACAAAAATTGCATTTTTTTTTTTGTGACGGTCGAGCAATTATTGACCTCTAAAATCAGTTCTACATGTACGACCGGGGTGAATTATATATCAAAACATGCGGGAGACTTGAGAGAAAAAAGTCATGAAGTTTGAACGTGAAGTTCCAATTGGTTTAGATGCATGTAAAAAAAACGACAGGGGGGGGGGGGGGGCCAAAATGCCCCCCCCCCCCCCCAGTGGGATTAGGGTTAAAGGTATGGTGAAATCCCGGCTTTGATTCAGGTTTATAGCTTTAAATATGTGCCTATATTGATATACCACACTTTCTTTGCAAAGAAATCCTTTAGTTGGGCAAAAAAAGGTAAATTTCATGCAACTTTTTGGCGTCGGCGTTCCATACTAAAAAAAAAAGTGATTTATGTCACATGCAGTCTGTGACGTCATGAACTTTTGTTTTTAAAAATGTCAAATTTGAACTTCATTTTCCGAAGGAGCATCAAACAAAATGACCAAATACCGAAAATTAATTGAATATGTGAAGTATTGGCTGAGATATGCCCATCCAAATTAATTTTTGATTCAATAACACTGATTGCCTATTGACAAAACATTCATTTGGATGGGCATATCTCAGCCAATTTTCGGTATTTGGTCATTATCATAGATGACGTCACAGACTGCATGTGACGTAAATCACTTTTTTTTGGAGTATGGAACGCCAACGCCAATAAGTTGCATGATATTTACCTTTTTTGCCCAACTAAAGGATTTCTTTGAACAAAAAAGTGTGGTTTATCAATATAGGCACATATTCAAAGCTATAAATCTGAATCAAAGCCGGGATTTCACAATACCATTAAGGGTGATGCTAGAGAGCCAGGTCAGAGCAGCACCTGAAGTTTGGTGCGTTATCACCTTGATGTATTAGTATCCTTTGCTTATGACTCAAGAATCAAGACATAATGTTCCACTATTTTCACATTATCTGATGTTCACCTGACTTTCGATCATTGGTCTTGTGTAAATTAGCCTGAGTCTTCATTACTGTATGGCTGCATGCTCTTGTTGAGTAGGTTCATGAACTTGATGTGCATTGAACAAATTATGACCATGCTTTATAATACACATTTAGAGACATCCTATGGAAATGTGATATATATAACAACCATGTATTGTTATCCTTATCATAGGTTGAACATCTGGAACTGATCGACATGACTCTGAGCAAATCAGCAAGCAGGGATTTAGCAACATGGCTGTCCTTGTCCAACTTGACACACCTTAAGCTATTGGTTGTACATCTAGATGATGACTTCTTTGCCATGGTGTCTGCTCATGCAGGGGCAATCAAGGTAACTTTGTGTTAATAGCCCATCAATGTCATAGATAGCCTGTTCCTATTGTGAGCTATAATTATATGCACTGCCTATACATTCTAACTATGGCCTGTTTGCATAAAATCATCAGTGCGATCATTTTGCCAAACCCTTGTCAGAATTCCATAATGCTGCACATAAACTTCCAATGTGTGATCAACTCTTTATGAATACAGATAATATCAACTAATTTAACCTGTTCCCTACAAGTTTCCAAAATCCCTATTGACTATGTATACACAACCCACTCAGTTCCCGTAGTCAAGGGGTTAATATTAGAGTTCCATACACAATTGCATAATTGTAAAGTAAATAGACAAAAAGGGTTTATGCCAGTACAGTGATTGAGTCAACATGTATGTGTATATGCATACTATTATTCTGCACATGGATTTCAGGTCTTACAAATAATGCTAGCCACACATACTCCATGCCCCAGTTTGTGCGAACAATAACTTCATAATAGGTGGTGGCCATCTCTGGGCATTTTGCTTAAAGTGAATCAGGTAAAGTGTCCAAATCCACGAAACTGACTTGGAGCTTCCTCATTTCTTTTCTACCGTGTTGTTTAGCTTATGGTAAGAGAGGAATAAAATAGGTTTCGATTTTTTCAAATGTCCCTTTAGTATGAAGATAATTATCATTTAAATCTTTTATTTCTAAAGCGTTAATTAACGCCTTTGGTGACCTTTGACCTTGTCGTGCCTGCTATATTGTGTCCGATCCCCGCCCGGCTATATATTGCATACAGTCATAGACGTACGTTCGTAGAGCCGTACGTAATACGTGTACGATACGCGTACAGCTACAGCGGTAGTGAGCGAAGTACTGTGCATATTTGCATTGTGTACTAAATACCATTAGCAAATTTGTTGAAGAAACCGTTTGAGAATCTACAAATAAAATGCGAATGAGAATGCGGCCTGGGAGGAGATCTAGAGGTTCATCAAGAAGAAAAAACAACAATTTGGTTGATAATTGAGATGCATGCAGAGCTGAGTCTGAGAAGCTGCAGGTGATCGAAGCTGACGACACCGTCATGCACGGCCGGGATACTCGCTCTCGGACTGATCGAGTGAGTTCTCAGCGCCGATCGAAGCCCCGGCCTAAGGTACGTAGATCACCCCCAATTACAGAATCAGCAATTCAAGTTTGAGTGTAGATCGACAAATCTATCGCTTTCATGGTCTCTTTGACATTATTATTGTCTTTTTCACTGTGAAAATGACAATGATAATCATGTCAAAGAGGCCATGAAAGCAATAGATTTGCCGATCTAGTTATGTTGATATCTCTTTTGTTATGACTTAGTTATTATGAAATGATGGGCCTTCTCAAATTTGATATAGAATGGGTAATCCGTTTTTTGTGTTTTTTTATCGATGCTCATTTTTGATAATGTTAGGTCTATGTCTAGGTCTGTGTAGTACTCGGTCTAACTCAAAAGACAAAAGTGAAATGTTGCAAAATAAAAAAATTATTGTCATTGTGAATTGTGGTGGTCAGGTGGTGCATTGGGTGGATTGATCCACCTCCCAATTTCAAATTTTTACTGGTCCGAGATGATACTTTAGCGGTCTTGACCACGTAAAGTACGAAGAACCGTGGTCTCGGCCTCGAAAATGTCGAAAATTTTAAACCAATACTAAATCATACTCTCGGCTTCGGAAATGTTGTACGACTACGTCAAATATGTCAAACTTTCTGTACCGGCCCGCTGCCCATGTTGTTGCCGTACAAAGCCGCATAGCTCTGCTCCCTTGTGTGACCCACCTCACCCCCCCCCCCCCCCCCCCCCCCTCCGCCTCCATGGAAAATTCCGGCTAATCTGCAAATCTCTTACTTCAGGACAAGTTTTTTTCATTAGATATTAGGCTTGGCAATCAAAATGTTGGGGAAAAAACCTTGGATGATCAGTGTTTTCTTTTTGTCTTACATAAGGCAATTGACTTTCCATACCAATTGCCATCATTAAGCAACTTTTTGATTTTTATCCTCATTTTATAGCATTGGATGTGGCTGTTCTCTTCGACATTATACATAGAGGATTTCCGAGTACAGATAGAATGGACGTGCAATCTGCATGCTGACACGACTCACACGATTTGTGCTGGTGGTGACCCCGATTGACTTATGGTTAAGGTAATTCATTGAGAACCTTTTTCTTGGACTGTGGACAGAGATAAATGATAGATCTGTGTTCTGAAACTAGAATTTCATCTTCAAATTAGCAGGCAAAATCAATGAGAGTTTATTTTGGCATACCATTGTGACTGTGTGTCAATTGCTATACTTGCACAAAGTGATCTCACTGGGATTCGAAACTGGGAAAACAACACAGATAAATGTCAGAGGAGGAAAGAATGTGCATTGAGCGCATATTTTGAAAACTTATCATGGGCTTGATTGTTATGTTATATAACAGAAAATCTCAATAAACAAGGGCCGACATTACTGGACATGAGAAAAGATTCACAATGCATTGTAGAATTTGCATTCCCTTACACCATTTTCAGAATGATGAAAATTATTTTAGCATGATTTTATTTTGTATCTCTGCAATATTTTCAGAATGTGGACCTTAGATTTAGTATTTTGCTTATTAGAGACAAATGCATTAGGCATACTGTATACTGAATACTGTATACCGATTGAAAAACAGATGAAAACTGCTACTGAAAAATTGACAATGGAATAAAATTAGAGTCAATAATTATAGTGTAGCTTTCGATCCTAACAGCTGAATAACAAACGGAAGGGAAAATAACAAATTTGGTCCATGTTGATTAGAAATCAAATCCTATTTTTACTACATGAATACATGTTTGTGGTTCATTTTGTGCAATAAGTGCACATGACTTACACATTACTATTTATCTGATTGCATTCCTTTTTTCACAAATCTCACCCTCTCTATAGATTTCTTCAAGACCCATCAAGATTCTACACACCCACTATACCACACCACCCAGAACAAATAACCAGGCCGCCAACACCGAAGTTCTCGCAGACCCTTCAGTCGCCATGCTCATACCCTGCGGGAAACGGACCCACAACGTCCATTAGCAAGGAACTAAGCTAGCAGGTTTTTGCAAACGGGGAATCCTGCAGTTCGTGTGCAAAATCAAGAACTTCCTACAGTAACAGCGGGCCGACCGTTCTTGGGTTTAAATCTGCGACACACTTTGGTCAGAATTATTCCGGTTATTATGCGACGGCACGATACAGCTCTATGGTCAACCAATCAACATGCTTGTAGCGAGGTAAACATTCAGCACATTGCTATCATGTGTAGTACATAGACAATTAGTTGGCGTGTTAACAATACAAGCCAGCCATGCGTTGTCTATACATTGCTTGTGACAACGAGATGTGACGTCATGCAGTCTACGAATGTACGTCCGCCTTCACCAAATTAGCGAAACTGCTTGTCAACGAAAGTTATTTGAGCGCGGTGAACGGGGCAATAGATCGCTCCCTGCGTCGTTGAAAGCTCTGTACGTCGCTGAGCAAAAACACCATAATATTGGAGCAGGACTTCTAGCGTATGAGACATGTTAGATGTGGACGTCGACCGTGGGAAGTGGCAGGGATGTTCGGCCAGTGATTGCCCACAGATCCCTCACCATGCTGATGCCAAATTAACCAGTTCCCTACGAGTTTATGAAATCCCCATAGACTTTGTACACAACCCACTTGGTTCCTGTGGTCAAGGGGTTAAGGCCCTACCGATAAGGCCTTCAAATTGATATATAGCATAAACAGTTCATTTCTCAAATACAACTCTTTAGCATGGAATTATTCACGCACACATTTGGGCAAAAATTAACAAAACCTTATTATAACAAGCACCTCAGGCACAATTGGATTGAATACCTTATGTCGGGTATCTTGTGTCTGGGCTTAAAAATAATAAAATACAAAGATCCTTGACGTGTAAAATTATCATCGCTGTATCCGGTACCTCTTGTTAGGAGGTTCCACTGTATCAACAAAGATAAGTTTTGTTGCGGGAAGTAACAATGACCGAATAGAGCTCATAGCAACAATCTGTTATCTTTTTCAAATTCAATCAAAATAAATTTGATAATATATCTTTCATGTCTTCCCTATTACATGTGATAAAGGTAATTATGATTTAATGAAAAAGGATGTTTTTAATTTGTAGTTCAAATCAGTGGGCAGTACGGTACCTCGTTATAAGCGAGCTAAACGGGGTTTCCCTGTATGACATAAATTTATCATTTTTTAAAACTCAAACAAACCATTGTTTTTCTCAGATGAAATACTAATAAATAATATAATTCAGAATAATTGTACAAGGTTATTGATATAATGTATGATTGAAGTTGCTAATAACACCCATGAAGAAATGTGAGTGTGTATCACTATGCCAATTGTCCTTTTAACCCTCCTTTTGCTTGGATTCACAGAGGCTTCCCCTATTATGTGCAGGGTATTGAAGGGTCGGCCAATTCAATTGTATTTTTCATAGATCAGGATCAACCAAATGGCTAGGTGGACAATGTATGAGACACAATTATGCACAATGATCTGATATTTATTCTTTGTGTAATGTAGCTTTGTTTATTTTATAGTGATTTACTTTTGTAAATTTTGTTGTTCCAATTCATTCAAATTCGAATGTAACAATTGCTATATTGTATTGTTTATACTATGTATGTTTTGATGTTCAATGTACACTGATCCTTTCAGCACTGCTGCTGATCAGTTTGAAATGTATACCAAAATAAATAAATAAATAAATAAATTCACAGAGACACTACATGATCTGCACACATCCAAAAGTTGAATCAATCACCCAGTATTTCATTTTTTGTAACAGTTGCTTCTGCATTTATTGAAAAATTAAATACAAAGTATCCAAATAACAATAATTGCATACTGTTATATAATTGATTTTCATAAAATGTGAAAATGCTGTGTAAATACACAAGTTATTCAACCATTTGCATTGCTTCAAATTTCAGGAATGTAAATCCTACTTCAAAAAATTACAATTTACCAGCATACACAAACAGGCGATTTTGATAGTTTGAAATGTAAAAAATGCACACATAGTACCAGGTAAAGGGGGAAAACGGCTAGAAGCATGAAAATGTACAGTCAAACCTGTGTACCATGACTGCCAATCAAAGTGGCCACTGTAGAAAGGTGATCACTATAGACAGGTTCCATTACATTCCTTTTCTCTGCAAGGGATCATGTTTGGTGGCCATTATAGGCAGGTTTGCTGCTATAAAAAGGTGGCTGCTATAACAGGTTTGACTGTACTTGAATGTAAATGTGGGCTCTGTGTAGTGATGTATCCGCAGAGTATGTGTGAGTGTGGGTGTGTGTGTGTGTGTGCGCATGTTAGATACTAACACAAAACAAACTTGTAGTTATTTGCAACTGGTTGACATAAAAGATAAATAATGTGCTCACACTGTCTGAAAATCTATACTCTTTCATTCACTGTGTTATTAAAAAATAAGGAGTACATGGGGAGCAACCTCTACATGCAGTGATGTTGCCTGGGGGCGCATCCCCCCTAATAATTTGCCATAAAAATACAAAACATCACATGAATAGATTGGGGGTATGACAGGGTGAAGGGTGGGGGATATCTCTCCTTTGCATAACTAGCATACTTCTAAAGATATACATACAAATAATCTACCCACATACCCTCCCCAAATGTCGCCTATATATAGACATGCATATAAACATCACAGGAATAGATTGGGGGTATGACAGGGTGAATGGTGGGGGATATCTATCCTTTGCACAACTAGCATACTTCCGAGGTGATACATACAAAAAATCTACCCACATACCCTCCCCAAATGTAGCCTATATATTATAGACATGCATGTAGGGTGTATGCCTGTTTCTATAATGGTTTCAATCATGTGGTCCCGAGGTCATGCTTTCTTGAATTCTAGTATATTCCAAGGTAAGGAACACACTGCACATTTTTTCGAGTGAAAAGTTGCAAAAGCTCCCTACTGTGGGAGGGTCGATAGTGCGATACCCCTCCCACACCATCCCTGCTCCCTTCCACGACCCCACCCCCACTTTTCAAAATAGTCATGCCACTGCAAGAAAGCCAATAATGTATTATACAGGGGGAACATTCTGTAGAAAAAAATATACGGTGTGCCCCCTTTCAGTCTGACCCGCTATTCCATTGTCTCCATGAAAAATGAATACACAATATGGCGGATGTTGCCTACTATATGAGAGAGGGAGAGTGAGTAATTATATAAGAAAATTTGAAAGAGAACAATGGAAATTCAGAATATGCGTACGTGGAGTTGCTTTTATTTGGTAGCTACGCACGGTAGCTGTAGTTATTACGTTCACGCCCACCCGGCGGGCGCGCAACAGGCAACGCGATCACGGGCTGAACCTCCCCGATAGACACGGCAGCGCAATTCAACGAGTCGATGTACCTGCGACTGTTGAGCTGAGCCGATGTGTACATGTACGGGTGCGCATATCAACGGCGGGACCATCATTCCTGTGACAAATTTACGGTAAGCCATCAGTTTTCGGTGATAAAATATGAAATCAATATTCCCTCTTTTCACGAGGTAAACGGTTTTCGTTTTCTTTCAAACTTTCACAAATCTTTCAATTGTATTTTACAATGATATTGATATAGGATTGAAGTCTCAAATGTCATTTTGTGCAATATCTGACACTTTACCTGAATCACTTTAACCCTAATCAAAATGGGTTATTTTGATCACTTGAGTCCACTGGGGTTGGGGGGGGGGGGCATTTTGGCCCCCCCCCCCCCCCCTCAAATCTCGGCAACTCATGGACCGATTGACTTGAAAATTGGCACATACGTAAAACGAGTCAAGTAGAATAAGAATTTGAAGAAAAAAAATTGGACCATTATTTTTTTGTTATAATTAATTAAAATTTTGAATATGCGCATTTTTGACGAATTTGGGGAAAAATTGGGATTTTCATCTAAAATCAATTTACAGGATTTCTTCAGGTTTTCTGTAAAAATACTTTCAAATTATGTAATTCATCATATCCATGCTTTTTATGGTGATAAAATATATCACTAATTTGCATAAATATGCAAACTAGTATTCCCGGATTTACCATCATTGTTTTCATCCTTACATATTTTATTGTTTTTATTGTTTGTTTGTTGTTTTTTTAGAAGAATTTATCTGTGAAGTGTATGAATTAAACTAATAACAAAGAAATAATCCAAATTATAATTCAATGTAACAATTATAACAGATTTAGAGTTTACATGGCATCAGATATAGGAATTGCATAGAAACCTGTACAAAAATTGCATTTTTTTGGGTGACGGTCGAGCATTTATTGACCTCTAAAATTAGTTCTACATGTACGACCGGGGTGAATTATATATCAAAACATGCAGGAGACTTGAGAGAAAAGAGTCATGAAGTTTGAACGTGAAGTTCCAATTGGTTTAGATGCATGTAAAAAAAAACGACAGGGGGGGCCAAAATGCCCCCCCACCCCCCCCCCCCCCCCCAGTGGGATTAGGGTTAAAGGTATGGTGAAATCCCGGCTTTGATTCAGGTTTATAGCTTTAAATATGTGCCTATATTGATATACCACACTTTCTTTGCAAAGAAATCCTTTAGTTGGGCAAAAAAAGGTAAATTTCATGCAACTTTTTGGCGTCGGCGTTCCATACTAAAAAAAAAGTGATTTACGTCACATGCAGTCTGTGACGTCATGGACATTTGTTTTTAGAAATGTCAAATTTGAACTTCATTTTCCGAAAGAGCATCAAACAAAATGACCAAATACCGAAAATTAATTGAATATGTGAAGTATTGGCTGAGATATGCCCATCCAAATTAATTTTTGATTCAATAACACTGATTGCCTATTGACAAAACATTCATTTGGATGGGCATATCTCAGCCAATTTTCGGTATTTGGTCATTAAAGATGACGTCACAGACTGCATGTGACGTAAATCACCTTTTTTTTGGAGTATGGAACGCTGACGCCAATAAGTTGCATGAAATTTACCTTTTTTGCCCAACTTACGGATTTCTTTGAACAAAAAAGTGTGGTATATCAATATAGGCACATATTCAAAGCTATAAATCTGAATCAAAGCCGGGATTTCACCATACCTTTAAGGGTGATGCTAGAGAGCCAGGTCAGAGCAGCACCTGAAGTTTGGTGCGTTATCACCTTGATGTATTAGTATCCTTTGCTTATGACTCAAGAATCAAGACATAATGTTCCACTTTATATAGTCATTGTTTTAAAGCCTAAAGGGAAGGTTGATTATTCACAGTCAGTGTTGTATCCGAGTCCACCCAATCCGAGTCCGAGACCGAGTCCGAGTCCAGACTGTCCGAGTCCGAGACCGAGTCCGAGTCCACCCAATCCGAGTCCGAGTTCGAGTCCAGACCATCCGAGTCCGAGTCCGAGTCTTTTTTTTTAAATTAATTTTCTTTTCCAAAGGCAATTGATAAAGAGTACAGAAGCCATGACGTCATGAAAACACTTTTTTAGAATGTTTAAATTTGAACATTTTCCGTAAGAGCATCAATAATAATGTCCAAATATCGAAAATCAATTGATTATGTTACGTATTGGCTGAGATATGCCCATCCGAATGTATTTTACTTCAATGGGCAATCAGTGTTATAGTGCACTGGTTCATACAGTAATATGAAACAGTGCACTATAACACCGATTGCCTATTGACAAAAAAATCATTCGGATGGGCATATCTAGTCAAAACGTAACCTTTTCAATTGATTTTCGGTATTTGGACATTATTTGTTATGCTCTTTCTGAAAAGGAAGTCTAAATTTGAAAATTCTAAAAATAATGTTTATGACATCATTCATGACATCACACTTCACTACTCTATATCACTCAATCAAGTGAATAACCCTAGATATGTGTCACATAATATGCACTCATTCAGGGCTCCACACTCACGTTTTTTTGTTAACGGGCCCTTTTGGGCCAGTAGATTCTTCAATTTTCACATTTTTACTGGCCGAAAATCATTTAAATGGGCCGAAAAAACAAAGAAAAACATTACAAAATTTGTCATGTTTTTTTCTGGGACATTTGTATGGAAGCCTTTGGCTTTCTCGATCTCTTCCTTTATGTTTACGATTACATGTATGTTGAATTTATGTAAGTCATGAACTCAGGACATTTCTCTAAATTTGCTTGTTTGGGAGATAACTGAAATAAACTTCAAAATAAAATTAAGCAAATGCTCTGTGTCTATGTCTGCTTATTTAATATATTATAGAAAGTTCTATTTTCCTTTACCCAAAAGACCTACAATGTACATGACCACGAAGGCACTCCTGTAGGCTACAACTTCTTAATTCAAGTCTGTTACATAATTGTCTACTGTTTGATTTTTATACTTTTTACCATTTTTGCCTTTTTTTGACATTTGAAATTTTTATATTTTGACATGTAAGAAGACAAGTATGAAGGAAGATTAAATAGAAAGTAAAAATCTAAAAGGAATCAACATCATTATAAGATAAGAAAGGGGCAAAAAGGGAAAGAAAATGTAACAAATTAAAAAACAAGCAAAGACTGGACCAGAGAAAGGCAAGTACAATAACCAGAAAAGCCTTTAGAAGTTGATGATTATTCTAACTTGAGCTACACCCACCGAGGCTTGTTCGCCTTGCCGAAAATTTTCAGAATCGCGGTGTGAAATGTCATAAACAAGACAGTATGAAATGTAAAGATACCTATGAAATATAAGCTTGGGCTAATTGTTATGGATATATATGTCATTTTCCTTTCGTTTCCCAAATCTATGATGAGAACAAAAATGACAGAGGAATTGGCATGATCATAATAAGATAAAACAGACTTTAAAAAATAAATAGAAAAAACTTATAAAGCAAGCAATAAACAGAGACAAAGACAACAAATTGACCACAAAAACAAAAATAGTGATGAAAGTGACCGATATATGCCCAAATCTACGCTGAGAAAATAAACAAGACAATATAGAAATCTGATTTTTAAAAAAAAATTACAGGATATACAAAGCTAAAAAAATAGAGGGAAATACAAATGATGTTATTGCAAAGAGAGGTGTGATTGGAATAAGTAATGGATGTTGAAATCTGCACTGGATAAGTGACTTCAAGTCAAACTCAAATTAAATCACCATGTATGCAAAGTGCAATGCAGCTAGTTTTGAATACACACCACACCTAGTCCCTTCGTCGGCCACAACTCTGGCAATAGTACCTTGCCAGATGGTAGGCTGGATGCTGGAGGCTTGTTTGATAGCCGAACGTTTTCAGAATTGCGGTGTCAATTCATAAAAAGACAGCATAAAATGAAAGCATACCTATCAAATATAAGCTTGGGCTATTTGTTATGAATATATGTCACTTGCGTTGCCATTCGTTTCCCACAAATGCGATTTTTTTTTTTGCTCACTTTCTTGTCGGCTGTCAGTTCATTCGCGATCTCCTTCCCAAGCAACAATCGCTTGGTGGATTGGATAGAATATTTGGCTTTATTTGGCTTGTTTCTTGTATAATTATATCACAGAATAGCCAATATACAAATATACGAAATATACGGAAATTGGCCGGTCTCGAGCTGGACTCGGCCCGAGTCATCAAGTCCACGACCTTCGAGTCCGAGTCCGGGGTCCCCGAGTCCGAGTCCGAGACCGGCCTCGAGTCATACAACAGTATCAGTCATTTTTATTTCAAAATGAGATCCTGAGTAAAATTATATTACCTGGGCCCCGTTGCAGAAAGAGATACAATCGATTGTAAGATACAATTAGATGTAAGTCCGATCATGTGTTCTAAATACGCAAATCTGATTGGTTGAACCGCGCAAATTTTCTGACTTACAATCAATTGTAACTTCTGCAACGGGGCCCTGGAGGCATGTAGTGGGGTGTAGCAAAATTACTTTACTTGATGAATGCGACCCATGTTTAACTGGATCATGTATCACTATTAGTCAGTAATTTGATATTCAACTTTTCTCTTGATCGATTAATTTCCAGCTTCAGTCTTTCATACTCCACTTGAACAATTTGAGCAGCTCAGCAGCAATAGACCTGGCAAGATGGCTGTGCTCATCAAACATGAAGGACGTACAGCTGGTTATAGATGTTCTACCTGATTCATTCTTCCACCAGCTGGTATTGGAAGCAAGAACAAGGACGGTAATCATATATTTATTTATGACTTATGTTTTCAGGTTTTAATTTATCTGCCCATCCGTCCCAGTCTATTCAACATGATATATTAAGTAACCAGTGTCAGATCATCATCTAACTAATTGATAAACCATGCACCATGAATACTAGCTGATTTCATTAGATTTGGTTGCCAGAAGTCTAAATATTTCATGTTATAAACATGTTGGAGATAGACTTGTAGGACAAGTAAACAATGCTATTTTCTTTGTTCTTGTTATTTCTTATAGGAAGTTATGCATGAATGATTGCAGCAATTCTATACACAGCTGGTAGAGGTCTATTTATCTTCTTAATGTGTATTCATGCAAGATATAAACCATCTTGTGCTTCCGTTTTGTGCAAAGTACGTGTATATAAAATAAGACATTATCTTGGAAAGGCAGACCCCTGATAATGTTGTTTATTCAGACTTCTAATTTTTTCCTGGTGAATCACCAAATATTCCTCTCAATACTTCTGATGATGATGGTCATAACATGATTAACAAAAGGTTCAGTGATGAGTGGATCCTTTTCAGGAACACCATTTTTCCAAGAAAACAAACATTTGACATGTTCTATCATAAGCTACTTTTTAATCCATCTATTACCATTACGTACATGTTTAAGAATATTAATGCAATTGAAATAATGATGTGTTATTGATTTGTATGTGTTACTTTTTTAAATGTGTTATTTGATGTGTATGCCAGGTTCACAGAAATAGCCCCAATGACCAAACAACAAGGCTGACAAACCCAGGGCCAGATGAAGTTGATGTCAGAGCTACATGCATGTCAGCTGCAAAAGCACCCATCAAGGTAATGTATACAAATGCAGACTCCATTCTTGGTGTGTTATTATCCTTCATGAACATTGTCAGTATCATTGTGTCTTGTGGAACAAGAACTGCATGAGAATGTTGTCCCAAAGGGCCAGTGAGGAGGACTACAACTATCGCATTATGCAATTTCCCCTTTGCCCACTCTTAGCAATGCCACTGCTACTGATGTCCATATCACGGTCAAAAGTTTTCCATGTGTGTATCAAACCTGCATTTGGAAAATAAAAACCTAGTCAAAATGATGTTCTTATACATGTATATGGATGAGGTGGAAAAGTAGCTGATTTTTTTAATTATCTGAAATGAAGCATATATGTAAGTAAAATCAGAGAATGCTAGACATAGTCAGTTTCCCCCCATTTGGGTACATGTAGGCCAGGATATATGGATGAGGTGGAAAAGTAGCTGATTTATTTAATTATCTGAAATTAAGCATATAATGTAAGTAAATTCAGAGAATGCTAGACATAAAGTCAGTTTCCCCCCATTTGGGTTCATGTAGGCCATTGCATTGTACGTGCATGTATCTGTATTGTATCACAGAGTAAAGTCAGTTCGTCTGCTGTGCAGCTGTGTCTAAGTGCAGATTATGTAATTTATTCAAATGAGAGGACTCTTTGAAAGGATGAAATTAGATACTCAATCAGTAAATTAGATATCAATATCTCTCAAAATTATTCGGACATGTATTTATGGCAGTCAGATATTGAAGGTGCATGGTTAAGTTTTGACTCAGCACTAATTTGTGCATGTTCAGACTTTATTTAGACTCTAATTTAACCCAAGGTTATTTTCATAGATGTTTTTATTACATTTACTATCCAATTGGTACATTGGTACTTCCAATTTGGTCCATGGCCTGAAATTACTCAAATTTATGTAGTTTTATTTAATTGAAAATTTAACCCACCATTGAGAATTTGGGTTGTGCTGTTCACACAAACCTTTGTTATTGAACATGTTTTAAATCAACCGTAGATCCAGTCATTGGCATTGCATCGCATCACTCTGAGCCCCCATGCATCAACAGACTTTGCTACAGCTATCTGTCTGATGCCTGACCTGACCAACCTGACCTTGGGACTGGGCTACAGCATCCACATCCACATCCACAGAGTCTTCATTCAGACAATAGAACAGATGACTGCAGACTATATGGTAGTTGCCTGTGTTTTTGTCAAACATGTATTTCTGTTTTGTTTTGGTGATCTCATAATCAAATTCTTGTCATTAAAATAAAATTTACCTGAAGCTAATGTGAAGTACGAGATGTAATAGTCCCAAAGCATAGGAATATTAATACAAACAGCAGAACAGACTACAAATAAATATTTTTGTTAATTGATAAAAAGTTCATGTAAATGATACATTGTACATATATGGAAGTCTGGTACAGTGTTAGATAATTGTCAGATGTACACCTGATTAATATTTGAAACTACCTAATATGTCATGAATGCCAACATATTTTGTATAAATATGTGTGCAAGTATGCATGTGCACATGCTGCTATGAATTCATGTTGTGAGGTAAACACTAAAAGAGACAAAACCTAGAGTCTGGGCATTTGAGCAAAACAGTACTACAGATTGCCTTTGACAACCTACATGTATGAGTAGCAACAGTTGGAGCAATGGAATAGGGACTTAATGACTATCCTGTGAGCATATTACCCAAATTATGAAGAAGAATATGAAGATCATTCTTTTACAGATTTATTTGTTTAAATTATCTTTAAGGAGATGTTTGCATCTTTAAAAAAGCTTGCTTCATATATTGTTGTGTTATGTTCATAATGTAGGACAGCATGTAAAATAGTCCTGATCTTCCATTTTATTGCAGCATAGAAATAAGCAGGGGTGTCAGTTTTGAGGCAACAGTCTGAATTCATGCTCAGTTTGATCATTAATCATACAAACATAACCCTAACCCTAACCCTAAGGTTCTTACTCTCTTGTCTTGTAACACTCTGCCATCCCCGCATGAGACTGATGTTTTAATATTATTTGTATAGAGCTGTATATGGGTGATCCCTCACACATTTTCTTGAGTTGATCACTAATCAGCAATTGAGCATTGAAATTGAATCAAAGGAGAACACTGACATAAAGCTGTGAAGTTCAGTTGGCAGATTCAAGTTCCTCCATCAGTCAACTTGTCTTTACTCCATTAATACAAATGTGAATGTGAATAAGTCTAATCATGTGGACTTGCTATGTTTTAAAGCTGAACAGGTCACTACTACTCAGAGTTGTGTCTTCATTTCAAGTGAACCATGTTGAATCATATTGAATCACAATACAGTGCCTACAACCACTGGTCAGCAGTGTTTTTCCCACCATGCATCAGTTGAGCTAAAAACGTGACTCGGATGAGTTGTGAAATTCCTCTGATGACTGCACTTATTCCTATTGAAATATTTTGTCCTGCCGGGATGAAATAAAATTGACATTGCCATATTTCATGTTTTGTTATGACAGGAATGCCTGCCACACATCTCCAAGGGGGATTTCACATTCAATGAAAAGACCTACACAAATATAGATTCGTTCCTGCAGGCTCTACAGCTGGACCCCTATGTCAGGTAAGGTTGGGAACATGGAATATGCTGTTCTTATAATCATAATTATGAAAATTGATGCCATATAAAATCATTTGTCATTATATTAGACAAACAATGTTCTTGATCCAGCAATTAGCTACAATATATCTGACATAATTTTTAATTAATAATACAAAAGAAATAGATTAAAGATATTGATGTGGATTAGTGATGTAGATGTAATTCGCTCAAATCTCACAGAGGAAACAAAATCCACCAGGGAAAATCATTTTAGAGCTATTTTTAAATTGTTGGTATTTCCGGAAAATGTTTGGATAACCAAAAGTATCAGAGACTTTGAAACAATATAGTCTATATAATACAGACTTGATTACTACCAGTCTCTACAGCTGGACATGGATACCTCTAGGGTTGCAGTAAACCTATATCTAGGGATGATAGGTAACTAATGGAGTGGTCACACGGACTTGCGACGACCTGCAACAGCTTGCGATTTGGTCACGTGCACATATGAAAGGCGGATTTTGCCAAAGTCTGTAATACATCACCGCCCTGTACAAAATCACTGCAGATATACAATATAAACACTCACAAAATGTTCCGCAATCCAAGGATGAGCGTTAATATCTCTCTGCTCCTATATTGATATGGTCTTGATGCACAGATTATGGAATACTAATACTATTACTACTCATAATAATAATAATAATTCACATCAAACCTCACATCAAACCTCTTGTCCCCTTAGCACCTTCATACATTCATGACACCCCTGACTTTCTTAGGAAACTCGAGGACATTAAGGAACAGATACCTGAGACTGCGATCATTGGAACTTTTGATGTTTCCTCTTTGTACACCAACATCCCCTTCGACGAAGGTATCACCGCATCATGCGAAGCCTTGGCTCAGAGTGGTCTCACCAATCCCCCCATCTCTGACATCAAATCTCTCATGTCCCATGTACTAACCAAAAACAACTTCACATTCTCTGACAGGCACTATCTACAGATATTTGGAACAGCCATGGGTACCCGCATGGCCCCCTCATTTGCATGACCAAGCTGGAGCAGCAAATGTTAGACTCAGCACCTTGCCGCCCATGGATTTGGTGGCGCTACATTGACGATGTCTTCTTCATCTGGACCAGCGATGAAGAGAGCCTACACACATTCATTGACCACATGAATTCCTTCCACAGAACCATAAAGTTCACTTCTGACTTCTCCCTAGATGAAACCCACTTCCTTGATGTCACCATCAAGAAGGAGAACAGCCAGATCACCACCAGTCTCTACACCAAGCCCACAGACACCCACCAGTACCTCCATTCATCTAGCTGTCACCCCCGCCACTGCAAAACAGGTATTGCTTACAGCCAAGCCCTTCGACTCCGCCGCATCTGCTCCAAGGACTCTGACTTTTCCCTCCATGCCAGAAATCTCAAGACACACCTCACAGCCAGGGGCCACAGTGCCAAAGCAGTTCATCTATCCATTAACAAAGTTCGTTCTCTCCCCAGATCCGAGGTTCTGAAGAAGAAGACTCCCAACCAGAGCACCACTGTTGTCACACCCCTAGTGACCACCTTTCATCCCAACTTACCTCCCCTCCGTCGCATATTGACTAACAATCACCACATTCTTCACACTTCTGATCGCCTCCAACAGGCTGTCCCTGATGCCCCCATCCTAGCCTACAGACGCCCTCGCAACCTCAAGGACCACATTGTTCGAGCTGAACTTCCCACCCCCAATAACAACCCCTCTCCCATACAGCAAGGCACCTTTAAGTGCACCGCCGACAGATGCATTGTGTGTCAGGTACATATCTATCAGGATGAAACCTTCACCAGCCACTCCAACAACATCTCTCACCATACCAAGGGCCACATCACATGCACCACCACCAATGTTGTATATCTTATCACGTGCAGAGTCTGTGGCATGCAGTACGTAGGCGAAACCAGGAACACCCTCAAGAGACGCTTTTACGGACACAGATCCACCATCCACACCTCCAAACATGACGCCCCAGTCGGCAACCACTTCAACCTACCTAATCACTCCATTTCTGACATGATTCTACAGGGAATAGAATCTCTAGGTAACCGCCCGGACACACTCCGCTCCAGCAGAGAAAAGTATTGGATAAGACGTCTCTGCACCATTCATCCCCGTGGTCTGAACATCCAAGAAGGCAGTGATTAACCTTTGCATCTCCCCTTCATCGTCTGCACCACCATTTGTTTGTTTTCACCCCCATATCGACACTTTACTTTGTTCCACATACTATTCATATTCTTATTTCCCATTTTATTTTCCCCATATATTCATTTTAGTTTCCTTTGAGATTACATTATATACACTGTCATCATTCATACACATAATCATGTTAGTTTATTAATATGTTATACTTTTTGCATTTAATTTCTCTCTATAGGTACACTGTCCATATACATCCACATTCTCATCATGCATAGTTCCACCTCTATTTTGATCATATTTTTCCACCCTCATTTGTCTCTCCACCTTCCCTCTGATCACCTACCTATTTAGGCTTCCTTTTGTTCACTATCTCTTTTAAACTCCCTGTCCTTTGATCTCGCCTATCCTATTCATCCGATCCTGCAACACACTTCACTTCACTTTCTTTGTCCTAATCCTCTCCTCCCATCCCCTACACTCATAATCCCCTCTATTGTTCCTCCCCTCTCAATGCCCCAGTGCACTCCCACACCTCATCAACTGTCTTTTGTTCACATGTCTCTTTCCATTTCTTGATTTATTTCTTTGATCCTCCCTACCTCTATTCTTCTCTAAGCCTTATACTCTCATCACATTTTCTTTGACTGCAGCCACTTTAAGGACCCACCCATGCCTGTTTTTACCTGATTGGTTAAGCAGTCCTGACACTCACCCACTCACAGTTGCTTCCATTGTTTTGTGTCTCCGCCTCCTTTCCTCTTTCCAGCCCCCCTTCCATACATGTGTTTATGTTGGTATATATTCTGTGTTTTTTCTGTAGTTACTGTCATTTGTGCCCTGACGAAGATTCTGCTAGGATCGAAAGCTAGGCTGTATACGACTCTCAATAATAATAATTCTAATAGTAATATTGATAATTATAACAATAATATTATTTAATAATAATTAATAATAATAGTAGTTCGTATTTATATAGCGCCTAATAGCCTCTAAGCGTCAGACCCGCATTGTACACATCCTCTACTCCTCGAGGAGCATGCTAGCGGTGAACTACCCTATTGGTGCACCAAGCTTATATGAAATTAGCCCGAGTATGGAGCCATATCAAAGACAAATGTTGCAAAATATAAACATAGGACGTGGTGCAAGCATTTGGCTTTTAGCTCATACAAAGACCCACAATGGGCCAAATATAAATTACCGCGGTAAACAAGGTAGAAAAAACAACAAAAATCATAACTGTGGGACATGAAGGAGAATCTTGGGCCCAAGAGAGCAAGAGCCGAGACCCCCCCCCCCCCCCCCCCCTTCTTTGTCATGTGGATGCCGATCCCAATCATGACAATACAAATCTGTCGGTTGAATACCTCCCTTTCAATGGTGAGGGTGTGTAATGAGAATAAATACCTTTTGAACTTGATGAAAAGCAGAAATATCTAGAGGCTTGCCAGGAGTATTCAGGATAAATCATTGTCTACCAAACAATGCATCGTTGCCATGGATACGATTTCAGTAGGTCAATAGGGTAAGATGAAGCCACCGCAATAACCGCAATCACCACAATCACCGCAATCACCACAATCACCGCATGCTCTTTCTCTCTCGCTTCTATTGTTTTGATCGCAACGGATTTTGAACCGACTTTTTGATGTTCAAAAACCTTGCGACAAGACTTGCGACGGGAACCTGCCGTCGCAAGAGAACACACGGCGCATGCGTTCCTCGTGACCAGTCGTGCTATTGTTCGATCGACAACCCAAAACCAGGCTTATGATGCTTATCAAGCACGGTAAATAACATGTTAGGTTTACTTTAGCCTAAATGTAATACACAAAACCTATTTATGGCTATAATTGGGAATTAGACCGAATTTATTGCGATATTTCCATTCTGTTGTAACGTCCAGTTATTTCGAACATAATCGGCCCTTCATAAGTTCTATTGTCCTGTTGCAGGCTGTTGCAGGTCGTCGCAAGCATCGTGTGCCCACTCCATAAAGTATTAGCGATAACTCAGTAATAGATACACTGTAAATTTGTGTAAACTGTATTCCTACTGTAGATTGAATGGAAATGTTGAGGTATATTTTGTTGGTACAATGCGATGCCTATAATTAAATATGGAACGATAAAACAAATCTCACTAGTATAGACCTTTGATGGGATTATAATCTACATCATCCGGATTGCCAGACTGATGCTGCATGTACTACATCAGCCAGTAATGCCCTAGACCTGGGATTCTCATTAATGACTAGTCACTGTTTCATTTCTTTTACAGAATTTGCAGTGGGACCGCTACATTAGTGATAATTCAGTTATTGATACACTGTACATGTGTGTAAACTGTTTCCCTTCTGTAGACTGAATGGACATTTTGTGGAGCTATGCTATTTTTTGTTGGTACAATAAAATGCCTATAATTTAATATGAAACAAACACATCTCACTAGTATAGACCTTTGATGCAATTGTAATATACAGCCAGATTGCCAGACTGATGCTGCATGTACTACATCAGCCAATAATACACTAGGCCTGTGATACTCATTCATGGATGAATTGTATAATTTCTTTTGCAGTATTTATGATGAAGATGATGACGTCAGTGACGATGATGAAGACGACATCAATGACGATGATGGGGATGATGGAGATCTGCTTGGACTTCTAGACCAAGAAAATAATGCAGCAACTGAGACAGAGAGACCAGGAGGGCATTCTCAGCATCCTTGGTCCAGTGAGGTACAGATGCTTGGGGAGCCGGCTGGAGCCACTCCAAATGCAGCTCATCAAAGGTATATTAGCTGAAGAAATTATGTATATATACTTCTGAATAAAATTACTCATATTCAATTTACATGTGGTTAATGCATGGGGGCCTGTTCCCAACCCTTATAAAAACAATACACCTCCATGCCTCGCAAGCATGCCTCCCAATAACTCAAATATAATTGTAATAGTACATGTTACTGCGTTGATATATCAAGACTGCATATTGGTTGATGGCAGTGTAATGCAGGGGTGCATGGGGGTATGTTCCAATTCCCTATTATAAACACAATACACAGAGCATGCCTCCCAATAACTCAAATATAATTGTAATAGTACATGTTACTGCGTTGATATATCAAGACTGCATATTGATAGATGCGATGGCAGTGTAATTTGTGTATCCTACTGCCATTATAATGCCTGTATTAACCCATTGACTACGGGAACCAGTTGGGCTGTGTACAAAGTCTATTGAGATTAATAAATATTGTAGTGAACAGGGTAAAACAAAAATAATTGGATTGTATGCCTTGTCTTGCAGGGGTACCCCATGGTATCATCAGCCCACCCCATCTGTACATGGCAACCAACTGTACAACAACCCTTTGTCCTACAGGGGTACCTCATGGAATACCCCATGGAATCTTCAGACCACACCATCTGTACATGGCAGCCAACTGTACAACAACCCTTTGTCCTACAGGGGTACCTCATCTCAACACATTGAGCCCTCTGGTCAGCAGTACTGGCAACCATCAAGTCAGCCATGTTATCAAAGGACTCCACTCCCAGGGCCTTACATCCACTCAGCACAATCATTGAAAACATCTGAACCGGCTACTCAATTACGTAAACAGAAACACAGTCTTCCAGCTTCTGATCCAGCACCTAGTGGATCGGCCCATCATCAAGCTCAACTGCCGCCCAATACTGCACAGATTCCTCATCTTCCATCCGGATCATCTCAATCTCCTCAATCCAGTATGCAGAACACAGTAACCCGTCCATCCTACGCCAAGATCAGAAACACTCGCCCGCCAAGCAAGCTTCCTCAGTCGTACATTCCTCAACCACAAACCCAATTAGGTCAACCTTTGTACCTTCCCGACTCCCCATACCTTCCACACCCATCACACATTCCCCACTCACCATATCTGCCTCAACTGCCATACCTGCATCAACCACCCTACCTTCCTCAAGGTTATTTGCATACCTTGCCAGCACAGCAACCTGTCCAACACTCTCCCTCCACATACATGTATGGGTTCCCCCCCTCACCCCCTGGTCCAGTTTCCTCCAGTACCCCAACAGCTTTATCATCCACAACAACTAGTAACACATAGTACATTAAAATACCACAACATCACCATCCACATCAATCTACCTCAAAATAATTACAAAATAGCTCATACTTGTAATCATGACTCTAAAATTATACCTTGATGATCATTAATTTATCATTTGAAAGGCATTTGTTTTGTACAAAATACAATGGGGCAATATTAAGCACTTTGTATCAAATTTGTAAAAAGTGCTACATAAATAAGGTTGTTATTATTAATATTACTTTAAAAGTTTTCAAACAATGATGTTAATTGGATGGATTTGGCACTGAAACTCTTTGTATGTCTCAGTTTTTCTTCAAAAGCCAATCCACTTTATAGGGGATCTCAAATATTCATGGAGGGATTTACCATTAGTAATGGATATGGATATATAGCGGCCAGAGGGAGGTGGGGTCAAGGTTCCTATTGGTGAGATGCACAGGCCAGCCATAATAAGGACCCTTGCATAGGGGATCTCTGATATTCATGGAGGGATTTACCATTGATAATGGATATGGATATATAGCTGCAAGGGGGAGGTGGGGAGAAGGTTCCTATTGGTCAGATGCACAGACCAGCCATAATAAGAACCCTTGCATAGGGGATCTCTGATATTCATGGAGGGATTTACCATGAATAATGGATATGGATATATAGCGGCCAGGGGGAGGTGGGGAGAAGGTTCCGATTGGTGAGATGCACAGACCAGCCATAAGGACCCTTGCATAGGGGATCTGATATTCATGGAGGGATTTACCATTAATAATGGATATGGATATATAGCCACCAGGGGGAGGTGGGGAGAAGGTTCCTATTGGTGAGATGCACAGGCCAGCCATAATAAGAACCCTTGCATAGGGGATCTCTGATATTCATGGAGGGATTTACCATTAATAATGGATATGGATATATAGCGGCCAGGGGCAGGTGGGGAGAAGGTTCCTATTGGTGAGATGCACAGACCAGCCATAATAAGGACCCTTGCATAGGGGATCTCTGATATTCATGGAGGGATTTACCATTAATAATGGGTATGGATATATAGCAGCCAGGGGGAGAAGGTTCCAATTGGTGAGATGCACAGGCCAGCCATAATAAGAACCCTTGCATAGGGGATCTCTGATATTCATGGAGGGATTTACCATTAATAATGGATATGGATATATAGCCGCCAGGGGGAGGTGGGGAGAAGGTTCCTATTGGTGAGATGCACAGGCCAGCCATAATAAGAACCCTTGCATTTTCAAGAAGGCTGCCCCCTCACTATATACGGTACTGGTCCACAATATGTGAATGTTATATTATTTTTCTTCCCAGGTGCTACAAACCTTCCCCAGCTGCGTGGCCACCAAGACATCCACCACATCCTGCCAGTGTCCATGGCTGCTGGTCAGCCCTTGATGGCCCCTATGCCAGCAGCTGCCATGATGTCCTACCAGGCCCATCAGCAGGCCGCTGGATGCCCAACCTCGTCCCAGGCCCAGCCCATCAGTCACTCGCAGGTCATCAGCCAGCAGCAACAGGTGCCGTACATCTACCAACAGAAGGTGAGTTGGTCATTCTTTTTGTATAATGACAACTTGGCAAAAACATCAACAAAACTTGTGTGAGGCTGCTTTTATTGGACTTGTAAACCAATTAGTCAATCTAGGTTATATATGTCTACTGGTTGTGGCTGCCTATCCAGGTTTGACAGCCATATCAGTGCAAAATCCTGACTAAAAAGTTGAACTCTCATTTAATATACAGATTGCCTTTTGACTTGTATATTTTGAATGAACATGCTGACTTATATCATTTCTTATGCGTAATTTAATGGCTAATAGGTATAATACAAAATTATTATAACCTGTGTTGGTCATCTTTTCAATATGTTTCATTTACTGACAGGTTACACAGAGGCTAGCTGGCCAACAGAACATGGTTGCAGCACAACAAGGCGGCCATGGACAACACCAGCTATCCCAGGATGCACCTCTCATGGTCTTCCCACATGCGCAGATGAATTGTAAGTACATGTAGTCATATTCTTTGGCTGAAAATTTATCTGATATGTAACTTTTTTTATTTGAACGTAAAGAAAACTGTAAAGGCACAGTCCAATTATAAAAGCCAGTAGGTTTTAACTGTAATTCATAATTACTCATGCAAGTTTGTAGTTTTATTTCACATGCAAATGAGATTTTAACTATGATATGATCCCATAGGAAAGTATGCTGCAGATCTGTTGCACATCTGCGGCAGACTTTTAGTCTGCGGCAAAGAGTATGCCGAAGTATGCGGCAGGAAGAAACTTTGCTGCAGACTTGCCGCATACCAGTATACCGCAGATCTGCCACAGAAAAGTGGGAATATCTGCTGCAGACTGGGGCATACTGGTATGCGGAAAGTCTGGCAGATCTGCTGCAGACTATACCTGCGGCAATTCTGCAGCAAAGTTTCTTTCTGCCGCATACTTTGGCATACTCTTTATCGCAGAAAAAAGTCTGCGGCAGATCTGCGGCATACTTTTTACTACCATCATTTCCAAAAGTTTAAGACCATCTGGGAATTTGTGGATATTTCAATAATTTGGACTGCATTCTTTTGTATTATTGAATGATTACATAACATGTTTACTACAGTGGTCAGTAGCACAAGAGTAATGGTCAGCGAAAAAATTAATATTTTTATTGCGGGGGCTCCATTTTCAGGGGCTACACATTTCCAGGCTCTTTTTCGAATTTCAGGGGCTATCAATAAGCTATAATGCTGTAAGTGATCATTTTATAAGCATTTTATCACAATCCAAACAGACAATTCCCACAAAATATCTCAAAAATAAAAACAAATAAAAATTGGGGGTCAAATTTTTTTTCCGGGGGGCGAATTTGGGCATTTCGGGGGCGAATTCGCCCGCCGCCCCCATGTATTTTTTTTGCTGGTAATGGTATAAGCCCAGCAGTTCAAGTGTGATACAAAGGTTATGCGTTAAAAATAAAAGTATGTCTGAAAAATAAATGTTTAACTTTGTTGTGTTTTTTTAGTTGCATTTTGGAAGGGTGGTCTTAAAACTTTTGCAAATGATGGTAGTAGAATCGGGTAATCGGTTCTAACGCCCAATCCTGTACTTTATTTTTTGAAATATGTCTATATCTATTGTAGATCATTGAAAAGTATTATATTTATTTCCCAAATTGTAAGTATTCTCTACGCTACATTATGTGGTATGTGTGTGTGTGTGTGTGTTGATAATAATCAGGTCGCATGAGGTCCTCATGCGACCTGAAACTTTTAAGTGCTAGAATGTAATGATACAATGGCTCTCCAGCAGCCTTCCTGCATACTTGCCATAGACTTGCCATGGGGATGGGCAAGGCTGTAGCAAAGAATATGCAGCAAGGTTGCCACAGGTCTGCGGCAAGTATGCAGCAGGTCTGTGGCAGGTCTACATGGGGATATGAATATTCATGATGAAGAGTATGCGGCAAGGTTGCAGCAAGTCTGCGGCAAAACTAATTTGCATGGCAAAATGATGACTGTCTACGGCAAGTCTGCGGCATGTCTGCCGCAGGAGTATGCGGCAGGCACATTTCTTTGCTATGGGATATTTTGTATCATAATGCCCTAAGGCTTATGCCATTGACCGACAGATTTGTTTAAGATAAAGTTACAATTTTCATGTAATGCTGATTAGTGTTAGAGCATGGTTTTTGTTTCTTCTCTCACAAATGTTATGTAGCTAGTTTGATTAATCGAACTACTCGCCTTAACAGCTTTTCTTTAAACATTTCTTTCTCTTTGAAAAACAGCAGCTGGTATGAGCGCGTTCCAGCACCCTGGAAACCTGCCCATCTCATCGCAGGGGGCACCCATGCCCAATCCTAATTATCCACAGGTGCACCAGCACCACCAGAACCCCACGGTATACATCCAGCAGCAACCCCACCAACACCAGGGGTACCAGCCCCAACCCCAACCCCAGCTGCAGGCCCAACACCACCAGAACCCCACAGTATACATCCAGCAGCAACCGAACCAACCCCACCAACACCAGGGCTACCAGCCCCAGTCCCAGCCCCAACCCCAGCCCCAGCTGCAGGCCCAGCAACACCAGAACCCCACAGTATACAGCCAGCAGCAACCGAACCAACCCCACCAACACCAGGGCTACCAGCCCCAGTCCCAGCCCCAACCCCAGCCCCAGCTGCAGGCCCAGCAACACCAGAACCCCACAGTATACATCCAGCAGCAACCCCACCAACCCTACCAACACCAGGGGTACCAGCCCCAGCCCCAGCCCCAACCCCAGCTGCAGGCCCAGCACCACCAGAACCCCACAGTATACATCCAGCAGCAACCGAACCAACCCCACCAACACCAGGGCTACCAGCCCCAGCTGCAGGCCCAGCAACACCAGAACTCCACAGTATACAGCCAGCAGCAACCGAACCAACCCCACCAACCCCAGGGGTACCAGCCCCAGTCCCAGCCCCAACCCCAGCCCCAGCTGCAGGCCCAGCACCACCAGAACCCCACAGTACACATCCAGCATCAACCTCGCCAACACCAGGGGCACCAGCATCATTAGCAGTCCCATCTGCAGCAGCACACCACCCCACCCCTTGCACACAAACCCCAGGGGCAGGCTTCCCAGGGCGGGGCATTGATGCAGCAGCAGCAGGCCGCACACAGCGCCAGGCCGTCCCCCAGCCCGGTTAGCCAGGTCATGCATCAGGCCAATCAACAGGTACACTAGTTTTGCCATTACAATTTTGTGAAAAAGAGCTAGAATGTGGCAGATGTTATTTAACGATAGAAAAGAGGAAATTGCTTCAAATTGTAAAATTAAGTGTTGGGTTGTAATTATGGGAGTTTTATAATTTATTCCAATTTTATTCAGATTCACTGTAATATAAGTAGTCAATAACCATCAGAATAATTCTCTTACTACAGCTGACTTGCTGAAATGTGTAGATATCATAGTTCCAAACTTATTTTAATGGTGGACTAAAATTTCCTATTTTATAAATGATATTTCATATTCTCATTTTTTGTCTTTCAGTTTGCAGTTTCAAATACATTGATTCATCCTGTGCATGCCTAGCAATAAGCTTCTGCCTAAAGTAATAATGTAACAACTGACTGTTGATTTTAATTCTACTTGCAGCAACAGCATCAACAACAATTCTACCCACAAGGCATGCTGGGTTTGGGCCAGCCACAGAACCACCAGATGATGGCTGCAATGGCCGCCGCCTCGCATCAGGGAAGGGTTAGCCCCCACACCCACAGTGGGAGCAACCACACCCAGCAGCAACATCAGCAGCAGCAGCAACAACAAAGTATGATGCAACACCTGCAGGTCATCCAGGCGTACCAGCAACACCTGGCGCACCCCTCCAACATCAACCCGGTCCACACCTCGCCCCACCCGCACCCCAAGATGGTCTTCCTCTCCAGCACACAGGGGCAGCATGTGGGGGCAGGAGGCCAGCAGAGTATACAGGCCATCCCCATGCCCAGCCAGCACTCCATCATGCCAACGCCCGTCCAGGGACCCTACGTCACACCACAAGGTAACTCGATTAGTGCTGAGTCAAATCGAATATTTTGAATTTCGAATATGAGTCGTGTAAAAACGGTCGGATATCGAATATTCGAAATTTAAAAAAATAAAAAATTTTTAATAAATATTCTGTCCGTTTTTTCAATTAGAATCGGCAGGACAGTGTGATGTTAGTGTACAAACTGCTGTCAAGATGAAATACTTTGATATCTCATCATAGATTCTTCTAAATTTGGCACTCACTATACCACTTGTATATTAATCCTCTTACCTTTGGTTTATTATTTGTTTTGTTTATTTGTAATTTATGTAAAATACCTTAACTTTTAACTTTAGCAATAGATAAGCAGGGTTCAATGTGCCATTTTCTGATCGAATCTATCGAATGGGGATTACAAAATTAAACGGGGGGGAAAAAAAAAGAAAAAAAAAATTCGGATATTCGTATCCGAAAATTTGTATTCGGTATCCAACCTTCACGATTCGATTTGACTCAGCTCTAAACTCGATAAACTTTGAGCCTGATTTTATGCCTCTGGCCACATATTAAATGTTGGGGTAGCCCATCTGTCGGTAATTATGTAATTTCATATGTCCCGTTTTTATTACCTAGATATTTCCAGAATCAGTTAATGTTTGCAATCGACTAGATGCCTGTATCTTATCTTTGAGCTGATGAGATATCAGGGTTATCGGGCAAAAATGTTAAAGGTAACAGGTATTATAGATTTGATGAGATGCAAAATTTTAAAAATCTGTTAAATTAACATTAACCCTAATCCCACTGGGTTATTTTGGTCACTTGAGTCCACTGGGGGGGGGGGGGGGGGGCTGTTTTGGCCCCCCCCTCAAATCTCGGCAACGAATGGACCGATCGACTTGAAAATTGGCACACATGTAAAACAAGTCAAGTAGAATAAGAATATGAAGAAGAAAAAAAAATTGGACCATTATTTTTTATTTTTTTAATTAATTAAACATTTTGAATATGCAAATTTTTGACGAATTTGGGAAAAAATTGGGATTTTCATCTAAAATCAAAAGAAATTACAGGATTTCTTCAGGTTTTCTGTAAAAATACTTTCAAATGATGTTATTCATCATATCCATGTTTTTTATGGTGATAAAATATATCACTAATTTGCATAAATATGCAAATTAGTATTCCCGGATTTATCCACATTGTTTTCATTCTTATGTATTTTATTGTTTTTTTGTTGTTGTTTTTTAAGAAGAATTTATCTCTGAAGTGTATGAATTCAACTAATAACAAAGAAATAATACAAATTATAATTCAAAGTAACAATTATAACAGATTTGGAGTTTGCATGGCATCGGATATAGGAATTACATAGAAACCTGTACAAAAATTAGATTTTTTTGTGACGGACGAGCAATTATCGACCTATAAAATCAGTTCTACAGGTCCGACCGGGGTGAATTATATATCAAAACATGCGGGAGACTTGAGAGAAAATAGTCATGAAGTTTGAACGTGAAATTCCAAACGGTCTAGATGCACGTCGAAAAAAAACGACTGGGGGGGGGTCAAAAAGGCCCCCCCCCCCCCCCCAGTGGGATTAGGGTTAAGTTCATCAACCTTGGAAAACTCTTCCAGAGCTCCTTATTATGTCTTAATTCCACCAGTGTTCAAGTTCTTTATTTCTAGCATTGCTGAATACATTCTGTTCTTTAATTCAAAGTTCTTTCAATCTATCTTTGTCTCTCTTCAGGTCAACTACACCAAGCTCAAGTTCAACAGTACCAACAGAACATCTGAAGGAAAAGTGGAGAGAAATGGTCATAATTATGTGAGTCTAATACTGTGCTATTGTTAATCAGAGCTGCCAAGTAGTACGATATATCTGTATTTAGTATGATTTTTTAATGTAAATACGGCAGTACGATTTTTTAGCAATAAATACAGGAATTAAACCTTTTATTTTGACATATTGTTTTCCTAACTTCCATAAAAATATTATTTGATTCTTGGTTATGAAATTATGAGCAGTTGTGTAGGGGTAGTTACTTTTTGTATTCGGTCTAGTTGAAGGCAACTTGCATTTGGATCTCAGGGAACCTCTAAAATGAGATAAACGCTGACCCAACGTAAATTACATCACTCAGAACTACATACAGATTGCCAGACTGGTGACTGCATCAGCTAAAATCCATAAGCCATTAATTGGCTGTTGCGTAGAAGCTGCGCTGCCTCATACGCAAGAAGAAGCCTGTGGTTCTCCCTTCTTATGATCAATATCATTTAGATATTTTTTCACCAGGGTTCTTTCTGTTGCCAAGCAGCCAAGGCAGGTTGTAGACTGCATCAGTTAAAATGTTAATAAAGCCTGTGATTCCCTTACTCATCAATGAATATTTCAACATTTGTTTATAGGATGATGGTGATGATGACAGAGAGTAGCCGTATGTACACCTCAGACTTCCAGACCCAGGAAGTAATAAAGCCTGTGATTCTGTAGCTTACTCATCAATGAATATTATAACATTTGTTTACAGGATTCACTCCGAGGATGATGATGATGAAGATGACAGAGAACAGCAGTATGTACACCATGGACTTCCATACCCAGGAAGTAATACAGCAACTGAGACAGAGAGACCAGAAGGGCATTCTCAGCAACCTTGCTCCAGTGAGGTACAGATGCTTGGAGAGGCTGAATCCACTCCAAGTGAAGATAAAATAAGGTAAACTGGCTAGAAACTGTTGATACGCTCTTGCCTAAAATAAAGTGGTTTCATTTTTCATGTGTTGATGCAGGGGTGCTTGGAGGCATGTGACCAATAGCCATACACAGAGCATGCCTCCCAATAAGTAAAGTACACTACGCCGCCCCCAATACTGGAGCCCATGCTATTGCAATGATATATGTACATTAATGCAAGTCAAAACGAGCCGAGCTTTCAAATCAAGATGTAAGTTACATAATGATCTTACAGCACAAAACGCTGTGGTAGTTTCTCTTTTAATCTAGCTTCTGTAACATTTTGAGCCTCGGAAATCATGTCTAAATATTATTTGTTCATCTAATAAATGTTTGCTTAGTACAGCGCTTTAATTGAAACTGATCTTTTAAATGGCCTATTTCTCCCTTATTTTAAAAATGATTCAGCCATATTCATAATCTTTGGTGTTTATTTTGGGAGGGTTTGCTTAGTCCAAATATGACGAATGATATACCATTTTAAAGGTAATGACTTCTTTTTTAATGTTTTATGAAAAGCAGCATGATAAGTTTTCCCGTCTTATTGGTCGTTTTGTGGTGTAAGGTCACATATAATACCAAGTCACACAGTCAAGACAAATACAGACAGAATGAAAATGATCAGATGGTCAGATATTACTTTACAGGGAATGGATGGTGGCCCAATGTAAATTGTGTTGTCATGAGTGATTACATTGCAAACTGACGCAAGATGGATTGCATTCAGATCCTCCCTATTGTTCAAGAACTGTTCTGAAGTGTGCCAATATCACTGTGAAGGTAGTTGTAATGCAATTGTAATAGTAAATGATAGATGTAATGTTTGGCTAATTTGACTGCCCTTATCATGTCTTGACTTGCAGGGATTCCTCATAGAATCACCTTGCTGGACCTGCTATACTGACTGAGCTACTAAAGCCCAATGCTGGTGGTTCTCCCTACTTATGGTTTGATATTTCTATTACAGGACTTTGTGTGATGATGATAATGGTGATGACGGAGAACAGCAGCATCTCAAAGAAAGTGATGCAGCAACTGAGACAGAGGAACACTCTCCGCATCCTTGCTCCAGTGGGGTACAGCTGCTGAGGGAGGCTGAAGCCCCTGCAAATGAAGTTCAAATGAGGTAGACTGGCTAGAAACTGTTGATACGCTCTTGCATAAAATGACTTGTTTTCAGTTTACATGTGTTAGTGCAGGGGTGTATGATGGGGACATGTACATCGATCATCTCCAATCAACAAAAACAATACACAGAGCATGCCCCACATTCAATTACCCCACATTAGATAATCAAATACTATGCTACTGGCAGATTCCATACCCCACTCACGCAATAAAGTCTTGACAGAGACAGAATTGAATTGGTTCTCACGTGGTCAGATTTTACTTAGGGGAATTGGATGATGGCCAAATGTAAATTATGTCATATGAATGGTTACGCCATAAGCTGACACAAGATGGATTGTATTCACGTTCTCCCGACTCTTCAAGAACTGTTCTGAAGTGTGCAAATTACACTGTAAATATACATGTAATGCAGTTGTAGTAACTTCATTGTATTGATACATGTAATACCAGAGTGTAATGTTGTCTAATTGAACCATCATATAATGCCTTGTCTAACAGAGATTCGTCATTGAATCGTCGTCATCCTACCCCAGCTTAAAATTAAGCTCAACATGAACCTGTAGACTCAAGATTCCTGGACCTGTGCATATATACTGTCAGAGCTACTATAGCTCAATGCTGGTGGTTCTCCCTAATTATATTTTGATATTTCTCAATACAGAACTTCCAGTGATGAAGAAGATGTAGATGATGATTGGCACGATTGCAATGATGGTGATGGAGATGAACAGCATGGACCTCAAGTTCCAGGTGAAGATGGTGAAGATGATGATGGGGAGCAGCAGCATGTGCATGCATCATGGTATGTCAGACCAAGAGAGTGATGCAGCAACTGAGACAGAGACACCAGGAGGGCATTCTCAACATCGTTCGTCTGGGTGGTAGGCATGTGGAATTCTTTGAGATGGGAATTGACACTTCTAGGAGTAAAGCCTTTATCTACTTTAACCCCTTGACCATGGGAACCGAGTGGGGTGTGTACAAAGTCTATGCGGATTTCATAAACTTGTAGGGAATGTGTTGATAGGGTACATGTATGTGCCATCAAATATTCAGGAGTTTATTCTGGTAAACCTTGGTTTAGATGCAGGACTTGTATTTACCTGTAAAACGGTAATTGGCTCTTCTGCAGGTAACCAGGAGGACGATCTCTGCAGCCTTTGACTTGTGTTTGCCATGAGATGCATTTGTCCAAATGAACCATCATAGCCACTACATTCTGAACAGCCACTGAAGCTTTATACTATGTGCAGTCATGTACTAAATCAACCTTCTAGACAAATGGCCTTTATGTACTTTAATAGAGTGCCATCAAGTAATCAGGAGTGTATTCTGGTAAACTTTGGTTCAGATGCAGGACTCGTGTTTGCCATGAGATGCATTGTATTTGCCCAAATGACTCTGTGCACATTGCCATTGAATTCTGAATAGCTACTGAATAGCCACAAACATGGGTCGGCTTTACATCCTGAACTCTGTGCATTCATGTACTGAACTAACCTTGGTCTGGATGGTGGAATTGTGGTTTCATTTGAGATGGTAATAGACTATTATAGATAGAAGTACGGCCTTTATAAATATAGGGTGAACTCAAATTACGAGGAAGGTGTTTTAGGCAACCTCAGTTTAGACCTGTGTTTGTCTGTACGATGTCTATTAACCCTTCCATAAGTACAGCCTTTGTCTATATATGGTGCTATCTACATGTATGGCATTATCTATGGAGGGTGCTATCCAAACACTAAATAGCCTCACAGAACCGAGCAAGCAGTATGTATCCATGGCCATACATACAGCCATACAACATATCATGTATGACCCTTCATATAGCCACTGAATACTGCCACCAACATGTGTAGGATTCCAGCAATCCCATTTTCTTTGCTCTTTTTCAGTCATATTATATTATATTTCTGGTCAGTTTCTCTATATGTTTGCATTAAAAATAGTAATATCATAGCAATAATGTCCGCTATGAAAGACACACCTGAGATGGAAACAAAATACACGATTTATTGAATCGAAAAACTGGCCTGCATGTGTAATAATCATTGATAACTTAGCCCATCCAGTTCCTGTAAGCAATGGGTTATGTACAAAGTCGATGGGGATTCCAGGATCTCAACACGTTTGTACCGTTATATTGATGATGTACCGTTGTTACATCTATTGAGTAGCCTCTGCTGAATGGAGTAACCAATTGCTTACAGGAACTGGGTGGGCTATGTACAAAGTCTATGGGGATTCCAGGATCTCAAAGAGGAGGGGTTAACATTGTACCATTACATTGATGATGTACCGTTGTTACATCTATTGAGTAGCCTCTGCTGAATGGAGTAACCAATTGCTTACAGGAATTCGGTGGGCTGTGTACAAAGTCAATGGGGATTCCAGGATCTCAAAGAGAAGGGGTTAAATTTGTACCAGTGTTTCATGTATAGAATAGCTTCTGCTTCATGGGTTAACATTGAGAGGGCTACTACTCTTGTTTCATTGGTTAGAGGGGTAGGATTTGATCATTTGACCAAGCATCTATGTTTCTGAAGGAATTGTCTCCACTTGATGGGGTAAACCTGTTAACCCTTTGACTACAGGAACTGGGCGGGTTGTGTTCTATTATACAAATAGTGCATGGTTTGGAGTTGAATATACCAGAATAGACACCGATACATTTTGAATTTCTCGAGTGCATTTATATTGCATCGAGGCCGCAGGCCGAGTGCAATATATTTGCACGAGTGAAATTCAAAATGTAGAGGAGTGTATTGTAGAATATTTAACGAAAAGAAGCATGTACTATTTGTTATATAAGATGATTATTTTGAGGAACTGATTTTGTTATCACATTTGATAAACCCAAATTGACCTTGCTTACACTGTGAGTTGTTTCCTCCAGCCATCGTTATAGTGCACGTTACTAGGTAGTAACGTGCACTATACCGGATTAAGCATCGGTAATCAACCAATAAGAATGCTTAATTTCCCTTCATTATGACGTCATCATCTTATATAATATTGGTTGATGACTTACAATTGAACTGTTGTTACATGTATTGAGTAGCCTCTGCTTAATGGGTTAGGATTGAAAGGGCTAATTATACTCATGTTAGAGGAGTGAGATTTGACCAAACAGCTATGTTTTGTATTTTATTCTCCACTTGATGGGGTAAACCTGTTAAAGGGGTAAAATACCTCACAAAAGCCTTCCTGATTGTGGAGACTACAGCTGTACCATTTTGTATTAAAATTGCAATATAGATCTATGTGATGCCATAGTGTAGTTGTAAATAGGATACCATTGCAATATAGATGTATGTGATGCCATAGTAGTGTAGTTGTAAATAGGATACCATTGCAATATAGATCTATGTGATGCCATAGTAGTGTAGTTGTAAATAGGATACCATTGCAATATAGATGTATGTGATGCCATAGTAGTGTAGTTGTAAATAGGATACCATTGCAATATAGATCTATGTGATGCCATAGTAGTGTAGTTGTAAATAGGATACCATTGCAATATAGATGTATGTGATGCCATAGTAGTGTAGTTGTAAATAGGATACCATTGCAATATAGATCTATGTGATGCCATAGTAGTGTAGTTGTAAATAGGATACCATTGCAATATAGATCTATGTGATGCCATAGTAGTGTAGTTGTAAATAGGATACCATTGCAATGGTATGCAGGAATATTATGCAGTGGTACCTCTTTATAATGAGCTCTGTTATAACAAGGTACCTACATGTATATATAGCAAGGCTATTTCACAGGTAGCCTACATGTTCTGTGTATTGTATTATTTGTAAGCCCTGATACAATGATATGTGTGATTACAAGGTCAATTAAATATGCCTGAGGTGCTCGTTATTATAGGGTTTCACTGTAATGTAGATGTAATATAGAATGGGATATTGTAATGCGAGATATAACATTGGCTCCTGGCTCTATGTGGGCTTTATTTGTTTGTATTGTATGATCAAGTCAGAGTTAGTCAGCCAGACCTGCAGGACACATCCATTCAAACCTAGCATCAGGGTGGGATGGTATTCTGGAAGTTGATCTTCAGAGTTGGTCTAAAGATCAACTTTATCCTCGTCCTAGACAGGCATATGTGGTATTTTATTGTAAGGTGATCGTATAAAGACGAGCATGAAAATGTAATCATTAATTTGAGCCATGAAAACGAGATCTAACCAATCAGATATTGCCTCTCATCCTACTCTAGGTATTGATCTGAAGAGTTGGTCTAAAGATCAACTTTAAGATCTTCCTAAGATAGGCCTATGTGGTATTCTGTAAGGTTATCGTAGGATGAACAGAACATGACAAATTCATATTTAATTTGTGGCATGAAGATGTGATCTAACCAGTCAGAAATTGCTTCTCATTGTAATACTTGAAGTTGAATGTTTCTCCTCGCACAACAAACATATAACGCAAGTACAACCAGTCAGAAATTGCTTCTCATTGTAATACCTGAAGTTGAATGTTTCTCCTCGCACAACAAACATATAACGCAAGTACAACCAGTCAGAAATTGCTTCTCATTGTAATACCTGAAGTTGAATGTTTCTCCTGGCACAACAAACATATAACGCAAGTACAACCAGTCAGAAATTGCTTCTCATTGTAATACTTGAAGTTGAATGTTTCTCCTCGCACAACAAACATATAACGCAAGTACAACCAAAATGTGCTTCAACTTCTTATACACCCAAACAATTTTTGAAAGAAGTTTAAATTGGTCTAAGATTTTAAAATAAACTTACAGAATACCAGGCTTCATCTTAGGACTTGCTTCAATCTGTTTACATACGTTTCAATGAAATGTTAAAGGAGAATTCCGGACGAGTTTAAACAAAATACAGTATATTGGAAATAAATCTAGGGATGTGCTTGATATTTTCAGGATTTGACTCTCTTTGGTTGATTTCTAAGAGATTTTTCTAATGTCATTAACTCTGAGGAAATAATTAAATTTACTGCACACAATCATGAGACCCTTCCGTAGCACCCTCACTTTGCTCAATTTCTTGAGTAGGCTTGAATCCGGTGCCACTGCATTGTGATCACTGCATGTGTCATTCATAATAGCCGGTCATGCAGAGCCAGCAAATTCAATAACCACGTTTACCTGACTTTGTGTCTATTCAAATTCCAATGAAAGCCAAACGTGTTACAATTTCGGGCAGGCAAGTATTTTCAAACGGTTCAACAATGCAGTAATGCTCAAAGGCACGGTTGAGTGGCGCATCGTGGACTAAACTATTCATGATCGAGCATTGTATTGGTCCGATCAAAAGAACACATTCGCTGCAGTGTAAAAACATAGGCGCATAGTGAGGGTCGCACGTCACAAATTGGTGCATTGTGGGATAGAACAAGCTCGCTCGCGAATTTGTGTCACTAGAATTTTAAAGCCAATTATACAAACCCACAATTATACTTTTTTCATACAAAATTGTGTTTATTGACCTAGAATATCTGTCTTTCAATCATTAGAAGCTTGAAATCGGGTGGAAGTCCACTTTAAGATTCTTACAGAATACCACCCCAGGACAATAGCCATCAGATCTTTCTGGGCCAAAAGTGGGCCTAGGGTTGTTATATTGGTCCTTAGGGGAAGCTTCAAATGATTCTTCTAATTAATTCTTCAAATGAAGCTTCAAATGAATCATGATTCATTCATGTTCATGTACATATGAAATAGTGCATTAATATTATATGAAGTACAGTCTTATCTTTCATTGTGTTCCTTAACCTTGAGTTTGCAGGTTTCAAACATGTTTGATTCAATCACTTATATGCTCATGTGAATTAGGGAATTGACATAATTTATTATTATTATTATTTATTCGACCAAAAAGCATAATACAATGTAAAATACAACACAACTATATATGCACAAATTACAAAAATACAAGTTACAAGGACAGAAGAAAATAGTTAGAAGCAGTGTGTGGGTCAGGGTTCACAAAAGTAAAGTACATTACTGTTGCCCTAGGGCATGTGAACCCTCACACACTGGCTCCAGAAGATGCAGCATTACGGAACATAAATAACAATAAACGTATACCTAGATCTATCAACGTCCAAATTTAGCTAAATATACTACCACATATAATAGAGAATGCATAGATGATCACAGTCGGCAAATATGTATGGCATTGTTCATCTTCATTTGAAGTTCATTCTTGACGAAAAAGTACATGCTTGTCTTTCATTGTGTTATTCCGATCACATTGGAAATGTCTTTCACTATGTCAACCCTCGAAATTAGCATAGGTCCGACGGCCCGGGGCCACCAAAAATTGCTGTCGGGCCAGTAAAAAAACGCATATTTCAATGTTTGGTGGCCCGATCGGGCAAGCAAAAAAAAACAACTATTGATTGGATTGTATGGTTGACATTGATGTATTACAAGGGCCTTTTTAATCAGGGAATGTATATTATATGAAGCACTTGTACATGGTTTGTCTTTCAACGTATTATCTTGATCAAATTGGAAATGTCTTCCACTCTGTAATATTGATTGGATTACTCAGTGTAAGATCAATATGGTAGGGATTGTTGTATTGCAAGTGACATGTACATTTTAATTATATACATTTCAAGCCAAATGCTACTTGGTGTAAATATATAAAAGGTATTTTCCAAGTATGTAAAATTGTAAATATATATTATATTAATGATACAACATAATGTATTGTATGTGTGTAATGTAACCTGATGAAGTATGTACAATTGTATTGCAGCTGAATAAACACAGTACTAAAGTATGTATGCATGTACATTCTATATTATACTGCTCGATCAGTACTGTGCGTAGCCAATATAATGCACTCCAAGCGAAATGTATGGAATATGTGTATGTACATTATGTGTATGTACATTATGTATAACTTGCTGTAAATATGGATTGCATAATATTAAAGGGATAGTTGAGTTCTGGTAAGGAGAGTACAGTTTTAGTGAAACTGAATTTTAGTAACCAAAACCTGCATCATTACATTACAAACTAATAGTTATAACTAGAAAGGAACACAAAATTACAAATGACGTAGTAAAGATCATGTTATCATTCAAAAAGAGCCGTTAAAACGTAAGAGGGCGCTCTCTAAACACTCATCGGTTTCAACCATTTTGAATAAAATATTGTGCATGTGATGCTTTGTTGAAATAGTGAGTAGATAGAGAAATAACCAACAACTATTTAAATACCTATTTTGTAACTTTTTTGAAAAGAGGAAGCATTTTTTTGAATTTTTAACGGCTGGTTCAAAATTCTCTAATAAACCCGGGGCCCGGGTTTATTACAAATTGTTATATTTATGGATATTTCAGCCGTTTCTGAACCGATTTTGATCAAACAAAGATGATTTTATTGTTTAAATATTATGCTCTTTCAAATTTTACACTCAGTTTTTCATTACCTCACAAACCAATTAAGTAGTCTAGCGCCCTCTCTACCAAAACTCAACTTTCCCTTTAATGCATGTATACTTCATTAGCCTACTCAGGAGGCTACTGTAGGCCTATAGTCAAAAATTATTCTTGCAAAGAGTTTGAAAAAAATTTATATGAATTATGAAAAGTGTCTTTATAACTCACTATAAATATAGATTGCATAATCATGAATTGTACATGTTTAGAAGTGCCTTTGTCTACTTGTTATATATTTCATTCTGCCTTTGATGAAGATGCAACCCTTATTGACTACACAGGCTTTTGCAGAGTGGATTAGCAGTTTCATGATACAGTGGAACATTGTTATAACTAGCTCTGATATAACAAAACCCTCTACAAAACAAAATAACTGTACTGGTATTAAGAGTGCTTTATTATGTATTTCCCCCTCCCCTGATATAACAAGGCAATGTTCATGGCTCCATGCTTCTTGTTATAAAGAGGTTCTACTGGACTAGAATCAAAGAAATGTCATGAATTGTTACTTATACATGTACATTCTACTTATCCTGCTCAGTACTGTAGACAAGATTCTGCAAATTGTATGGAATTATGTATATGAATGATTTATCTAGAACTCATTGTTAATATTGATTGCATAATGATGAATTGTAAATGTATAGAAGTGCATCAATTAACTTCTTATTAGTAATTGTGCCTGTGTAATTATGATTCTGCTAGGATCCAAATGTGTTAATTACCCCTTGGATTGACTTTCATTATACTACCCAGGCTTTGTAGTGGATTTGCAGTTTCATAACGTTTCCCTTAAAAACATATGTTGTCAAACAAAAGAAACTAATCACCTATTGCAGTTGACACTCACTGTAAATGGACATAATCAATATCAAGGATCTTTGATAATTACATGTCAGTATGCACTCACTGTAAATGGACATAACCAATATCAAGGATCTTTGATAATTACATGTCAGTATGCACTCACTGTAAATGGACATAATCAATATCAAGGATCTTTGATAATTACATGTCAGTATGCACTCACTGTAAATGGACATAACCAATATCAAGGATCTTTGATAATTACATGTCAGTATGCACTCACTGTAAATGGACATAACCAATATCAAGGATCTTTGATAATTACATGTCAGTATGCACTCACTGTAAATGGACATAACCAATATCAAGGATCTTTGATAATTACATGTCGGTATGCACTCACTGTAAATGGACATAACCAATATCAAGGATCTTTGATAATTACATGTCAGTATGCACTCACTGTAAATGGACATAACCAATATCAAGGATCTTTGATAATTACATGTCAGTATGCACTCACTGTAAATGGACATAACCAATATCAAGGATCTTTGATAATTACATGTCAGTATGCACTCACTGTAAATGGACATAACCAATATCAAGCATCTTTGATAATTACATGTCAGTATGCACTCACTGTAAATGGACATAACCAATATCAAGGATCTTTGATAATTACATGTCAGTTATCATTCACCATCATGTCATTAAACAATTTTTCTCAGTCACTAGAGGGAAGAATGCAACAATATGAGGGATTTGTTTTCATTTTTTTTTTTTAGTGTTTATCGGTAGGCTTATCATTTACAGTGAAGGTTAGGATAGGATAGGATTTGGGCTTAAGTTTAAAGATACCGTTGAGTATTGGTATTTCCCAAAGTGCCCCCTGATATTTTGTTGTGAGATAATGAAAAACTGACTGTCAAATTTGAAAGAACATGATACAATTTTAATGACAGAATAAACTTCAATTGTTCAAAATCGGTTCAGAAACGGCTGAATTATCCATAAATATATTTTTATTCAAAAGATTCTTCACCGGGGTATATTTAGATTTTTTAGACATTTTTTTTTTTAAATGCTTATTAAAAGACTACTTTGAAAAAATCTGAATAGGTTTTTAAAAAGTTGTTGACGATATCTCTATTGAATCAATCATTAGTTTAAAAAACATTAAATGCACAATTTTGTATGAAAAATGGCTAAAACCAATGATTTTTTTAAATAGCGCCCTCTGGAGTTAAAACAGCTCTTTTTGGGGTCTTTTGTAATTGTGTATACTTTTGGAGCATGGTGAAGTTTGACCAATACTCAACTATCCCTTTAACATGTTCAGGGTTTAATTGTTGGATATTTGCTTATGGTTATCTTTGCTGGTTTCTGAAATATTGAAAGTGGAGCAATTGTCAGCATTTCAAATGCCATGGAAGCACATTGTCATGACAACACAAGTCATAGGAGAAGTCTGCTCCTTCATACTAACTGAAATACAACATAATGCAACTGATATTGAACTAAGAATGTAAACACTATGTTATTTGCACAATATGTAACATGTTAATTATCATTTAACCTGTTGTTATAGTGATGTTTGTATAATATATATACAGCCAAACCTTTCTGTAAATATATAATGGAGACACAACTAGGGATCTTCCTGAGCAGATTTGTTTTGCATGTGAACCGTGTTCTAGGGAAACAAGAAAAGTGGTTTATAGGCAGGGGGTCTTTATAGACAGGTGGTCTACAGCTCCTTTCACTGGAGTTCATTTCTTGCTATTATATTATAAATCATTCTGTACTACATGTATCTCAAACCTGTTGCCAATATCTTGTACTGAAATAAATGTTTCTGTACAACTACATCTGTGCCAACTTTTTATTTGTAAAGATAAATAATAAATTATTTGTAAAGATACATTTATAAAAGATAAATTAAATATAAATAGTTTGTATAATGTCATAGACAGTTTGACACATTGTCTTTAAGTTAGTTTTATTAGAGTAAGTTTATAGTTTGTTGCCTTATAACATTCATGCCAATTTCTTGTTTCATACAAATAAATTGAATATTTATATTTTTCTACAATTCTGTAGTACATGCAACAACCAATTGTTCAATGTGTCATTATTATGTCTTGTCTACCAGTAGAAAGTAAATAATTACCAACCTATAAAATACAAACAGCAATTTCTAAATGAGTATTTGCATAAAGTTTTGCAATTCTGGTATAAATACACATTCCAGTTTATTGTCTTAGTACGAATCTGACCATTATGATGCCAACATTTTAGAGCCGAGTCCAAACGGTCGGATATCAAAAATACTTCCATTGTTCCCTTCAAAATTCAATGAGTCTAAAATAAATCTATCTAACAGCGGCAGTCCACTATACGAGTCCCTTAAAAACTCTTGAAAATCATTCAAATAAATAGCAAAGAGAAGGGGGGATAAATTTTCACCTTGTCGAACACCTACATTACAACTAAATAAATCTGAAATCTTTCCATTTACAGAAATACACGATTTTGCTGAATCATATATGTTTCTAATAACTCTAAATATTTTACCGTGTATACCAATCTTCAACATTTTAAACCATAACGAATTTCTATCAATTAAATCGAAAGCCTTCTTAAAGTCCACAAAGGCACAATATAATCGTTTTCTATTAATTAAATAAAAATCTATAATGTTTTTCAAAACAAAAACATTATCAAGAGTTGAATATTTTGGATGAAACCCAGTTTGTTCTTCACCTAGCAAGTGACCATCTTCTAACAAAGTAGAAATTATTATTCAAAATTGAAGTAAAAAGCTTGCCCAAACAACTAAGCAATGTTATACCTCGATAATTATCAGGATTTGTATTCTCACCTTTATTCTTAAATATAGGAATAATTATTCCAATACACTATTCTGTTGGCACAACACCAGTATCTAATATAATATTTTAAAAACGTACTAACACCTCAAGCATGTCAACTGAGCAACTTTTAAGGTTCTCATTTCTTACTTTATCTATTCCACAAGCCTTAGAATTTTTCAATTTCTTTATCATCAACTCAACCTCCTCTAATGTAACAGGAAAATCTAAATTATCATCATTTCTTAACATATCTAACTCTCTCATTTCATCAAATGAGTCATTAACATCTTCTCTGTTCCCCAACTTACTAAAATGCTTTTCAAAATCAACCAATGAAACATCTATATATTTTCCTCCACAATTATTCTTATTAACTTTTAACAATTGCCAATACTCCTTGGGATTAACAGAGCGCAAAGACCTCAATGTCCTGTTTAAATTTCTATAAAATAACCTTTTCTTATACCTCAATAATTTTTTGTATCGCTTACCAGCATCCTCATAATCCTGAGAATCCCTATTTATAACAGAGTTCCTTATAAATTTAAACTTCCTTTTCCACCTATTTTTAATATTCATATAGGCCTGGCGAGCATCATGACACTCCTTATCAAACCATGGTTGATTACCTAAATTAGAATCTTTTTTAATTTACACTAGCCGTCTCCTTCGAATAATGAACATATTTACAAATACCAATATCTTCGGCAGCATTAATAAAAACATCACCTAAATGCTTATAAAAAACATCAACGCTACTTTGATTAACATTATCTTCTAGCTGATCTAAGTGTCCACTCAAAATATTAACAGACTCCTTCACATGTAGCCCAAAAGCCAAAGGACTTTCAGCTTTCCATTTGAATACACACTTCTCAATCCTCATATCATCTAAATCACAATTTTTATTTCCACTACAATCCTGAACATTTTCAACATTATATTCCTTTTGCAAAGTTAAACTAATGGGGCAATGGACATCAGATAAAAGTTTATCAAAAACATCAACAACTGATGATAAACGTCTGTTTTTCCAATTCAAGTCAAAATAATAGCTATCAAAGAATCTCCCATTTGAGGCGGTTTTTCTGTCTAAATACTTAAAATTAAATGTCAATACATTTCAACTGAGTTTAGTTCAGTGGCTGGTGTCCACCCGTGTCCACTAGTAATTGCCCCCCCTCCCCCCTCCCCCCCCACCCCCCCCCCCCCCCCCCCTACAGCCACATCAGCCCAGTCACTTCACAAAGACGGCTTGCTGGTTATATATCCACGGTAGCTGGCGCCCTGCACTTACACACAGCATGCACCAGTACCAATGACGAGCCGAGTTTCGCATTACGTTTGGGGGATTTCCCCGCTCCGATCCGATCGATACCAGTCAGCAGTGCAGTTGTATACGGTACGTACCCCATCACAGCCGCGACCGGGTAGGGATCTTCGTTACATGCACCCGTTGGTATCGGGCTGGAATACTGGTGGTAGCACCCCTAGCTATATACAAGTCAAGCTAGAAGCAGAACTGAATAGAACACGGTTTGTTAGGAGCGCTGATTTCTCAATTTTAGTCACAGGATGTGATGTGCCCACGATCTGGATGGCCCAGGTACTGAACTCTGGTTGGGACAATCGTGAAACCAAAGCTTTCAGTTACTTTCAGGTCCGTAAATAAGTCTTTTAAGACATCTTTCTTTGAGTTTGATTCTTTCTACAGCATGATCACACAACACTACATTGTAATGCTGCGCTATACGGGAACAATGTGGGACAGTACAAAAAAAAGTTTGTCAAAATTTCACACAAAATTCTTATCTTAAATTCAACAAAGTCAATCATGACTATTTACAATACATTGTAGATGTGAGCATGATCATGTCTTTTTTGCAAATCCCTAATTTCATGCCAATGCCAATGGCAATGACAATGTAATAATTACTCATCTGTTTTACATATTGTTATTATAATTATATTATTATATTAAATTTCAAATGTTCTATACGTGAATGATTGTATTGTGTTTTCACGAGTCCGAAATCGGATGTTGTGTTTTTTAACCACAATTTATAATATAGATGAATCTGAATCTGAATATTGCAAAGATTTAGCCTTGGCTTGCAAGTGGATTTGTAGTAGTGCTGTAACTGACCTTGATGATCGGATCGTTTGATCGGATCGGCAAATTTTTTTCGATCTTCGAAATCGGATCGATGATCGGGATCGGATGATCGGCTAAAAAATTTTTTAATAAGCTCATCGGGCCCTTCAGGCCGGATGAGCTAAAAATGATCCCCAAAAAACACATTTTGGGAATATAAATGAATACCAAAGCAACATAGATCCATATTAATAAGCCCAAGGTAATCTTGTACGGGTATGCTTTCATTTCAAACTGATTACCTCTTCTTTTACAAAATTTCTCACGCCGATTCTGAGATTAGTCCCATGTGATTAATTTGGCGTAACCTTTCAGAAACACATAGGACTAAGCTCAAAATCGGCGCGAATAATTTTGTAAAAGGAGAGGTAATCAGTTTTAAATGAAAGCATACCCATACAAGATTACCTTGGGCTTATTCATATGGATATATGTTGCTTTGGTATTCATTTATATTCCCAAAATATGTTTTTTGGGATCATTTTCCAAAGAAAAAAAAACAGATTTTTTTTTTTTTTTTTTTTTTTTTTTTTTTTTTTGCCGATCCGATCTTCCGATTTTTTCTGCATGATCGGAAATCGGCAAAAACGGTCCGATCATGTATGATCGGATCGTGATCGGCATGCCGATCCGATGATCGGTTACAGCACTAATTTAGGCAATGCATTGATATATTATTAAAGTGAAGTTGGCGTTGCATTCAATTTTGCATATTTGACAATGCAGTGCTCCACATTATAAACCACACATAGCTGGGTCAATCCACGTCCAATCAACCAGTGGTGTTCACCCGACCCCCTTCAAATTTCGGGGGGGGGGGGCACCCCTGGACTAAGGGGCTGCCGCTTGCGGTTGGACTTTGACCTTCTTGAGTTCCCCATCCTTCTAGATGGCCCCAAATCGAAACTGTTTATAAAAATAATTGATTCAATTTGCATACATGTGTAAAAAAACACATTAAAAAAAATGTGTCTTGGTGCTGATCGATATCTATTTACCATTTTTCATGGAAGTATGCATTTTAACGGGGTAGGGAGGGCACCCCTACAAGACATAAGATATGAAAATGCAAATCAGACCATTCATGACATATTCATTTCAGTTTGGGGCAATTATCTAGAATGATGGGGACCTCAGGAACTATTCAACCCCCTCCCCCTAAAAACTATCCTAGCTAAGCCACTTTTCATTCCAACAACAATTATACAGTGTATCTACAGTGTATCTACAACATGATGAAACAATGTCAAAAGGTTTGCGGCATACCACAGTACAAATAAATCAAGCGCAATGTACACAAGTATTAACAAATAAGTTGAGAATTTTAATTACAATTAAGTACAATAATTGCTGGTCAAAGCGAAAGTAATCAAATATTCAGCTAGCTGCTGGTATTAATAATGTTCATGAGTTCAGGCTAACAGCCAGTGTATTATCGCGATACCGGTTTACCCGCGGAAGTGTCCCACGCTATCGCTTGTCGAACCCAGTTCGATTTCGGTGCCCGTCCGTAGCGCGCGATGTCGTACTCGCGAAGACCCACGTGGTCGTCTCGTGCGAAGACCTGCCGTCGTCGTTGTCGCTTCCCGCGGTGACGCTGTTGCCCTCGACTGTCGTCGTCCAGCCAGTGTCTCAGTGTCTGCTAACTGGAGCCCAAATTCCGCCTGAGCGGGTGCGGCTGCAAAAATAAAACATCCATAAAACTTGCGAATATATACTCAAGCAGCATCTTCCTGCTGGAATAAATTAATGTTATGAGTAAATAATGACGCATATTCATGAACTAAAATCATTGTATCTATTTGATATGCGAACAACAAATGATTGTCATTACAACTCATGTATATTTACCAAATAGTATATATTCAATTTATCATTCGTTATATTCCGTTTACAATCTATTACACGTTATGTAAAGCGCTATGAACCATTTGTATTTAGCGCTATGTAAGTAGTTATATTGTATTGTATTGTATTATATTGTACCCGGAATATTCGGTTCAAAGTCTCACTTGTAATATTACAAACTATTGTTTCAATTCTTTAAATATAACCACCACTTGCTGTAAATATTCGCACTTCGTTTAGAGCTAGTGCACATACCAAAACACATTTACTAACTTGCTCTGAGAGGAATTAACATGGAATATATTTCATAAAACGAAATAGTCATTATACAAAACTCACAGCTACCTTTGGTTTGTGTAGCCCAAGCAAGCACAAAACAATTATAATAATTTGTTCCGAACACACCTCATTTATGCATTACATTATAAATAAAACAAACATACAATTTCGTATTCAAAACTTACAGCTATCTGTGGTTTGCGAAGCCTGTGAGAAGCTGAAAACCGATGCCATCCCGGAGGAATCCGTCTCTAAATTCCACGGTCGTCTGCACAATCTGCTATTACAGCCCGATTACTTGGCAGAACAATTTAAGGGGAAAACACTCGCTCTCACGGCAAAGTACTCGTTCGCCCCGAACTTCCCGCGTCTCAAGACACGCCTCCAATTGGTGGCTAAACAGGTCTGCTCTCATTCGGATTTAGTGGCTTCTGCTTCTCTCAAATCCGCCTCAACTCTCATACCCCGATCACCACATTCACCAGTGTACACACCCCGTTCACCCAATCACAGACTGTGGAGTGTACAACAATTCGCCCAATCACCGATCACCCTGCTATCATGTGACTACAGCGCGCAACTCTAATTGGCCCTAAAACGCATTAACGACCCCAGCGTCCCGTTACTAGGCGCGGCGCTAATTCATACGCAAATCACAGCCCCGTGTCCGATCGTGCGCACCAATCACAGTGCGACACGCAATCGCGCTATCCCCCACAACTAATAACCGGACTCGCTGCTATGCCGGGCAATCAATAAAACACGCACAAGTTGAACAAGCGCTACCTACTGGAGCGATACACGGAATAATACAATTACAAACCATCATCCACTCTGCACGTGCTGGGTACTTGCCCACATAAACTAAACAAACTAGTCTGGGCTCAAGTCTACTGTGACAAACAATAAGAATGTTTGGGGTTAGAAAGTAAATCGGGTCTCATTTGCTAGCGCCATTAGTTCTGTGCGGAGTGCAATTCAGTGCAGTAGCCAGTGGGAGCGCACCCATATAGGATTTTTATTACAGGATGCTCTTCGCAGTGCTTTCCAAAGTACTCTTCGCAGTTCTACATGTATGTAGTGCTTCGTAGTGCTTCGTGGTGGATTCGTAGTGATACTTGGTGATTAGTAGGACCCGATTTGGGGGAAGAATTACATGTCTGAAGTCTGAACACTTACACTGGCGTAGAGAGGGGGGAGGGGTGCTCCTGGGCTTGAGCCCCCTGTCATTGTATGACCATAAACAAGCCATGCCTACAATCAAGGGCGTCAACAGCTGCTAAAAAGTGGGGGGGGGGGGACATTGCGAGGGAGCGAAGCGACCGAGGGGGGGAGGGTGTGGGAGGGGGGTGTCCCCCTCCCACAGTAGGGAGATTTTTTCATTATTAGACCTGTGAAGAGCTATTACAACACGTACAGTAGATATGTTTAGCAATTCAAGGTTATTGTAATATACCTGCATGCTGAAATTAAACAATGAAAAATCAATAGTTTTTATCATATTCTCCAAACTTAGTCTGGATACAAAATTAGTGAGGTATCATGAATTGAAATATAATATTTTGTGTTATCTATAATGGAAGCCATTGCCTTTAATCTAAAAAACCAACAACATATTTTGATTGTTTTTTTCGAATTATGAACTCTGTAATACCGTAGAACACCATCGTCAAGCACCCCCCAAGCACCTATATGCATCTTGCTTTTAAAGAGCGCTCGCTCTCTGTCCAAACGGGAAACCTTAATCAAGAATGCAAATAATGGTGAGGAATATTCATGAGGATAATAATGGAGGTGAATCTCACGGAAACGTCTTTAAAAGCAAGATGCGTATAGGTGCTTGGGGGGTGCTTGACGATGGTGTTCTACGGTATGCCTTGCGAATGTAAAACAAATACATAAATCTTCATTTCAATCAAACATTTGTTCCTTCATAGATGGCTGCTGCAAAGTCACCCTGTTCATCCTGTGTGAGCCATCTTTGTGAACATCTGTGGAAGCTCTACCTGGCCACAATCAACCTCATGAGGGCGGGAGACATTGAGACCAACCCTGGCCCAAGAACTGAGCCACAGAAAAGGTACAAACCCCTACTCATTCAGATATATTACAATAAGACCGTAGGTCAAAATTCGTTCGTTAACATTCCAAAATGTCCTCAAGCTCAAAAGATAAACATCTTTCCAAAAAGTGGAAAAAACTTGACAAAAATTACAACACTCTTTGGAAATGTATCCAATCTAGTGCTGTAACTGACCTTGATGATCGGATCGTTTGATCGGATCGGCAAAATTTTATCGATCTTCGAAATCGGATCGATGATCGGGATCGGATGATCGGCTATAAAAAAAATATAAAAAAAAAAAAAAAAAAAAAAAAAAAAAAAAAAAAAAAAAAAAAAAATCGTTTTTTTTTTTCTTTGGAAAATGATCCCCAAAAAACACAATTTGGGAATATAAATGAATACCAAAGCAACATATATCCATATTAATAAGCCCAAGGTAATCTTGTACGGGTATGCTTTCATTTCAAACTGATTACCCACGCCGATTTTGAGCTTAGTCCCATGTGATTAATTTGGCGTAACCTTTCAGAAACACATGGGACTAAGCTCAAAATCGGCGCGAATAATTTTGTAAAAGGAGAGGTAATCAGTTTTAAATGAAAGCATACCCATACAAGATTACCTTGGGCTTATTAATATGGATATATGTTGCTTTGGTATTCATTTATATTCCCAAAATATGTTTTTTGGGATCATTTTCCAAAGAAAAAAAAACGGATTTTTTTTTTTTTTTTTTTTTTTTTTTTTTTTTTTTTTTTTTTTTTTTTTTTTTTTTTTTTTTGCCGATCCGATCTTCCGATTTTTTCTGCATGATCGGAAATCGGCAAAAACGGTCCGATCATGTATGATCGGATCGTGATCGGCATGCCGATCCGATGATCGGTTACAGCACTAATCCAATCCCAGTGCATCTTTCATTGGAATGTAACGCAATCCCGTTAGTAAGAGCCAATCAGATTGCTTGTTTTATCGTTGCGCTAAATCATATGATGTACGATAAATCAACATGCTCCTCCTGCCGGCCGGGCCTTCAGGGCACTGGGCGGCTACGAAAGCAGGCACCAGGGAGGCACAACACAAACGTCACCAGCATGATAATACCAATGTTCAATATTAACTGAAGAATCTTGACCTATCTCTACTTTATGTACTACGTGTGTTCTATCTCCCCATTCCAATACAGGGCTCTACAAGAGGCAGAACTTGTTCGTTTGGCAGGGAGCATTGATCCAAGCTACTACTATCGTATTGGAACCCACCTGGGAATTAGTCATGCTGAGTTGAATCAGATCAGAGTTAAACATCTGCACGATATTGAGGATGCTCTAACTGAAGTGTTGATGAGATGGAACACCAGAGAGGAAGGAGGCAATAAGAGGGAGATTATTGCTAGAGCGCTGAAGGAAGCAGAGCTGGATGATCTGGCAGGCAAGCTGCTTAGATGCGAGCTGGTAGTCAAAGGTTTGTCATACCAATGTACTGCACACCAACATTTAATTACACAAATTCAATTAGCACACATTTAAGTAATTTCCAGATGGGATATTAGGCTATTTATACCAAATTATTAGTCTAATACACTGTACGTATTCACTATTCACATAAAACTGTCGAAAGTCATACTAAATTAATACTTAATTCATATGTCTAGGCAACACTTGTCCACATTATGGTTTCAACATTTTGGTGGCCTGATCAGGCAACCAAACTCTGGAGTTTTAATATTTGTATTGGCCTAATGTCAATTTATGGTAGTCCCAGGCCACTGGTCCCGTGCTTATTTTGAGCATTGGGGTAATATATACAAGAAACACATGGAAAATAGCATCTCATGAATCAACTTCCTGTATTACATAACTTGATTTGCTAGTGCAACTATTTGAAATAATTCAAGATGTATAGTCATTCTTTCTCTGCCATCCGATACTGCTTTATAACATTTGAAACTATTGAAATAATTCAAATCATTCATTCTCATACAGTGTATCATCTTCATTCCTTTGTTTACAGATTCACCATCAGCATCTCCAGTGGAAAGCACTGCTTCAGAGAAGAAGGATGAAACAGGAGGTAAGTGCTGATCTTTTTTTTAATTATTATTTGAGTGCAGTTTATCTTTTTATTACATTTTGTGAAAGTGTTTTCTGATTGTCTAGTTTAAAAAGAATGAGACTGAAAATCAATAAGTTTTTCAAAAATGATTTGAAAATTCAAACAAACAGTTGATTTCCTTTGAAATAATAAATCTAGAACCTTAGTCTGAATCAACCAAACTCACTCCCATCTCTAGGGGTTCTCTCATGCCTCGCTGCTTTCCTCTTACTAATAGAACTATGAAACCAGTACAATTTCCTCTTTGTTGTCATGATTATAAAGATTTTTTTAAAATGTAATTTGAAATAAGTAGTGAGAATTATTTGACAGAGTGTGTACAAACCTTAGGCAATGCATCAGCAAATATATCATTGCATTTATTGCTTGGCCATTATGACAGCCATTTACCATTGTATCAACCTTTTGTAAGTTTGTTCATATGTGTATCAAAATAACCTGTCCGGAAAAAGAATAATCTAAATTATAAAATTTTTACTCAAATTAACCATCCCATTCAGGACAGGTCTTTAAAATGTTTGGGCTTCCAGGGTCTATGTAGAAAACATGTTGTACCAACGCAAATCAGTCCTGAACAGGTTAATATGTACACAACTTATGAGCACTGATACTCACTGAAACAAACATATCTAAAATCAACAATAGCCAAGGTAAACTTCAGTAATCTGTGTTAACTCACTGCTTAAAGGGAACCTTGCTTGTCCTGTTTTTATTAATCTCTATGGGAATTTCCAAATCTAGCAGAGTAGCAGAGTACTACAGGTTGTCAAAGTAATGAAAGACAAAGCAACTTTATGGGAATTGCCAAATCTAGGTGAGAACAGGTTTAGAACATGTCAATAAACTACAGGGTGCCATTTGTAATGAAAGACAAATCAATACAGTGGCATTGTGATGATGTGGAGTTAGTGAGTGACTGAGTGTCACCAGAAAATTGTGTGAGTTTCTTTTTGCTGACAATGGATTTACAAGATCCATTTTAACCCTAAAAAGACTGGGCTATTTTGAACCTTAAAAAAACGGGGGGGGGGGGGGGGGGGGCTAAAAGGGCCCCCCCCCCCCCTAAGATCTCGGCAACCAAAACTCTGATCGACTCCAAATTTGGCTTCGTGATAGATGTCCATAAGCTCTACAATATTACGTAGTTAAAAAAAAAAATTAATTAGAATATGCTAATTAGAGCTAATTAATTATGCGAAAATTGTATTTGTTTGTATTTTTCGTAGTTTTCTCGGCAATCGAAACTCCAATCAACTCCAAATTTGGCATGGTGATAGATGTCCATGAGCCATTCAATATTGCATAGTTAAATTGTTTATTCTAATTATAATATGCTAATTAGAGCTAATTAATTATGCAAAAATTGCATTTCTTATGTATTTCTTTGTTTTTTCGACTTATGTTTTTATTGTTTTTTTCAATGGAAATAATTATTGACCATTATTCAACCATTTTTAGCTCCAAATTAAATGATTGCAGTGATTAGAATGAAAAATAATGAAGTTTTTGTCTTTTCTAGGAAAAAATCAATTTCCATAGGATTTGTACACAAATCACAAAATTTAGCGATTTTCAGGCCGACGCTCACTTACAAAAGGTCACGTGACTTTAGAACGGTATACCCGGTCGTCGCAAATTTGGTCTCAAAAGTTGCGCAAGACTTCAATGAAAAAACTCATGAAGTCCCGCGGCAATACCTGCGCGCGTTGCGGAATTATCGCGAAAATAGAGGAGGGGGGGGGGGCTAAATCAGCCCCCCCCCAGTCTTTTTAGGGTTAAATGTCTCTAACATTAACTTAATATTTATTTGCCCTAAAAAAGCAAAGAGAAAAAACACTTTACCACCAGGTTTTATACTACGGACTGAGAGAGCTTAGATTACTAAAATATTTTACCAGCAATATACTTTTTCCTTTTTCTTTGTAGGCCAGGCGTCATCTTCTGGATCTGCATCACCCCTCTCAGAGGAAGAGCTAAGAAGGTGCTGCGACGATCTGAAATCCTTCTATCGAACAAACCTGTGTAAGATAAGAGATGACCCTCTAGATCCTACCTCTCTACGTCAATTTGAAGACATCTACACAAACTTGAAGATGCATGAAGATGGCAAATCCTGGAAAGAACTGGATTACAAAGATCTCCTCAACATCAAGGTCAATGGGGAACTACCTAAACGAATGATGGTGCAGGGAGAAGCTGGAGTTGGCAAGACCACGTTCTGTGCTAAGATAGCATGGGACTGGGTCAATGGAACACAATTTCAGCAATTTGACATGGTCATTGTTGTTACATTGCGAGAATCAGAGAATTGCACCATTGGAGACATAGTCAAAAGTTACCTGATGAAAGGCAATCCAGTTCGAGCCAGCCAGCTGGATGAATACATCCTACTTCATCCAGACAAGGTCTTCATCATCTATGATGGGTTAGATGAGTTCAAGAAGAACATCATTCAAGAAAGGACCCATGCAAATAGATATATCCCACAACTAAGGAGGAACACAAACGCAACCGAGGCTTCTCAAGCTGGTCACACTGCTACTCCTGAAACAAATATTGTAGAGACTCTCTCTTCAGACCAACTGGAAACATGTCTCATCCTGGTAACATCCCGTCCCTGGATGGCAATTCAGATCAGATGGAACAAAAAGCTAAACAACCTGTATACCTTCATCAGTGTTGAGGGATTCACCAAAGAAAACATCTCCGAGTACATCAAGAAGTACTTTGAGAATGACCAAGTGAAAGCCACTAGTCTGATCCAGTTCATGCATGACAACGACATCATTGCAGAGAATATGGCGCCTTACCCAATCTACATGTCCATGCTGTGCTTGATGTGGAGTGAACTGGGGGAAGGAAGATGTAGACAATTCCAGCAGTTGCAGACATTTTCACAACTGCTCAAGGAGATGTTTCTATTTCTCAAGGAGCACTTTGTCCAGAAGATATATGCAAATCTAGATGATCCAGGTTATTTGAGTTCCATCAAGAGCATTGATGAGCTGTTAAAGCCAGTGGCTAAGATCGCATTTGATGGTCTCCTTGATAAGAACATGGTCTTCAATGAGAAGGAATTTGAGGACTGTGAGGAGGCAATGATGACAGCCTGCAAAATAGGCTTCATGACAAAAGATAAGGAGCTCATTCAGAAGGCACAATGGCACGATACGACCCAGTCCCGCATGAAGTCTAAGGTGTACTTCCCCCATAAACTCTTCCAAGAGTATATGGCAGGAATACACCTTGCTTCACTCTACCATTCCGATCGTGGAGAGTATGAGCGGCTTTTAGAAGAGGTAGTGTTGCCAAAGAAAGAGGAGCTCAGATATCTGCTGTACTTCTGCACCTCACAAGACAAGAAAGTTGGGTCTGATATCCTGACCAGGATGACAAGACTGGAAGGCAGAGGAAGGGTGGGAGATAGGATGGGGCAGATGGAGAGTTGGATGATGAGTGAGATGAGGGATTTCTTGGTGGATGTAGCATTCGAATGCCATGACAGAGAGGCAGCTGAAGTAGTGAAGATGACTGCATTGTCTGATATGAAAGCAATGACCATTGACAAATATGAGACTGCGCACACACTAGCAGGTTACATGTTCGTGCAACCAGATTTCGTAAGTAGATTTAGATTTTAGCTGTGTCCCATACCCTTTCATACATTCACATTTCACATTTTGTCGTTTAAAAAAAAAACACTTTGTCATACTCAGTGTGCCAGTCATTAAAAGAATACAAAGTTATTGTATTTGTTCAATTTGATTCAATTCAAAATGTATTAAACACTTTAAAAACAAACATAAAATATAAAGTAATAGTTTCAAATGAAAGTGTTTGGAATCAAAAGAAAGATAGCAATAGCTAAAGTCAATTATTTCCATATCCACAATGGTTGTCAAGAAGAGCTGGAGGGTAAAAGACATACTTTACCAAAGGAAACTTGTGTATGTTGTAATCTAAGCTATGTATGTATATGTCTTGAAAAAACACTACATCCATACCAATTTGTTTCTACATACTTGCTTGTATCTAATATTGTATCTAATTTTGTTTTGCTATACCTGTGTATAAGGCGCACCCCCGACTTTGAAATTTTTTCCGACGGAAAAAAGTGCGCCTTATACACGGAGTTTTACGGTATGCTAAAATGGGGTGTCAAATTAGTCATATTTTTACGTGAATATAAGGTGATTTTTGTCAAAATGTGTGTGTTTTCCAAGCTGTTGTGGCTACAGCCTTCCTATCTCATCCCCTTCCTCTCCTGTCTTATACACTAGAGATGCCAGTTGCTACAATGGTCATGCATGCTTGTGTTTTCTTTCATTGTATTCAATACCTAGTTACATTTTATGGCATATTAGCCTATTAATGCACATACCTTAAACTGACATCTGTGTTTCTTAAATTATCTTTAAATGCATGGGTATATTCCATGTTCAGTTAAAGGTTCATGGTACAGACTACTATTTTCCACCATATGTTTTATATATTTGCACTTTAACTTGTATTAAACTTGTTTTTTCAACGCTGCATTATTTATACATGTGAATTTATAATAAATAATTATGCCTTGTTTAAATTCATTATGTATGTCTTGCACAATATTGAATGTACAGTTGTTTTTATTTCACTAGATTCCAGGCAGGGTTATGACTGAACCTAAAGGCAAAGGCAGAGACCCTAATATGGCACTTGCTTATAATTTCCTTTCATCATTAAAGGGGACCACCAGGCAAAGAGCAACACATAATATATATGTGTTGGTACCTTTGTGTAATATTGTATAGATGCTGAACACTTTGCAAAGGGTTGTGTAATTCATAAACAATGCAATTAATTACCACCACTTCTTCTTCTTCAGCCTACTTCACTCCACTGCAGGAGGAAGGCCTCTTCACCAATTTTCCATTTTGGTCTATCTTGTGCTATTCTCTGCCAAGCAATGCCATTTTGTGCTGTTAAATCATCCCTCCATCTTCTGTTTTGACTCCATCTTTTTCTGGTTAGGTGTCTAGGAGTCCAACTGTTGTATTGTGTATATCTGTTGTCATACCTCCTGGCTAGGTGTCCTGCCCACCTCCATTTCTTTGATTTGTTTGTCTACATAATATCCTGCACTCCTGATTTCTGTCTTAGGTCTATATTTGACATCCTGTCCTTCTTTGTTACACCTATCATTTTTCTTTCCATAGCCCGTTCTGTCACCCTGAGTCTTTTCTCCAAACGTTTAGTGGTTGTCCAGGTTTCAGCTCCATATGAGAGAACAGGTATGATACACTGGTCAAATACCTGCCTCTTCATGGAGATCGAAAGAGTTGAGTCTCAAAATATGTAGCTGAGTGAGCCAAACTTCGCCCAACCCATCTGGATTCTTCTCTTTATTTCCTCGCCGGTGTCATTGATGAGGGTGATCTTCTTCCCTAAATATATATAGGGATCTACTGTTTCTAAGTCTTTTCCCAGCACAGTTACGGAACCATTATGGCATCATGGTTCCCCATGCGCCAAACATTTACCAGTGCGCCAATTCTATTCACGCATACGTTTGGAGACAATAGAATCCTGGATGATAGTCTTTGTATGCAGACCAATGAACGCATGCTTTAGTACGGTGATGCTTTTTCCAATTATATAAATTTTCTCCAGAAACTTATTAGTCTGAACTTGTTGGTGGAATGGACTAGTACTACTAAACATGTTTATCTTTCATTTATAAGAATGTTGTTTTTGGGTGGTGGTACCCTTTAGTTTAGGCATATGTTATTTGTGAATGTATATGTGAATGTATATTTTAGTGTATTTCTTACACTACATTCTTAATACTTGTGCATCTCTTTCAATATTTTCCAGGCCACGTGAAGATTTGGCATGAAGGCAGACACCCTAAATTAGAACTTGTTTATTTTCTAACTATTGTCTGTAATTTACCAATTTAAATAGTTAAATGTAGTCATGGGGGATTCCTAAAATGACAGTCTCAAGGCAATATGGCAGTAATGGACAAGGCAGTAATGTACTTTACTTTTGTGAACCCTGGCCCACACACTGCTCCTCCATATTTTCCTTGTGCATAATATAGACTTTGTGTTGTATTTTACATTGTATTATGCTTTTTGGTCGAATATAAAATAATAATAATAATAATAATGTGACCGGCTATAGCAAAACCCTGCACTTGTCGGTAAGTCATGTTTTAAATAAATGGACATTTTAAGTTCACATAATATGTGTAAAATACTTATGATTGTAAAATTGAAACAACCATATCTTTGCCAATTATTGACCAATCTGTTAGAACAAAACATCAAATGAAGGTTTGTGATAGGGCCTTTCTAATGGTACAACAAATCTACATTTTGATTTTTACTGACAAATGCAGGGTTTTGCTGTAGCCGGTCACATATTTTAACACAGGATTAAATTGAACCCACTGTTGTGAATTATAATTTGATACCTGTGTCGATGACAAACACTGTTCTGGTCATCTCATCAGTGAGTTAACATAAACACTAGATTCATATTACCAACTTGAATCCGTAGGTGAAATTTAGTCCATGGATTACTAAAATGATGTCATGTGATATTAACCCAGGGTTACATTGAACATCCAGGCCTATATGTTTATATCTGTGCCCTTTTTACACTACTATCCAGGCTGAGTTGAATATTCAGAAAGACTGTACATTGATGATCTCTACTGAGCTAGCTGAGGCTATCTGCCGATCGACCTCTCTCCAGACTGTTATCATGGTCAACTGTACTCTCCATGACAACTTCTACACCATCCTTGCTACAAAAGGGCAAGGCACTATGGTACGTACATTCCATTATTTAGTTAAGTCATCATGTTAAACCTTTCAGATCCAATCAGTGAGGAGGTCATTGACTTATCACATAATGACTATGTTAAAAACTTGGGCCATTTATGACTTTAAAAAGTTATGCACATGACATACCGTGTCCTAACTAATGTCACTCACCTACATATTGACTGGGTATGGCTATAAAAGATCTCATTTATTTGAAGAAAAAACAGGGTCTGTGCTTTCATAATTTTCACATACTAGAATGTGTTGTGGGCAGCATTACCTGATGTGAACCTGACTTTCGTTCATGGGATTCCTGGCTAGAAAACAATTGACCCCAAGCACTTCTGTCCAACAACAAGTCATTCACTCCATACTACTATCTCTGCCAGACACATAATGGGTACTAGCTTGGTTGTGTGTAAATTAATTAGCCTGGGCCTTAATTACTCTATGGCTGCATGCTCGTGTGGAGAGAGCTCATATACATGTAGTGTACGTGCAAGATCATGTGTGGATTTGACCAATGATGACTATATATGATTTATAACACATTTATAATATTTGTTATTTAAGAACTGTGAACTGTCATTATTATGATCTCATCATCCTCAAGTTCAGGTGGCGCTGTAAAGCGCTGCTGTGGTCTTCACGAGAGCACGCCATGCAACTCTGTCTTCTGCCAAGTGTGTTGCACCCTTCATTCCTTCCCCGGACACTCCTTGATATTGTCAGTCCAAGATGTAGGTGGACGACCTCTGCCACGTTTTCCTTCAATTGCGCCTTGCAGTATTCTTTTCTCAATTCCTTCAGTTCTCCTAACGATGTGCCCGAAGTACTTTAGTTTTCGTTCCATAATTCCCCTTCTGATAATTAAGTCTGTACCAATCTTGTTCAGAATCCATACATTTGTCTTTCTATCTTGCCAAGACACCTGTAAAAGCCTTCTGTAGCACCACATCTCAAAAGCGTCAACTCTTTTTATGTCGTTCTTTGTCATGGCCCAAGACTCGCATCCATATGTAGCAATGGAGAATGCAGTTGCACGAAGAAGTCGAACCTTCAGATCGAGTGACAGGCCTCGGCTTCTCCAGATATGAGACATGCTCTGCACAGTTGATCTTGCTATTGCCAGTCTTCTCCTTATCTCTGTGGTGCTTCCTCCTTTGTTATTGATTATGGAACCTAAGTAGTCAAACTGACTGACTACTTCAATCGTCTTTCCATCTATGGTGAAATCGTTGTTGTTGCTGTCTTTGTCGACTACCATTATTTTAGTCTTTTTAGTGTTCAATAGAAGATCTTTCTCTTCACTCGCCTTTTTAATACGGTTCAATAGGTCAATGAGCTCCTCTCTACTGCTGCAAACTAGAGTAGTGTCATCCGCATACCTCAGGTTTGTGATCTTTGTACCCCCGAATTTCACTCCTCCGTTGAAACCTTCCAGTGCCTCTCTCATAATGTCCTCAGAATATCTATTAAAAAGGTTTGGAGATAATATACAGCCCTGACGTACACCTCTGCCTATTTCAAACCACTCAGTATCGCCACTACTGGTACTCACTGTAGATTCTTGGTCCTGGTAAAGATTCTTGATCAGTCCTACTATGTGACTTGGGAATCCCATCTTTGTCATTGTATCCCACAGTTGATGGTGGCTTACACAGTCGAATGCCTAACTGTAATCTATGAAGCACATATAAAGAGGGTGTTTGAGTTCGCTGCATTTCTCGATTACATTTCTGATGTTAACAATCTGATCTCTTGTCCCCCTGCCTTCACGGAACCCTGCCTGCTCTTCTGAGATCTCTTCCTTCAGCTTGACTTTCATTCTCCTGCTAATGACTTTCAGAAGTACTTTACTTGCATGACAAATCAAGCTTATTGTCCGATGATTTGAACATTCTTTCAGATCTCCCTTCTTTGGTAATGTTATGAATACAGCTCTACACCAGTCTTTAGGCCATTCTTTCTCCTTCCAGATATTGCAGCAAAGACGCCACATCAAATCAATCCCTTCTTCACCGGTAGCCTTCCACATCTCAGAAGTCAGGTTATCTAAACCAGGAGACTTGCCAGCCTTCAGTTGTTCCAGTGCTATCTCTACTTCTGATCTTAGTGGAGGGGGCTCCATTTCATCTCTTTCCTCCCATCTTGTGTCATCTTCATTTTCCTGTGCCGCAAACAGCTTTCTACTGTACTGCATCCATCTGTTCTTTATGTCCTCACTATTTGTCAGTGTTTTGCCATTTTCGTCATTAATCACATCCAATCTTGGGGTCCTTTTCTTTGTGATTTCTTTCACAATAGCAAATGCTACCTTGGAGTTGTTCTTATGACGTTCTAGGTCTTCACACTTTCCCTCTATGTAGTTCCTTTTGTCCTCCTTTACACTACTTGTGACTTCTTTATTGAGTCTCGTCCATTCCCCTCTATTGTGTTTTGCCTTTGCCCTCTTCCTCTCGTCTGATAGCTCAAAAGTCTGATTTGAGATCCATGGTTGTTTCTGTTTTCTTTTCCTTGGGATGTGATTCTTTGCTGCATTCTCAACTGTTTCTTTCATGTCTTCCCACAACTCATTTGGTGTTTGTTCCGTTTCATCCATTCTCAGCAACATCTCAAACTTGTTCTTGACTTCCACTGAAAACTGAGCAGGAATACGATCAACATCGTACCTTGTAGGAGCTGTACCACTTTTCTTAGCCTTCAGTCTTAGTTTGAGTTTAGCCAAAAGCAGCTGATGGTCACTGCCGCAATCAGCACCTGGTCTTGTCTTGACATTCTGGAGTGATGTCCGCCACCTCTTTTGAACCATGATGTAGTCTATCTGGTTTCTCGCTCTATCACCTGGACTCATCCATGTCCACAGTCTCCTTGGGTGGTGCTCAAACCAAGTGTTACCAGTGATGAAGCTGTTTGTCTCACAGAATTCTTCCAGTCGATCTCCTCGTTCATTTCTGCTGCCTAGACCATACTTTCCAATGCATTCAGATTTCTCCCCAGTTTTTCCAATCTTTGCGTTCCAATCACCCAACATGATGAGGAAATCTTTCCTAGGTATACTGTCTACCGCATCTTGTACTTTCTCGTAGAATTCAGTGATTTCCTCCTCTGATGCATCTGCTGTTGGTGCGTATACCTGAATGATTGAGATATTCATGGGGTGCCCTTGCAGCCTTACAGTCTGTGGGATTTAACCCTTTAATAGCAAATCAAAATGTTTTGATATCAGTATTTGATACTAAATTACATATTGTTTAACTTTATGTCAGTACATGTACAAGTTGGGAGAAGACAATTGTAACTACGAGTGTGTGTAAAGCATATGATTATTCCAACTGCACATATTTCTCATTTTGCATATATATGCATGGATTTCAGATACTAAAAATAATGCTACAGTCACATGCACATACCCCATGCCTCAGTTTGTACAAACAGTAGCTACATAATATGTTGTGGCCATCCCTAGGCATTTTGTCTAAAGTTGATACAAGCAGCAAGAAATAAAGAATGATAGAGAGCCAGGTCAGTGCAGAATCTCATGTTTGATACATACATGTATCACCCTTTTCTTATGATTCAATATGTATAATTGTTCCAGTTGTTTTTCCAAGTTATTTATTAACAGTGGTAGCCATATCGTTTTTCAAAATAAATTATGTTGTTTCTTCAGTAAACATAGGGTTATACCTGCAATCACCTAGACTCCAGGAGGAATCTTGACCTCATTGAGATAAAATAGAGAAATGGCTGTGCTCCTTGAATGTGACCTATAGATATTAAACTAAATTGTGTATACCTGTCGGTCAGTTATTTGACGTTAACATTTACTAGTGATTTTTAAATTCCAGGTTCAGTCTGTTACACTCAGTATGATGGATTTGAGCGACTCAAACTCGGGAGCAAAGGACCTGGCAAGATGGTTGTGCTCATCAAACATGAAGCATCTAACCTTGGGATACAAGACGATACTGCCAGATTCATTCTTCCAACAGCTGGCATTGGAAGCAACAACAAGGATGGTAGTTACATTATTTATTTTATTGATTCTTTCAGGAAGTTGCTGGAGGCAGGAGGCATAATATGTGACTGCCTTTATTGTGGTTAACACAACATCATTTAGAAACAAATAACGGATCATCATCAAACCAATTAGTACACTGTGCATCATGAATACTAAACACAACAAAAAAAGTAACTCTCCCCCTAAGCAAAATGGCGTAACTTTTTAACGAATTGGGTTTGAGCAACATAACTTGGCAGGAATGTTTCTAAAATGATTGGCTAACGTCTCTGCGAAAATGAATTTGATCCGCCATGCCATGCATGAGTGAGCACACATTAAAGGAAAAATGTCACTTTTCAAAAGTCACAAGAGTCAAAAAGTGAAAATTCTGCCTTTGATGTGTGGTCACTCATCCATGACTCGACGGACCAATTTCATTTTCACACATAAGTTTAATAGTCAATAAATGTAGGAACAATCCGGCCGAGTTATTTTGCTCCAAACCTTTTCGTTAAAAAGTTATGTTATTTGATTACGGGGGACTTATTTTTGTGTTGAGTTTAATTGATCAGTATTGTTGGAATAAACTCAACAAAAAAGTAAGTCTCATCGTGATTAGAATAAGATAACTTTTTAACAAAAATGTTTTGAGCAAAATAACTCGGCAGGATTGTTCCTACACTTATTGACTAACTTCTGTGTGAAAATGAAATTGGTCCATCGAGTCATGCATGAGTGAGCACACATCAAAGGAAAGATTGGCACTTTGTATGCTCACTCATGCGTGACTCAATGGACCAACTTCATTTTCACTCCGAAGTTAGTCACAAAGTGTAGGAACAATCCTGCCGAGTTATTTTGTTCAAAACATTTTTGTCAAAAAGTAACGCCATTTCGATTAAGGGGACTTACTTTTTTAGTTGTGTGTATTACAAAAGCGTGCATGATTCATAAACACAACAAAAAAAGTGAGTTCCCTAATCAAAATGGCGTCACTTTTTGACAAACTTGTTTCGAGCATAACTCGGCTTCTGTTTTGTGCAAAGTACGCATATATGAAATAAGACATTATCTTGGAAAGGCAGACGCCTGATAATGTTGTTTATTCAGGCTTCTAATATTTTTCCTGGTGAATCTCCAACTATTCCTCTCAATACTTCTTCTGATGATGGTCATAACATAATGATCAAAGCGTTCAGAGATGAGTGGATCCTTTTCAGGAACACCGTTTTTTCCAAGAAAACAAACATTTTACATGTTCTATCATAAGCTACTTTTTAACCCATCTATTACCATTACGTACATGTTCAAGAATTAATGCAATTGAAATAATGGTGTGTTATGTATTCGTATGTGTTACTTTTTTTAATGTGTTATTTGATGTGTATGCCAGGTTCACAGAAAGAGCCCCAATGACTCTGCATCAGAAGATAAAACAAAAAGGCTGACAAACCCAGGGTCAGATGAAGTTGATGTCAGAGCTACATGCATGTCAGCTGCAAAAGCACCCATCAAGGTAATGTATATAAATGCAGACTCCATTCTTGGTGTGTTATTATCCTTCCTGAACACTGTCAGTATCATTGTGTCTTGTGGAACAAGAACTGCATGAGAATGTAAGGACATTTCAATGCAGTATGATGTCTCTATGACAACTGTCCGGAGCATTATTAACAAGCAAAAGTTGTTCAACACTGTTAAATACCTCAGTGGGCGTGGCAGGAAGTGCTAGGTATCCCCCAAGCTTGCCAGGAAAATCTGCCTAGAGGTCAACAACAACCCCCCCCGACCACAACCAAGGCCCTAATTGAAACGCTTTACCAGGCAGAGACGAATGTGTCATGGTCCACCATCGAGCGAGTCTTGCACAGAGGAGGTCTCCATGGACGTATGCCTCGGAAGACACCGCTGCTCAGGAAGAAACATCTGAAGGCTCGCCTGGCCTTTGCCTGAGGTCATCAGATCCCAGTTTCTGGTAAACCATCCTGTGGTCTGATGGGACGAAGTTTTTCCTTGCAAGTTTGGGAGATACCTTACGCTTCCTGCCACGGCCACTGAGGTATTTAACAGTGTTGAACAACTTGTGCTTGGTGATTATGCTCCGGACAGTTGTCATAGAGACATCATACTGCATTGAAATGTCCTTATAACCCTTTCCTTCACTATGGGAACGCACAAGACGTTGGCGCAGGTCCTCACTGAGCTCCTTCTTCTTGGCCATGATGATCAAAAACCTCTACTCTTTTGGAAAGGTGCTATTTTTATGCCTCCGCAACGAAGTAGCCGGAGGCATTATGTTTTCGGGTTGTCCGTCCGTACGTACGTACGTCCGTCCGTCCGTCCCGTTCTCGTGATTGCGTTATCTCAAGAAGGGATTGACAGATTCTGACCAAACTTGGTACATGTATGTATCTTGGGGGCCGATGATCTGATTAGATTTTGGGGTCACGAGGTCAAAGGTCAAAGGTCACAGAGTTCATTATATATGGAAAATTAGCTTGTGATCACGTTATCTCAAGAACGGATGGACGGATTCTGACCAAACTTGTTACATGTATGCATCTTGGGGGGACGATGATCTGATTAGATTTTGGGGTCATAAGGTCGAAGGTCACAGAGCTCATTATATGCAAAAATAGCTTGGGATCGCGTTATCTCAAGAATGGATTGACGGATTCTGACCAAACTTGGTACATGTATGTATCTTGGGGGGCCGATGATCTGATTAAATTTTGGGGTCATGAGGTCAAAGGTCAAAGGTCACAGAGCTCATTATATATGCACAAATAGCTTGTGATCGCGTTATCTCGAGAACGGATTGACGGATTCTGACCAAACTTGGTACATGTATGTATCTTGGGGGGACGATGATCTGATTAGATTTTGGTGTCATGAGGTCAAAGGTCACAGAGCTCATGCGAAAATAGCTTGTGATCGCATTATCTCAAGAACGGATTGACAGATTCTGACCAAACTTGGTACATGTATGTATCTTGGAGAGCCAATGAACTGATTAGATTTTTGGGGTCATGAGGTCAAAGGTCAAGGTCACTAATAGCTCATAATTGTGATACATCAAGATCTAAAAGACAGAGTACCATCAAAATTGAGTTGACAGAATTAATTCAGTGTACATGTTGATTTGGGCTTGATATAAATAAATCGCGTAATGGCGGAGTCATCATTTTCGACTGCGCGCAGTCGAAGATCCATCTAGTTTACCATTGTTTAACATGCCAACATTAAAGGTATTTAATCCATTGAAACATCTTGAAATTACTATAGAACAAATATTAACACATTCACAGAAAGTGAAACGAATGGGCACTATTAAAAAAATTGTCAGGGGTATGAATAATTCTGAACGTGAGCAAAATATAACTTTGGGCCATATTTATTATTATGCAAATGAGGTTCGGCCAACAATATGTGGATTTGTGCATAGCAACACGTAAATAAAAGATGCATAAGAAGTACCAACATAAAAGCTTTGACAAATGAAGAATCTAAAAAAGAATGTTATTTTCCATGGGGTATGAATAATTTTGAGGGCGACTGTACATGTATGTAAGTAAAATCAGAGAATGCTAGACATAAAGTCAGTTTCCCCCCATTTGGGTACATGTAGGCCAGGATATATGGATGAGGTGGAAAAGTAGCCGATTTATTTAATTATCTGAAATTAAGCATATATGTAATTAAAATCAGAGAATGCTAGACATAAAGTCAGTTTCCCCCCATTTGCGTACATGTAGGCCAGTGCACTGTACGTGCATGTATCTGTATTGTATCACTGAGTAAGGTCATTTCGTCTACTGTGCATCTGTGACTAAGTGCAGATGATGTAATTCATTCAAATGAGAGGACTCTTTGAAAGGATGAAATTAGATACTCAATTAATCAGTAAATTAGATATCAATATCTCACAAAATTATTCGGACATGTATTTATGGCAGTCAGATATTGAAGGTACATGGCTAAGTTTTGACTCGGCACTAATTTGTGCATGTTCAGACTTTATGCAGACTTTAATTTAACCCAAGGTTATTTTCATTAATGTTTTTATTACATTTACCATTGGTACTTCCAATTTGGTCCATGGCCTGAAATGACTCAAGTTTATGCAGTTTTATTTAATTTTCAATTGAACCCACCATTGAGAATGTGGGCCTTGCTGTTCACACAACCCTTTGTTATTGAACATGTTTTAAACCCACAGATCCAGTCATTGACATTGACCTACATGCATCTGAACTACCAAGCATCAAGAGACCTTGCTACAGCTATCTGTCTGATGCCTGACCTGAGCAACCTGACCATGGGAAGGTTCACGGGAGGTATCTTCCTCACTGACACTGTCCACATCCACAAAGTCTTCATAGAGACAATAGAACAGATGAAAGCAGACTCTGCGGTATGCCAGTCTTTTTTGTCAAACAATTCTTTCTTTTTTGTTTTGGTGATCTCATAATCAAATACTTGTCATTAAAATAAAATTCACCTGAAGCTTATGTTGAGTACGAATGTAATTCACACAGACTAGTCCCAAATCATAGGAATGTTAATACAAACAGCAGAACAGACTACTCATACTGTTCTTAATTGATTAGACATTCATGTGAATGATACATTGTACATGTATGGAAATCTGGGACAATGTTAAATTGTCGGATGTCCACCTGATCAATATTTGAAACTACCTAATATGTCCTGAATGACAACATATTTTGTATATGTGTGCATGTATATGGCATGTGCTATGTACATGTTACAATGAATTCATGTTTTAAGTGAGGTATACACACTAAAAGAGACAAAACCTAGAGTTGGGGCATTTGAGAAAAACAGTACTACTGATGCCTTTGCCAACCTACATGTATGAGTATATAGCAACAGTTAGAGCAATTGAATAGGGAGTCAATGACATTGTCATATGCATGAGCATATGTAATGCCAAAATTATGAAGATGAATATGAATATTATTAAACAAACACAAAATTCTGAAAGAGAAAATAATGTGTACGTAGCAAAAGTGCATCTTTTAACAAGCTTGCTTCATTGTTGTGTTATGTTCATAATGTCGGACAGCATGTAAAATAGTCCTGATCTCCCCATTTGACTGCAGCTTAGAAATAAGAAGGGGTGTCAGTTTTGAAGCAAATCTGAGTTCAGACTCAATCTTATCATTAAAGGGGTATTCCGGGCCTGATAAAACCATTCGTTATTTAAATAAGCAGAATAAGAGGCATAATTGGTGAAAATTTGATCAAAATCAGATAAGAAACACGGGAGTTATACCTATTTGAACATCATGTAGTAATGAGCGATCGTTTCAAAATTGCCGCCATATGCAACATCATTGACGAGCAACTCGCCATGGCTTTAGTACATGAAAATACACTTATTTCTCTTTTTCTTTGGTAAAAATTAATTTTTCTCTGCTTGTTTTCACGAATTCATAGAAGAATATCGATGGGCCAACCTCTTTGGAATTTGTAAGCTCATAAATTTGCTTTGTTATTAAGAAAATTTAAATTTTGTAAAATTTCCATGTAGAAGTCAAAATGGCTGCAGCTCGCAAGTGACGTCACAATCGATAGCAATTGCGAACGATACTAAAAATCGGAGCAAAGTTCATCCTGTCATAACTTTTTTATTGCTCTACCGTTTTGGCTCGAGATTTTCGATCATGATTCTTCATATTCACTTCATTTTATAGCAAACATCACATTTCTGGGGTGGAATTCCCCTTTAACCATACAAACTGGGTAACATAACTAGGTTCTCAGTCTCTTGTCTTTTAACTCGCTGGCATCCCCGTATGAGACTGATGTTTTAATGTTATTTGCATAGAGCTGTATATGCGTGATCCCTCACACATTTTCTTGGGTTGATCACTAATCAGCAATTGAGCATTGAAATTGAATCAAAGAAGAACACTGACATAAAGCTGTGAAGCTCAGTTGGCAGATTCAGGTTCCTCCATCAGTTAACTTTTCTTTACTCCATTAATACAAATGTGAATGTGATAAGCTAGTCTAATCATGTGGACTTGCTATGTTTTAAAGCTGAACAGGTCACTACTACTCAGAGTTGTGTCTTCATTTCAAGTGAACCATGTTGAATCATATTGAATCACAATACAGTGCCTTTACAACCGCTGGTCAGCAGTGTTTTTCCCACCAAGCATCAGTTGAGCTAAAAACGTTATTCGGATGAGTTGTGAAATTGCTCTGAGGACTATATACTTATTGCTATCTAGATATTTTGTCCTGCCTGGATGAAATAAAATTGACATTGCCATATTTCATGTTTTGTTATGACAGGAATGCCTGCCACACATCTCCAAGGGGGATTTCACATTCAATGGAAAGACCTACTCAACTCTAGACTCATTCCTGCAGGCTCTTACGTCGGACCCAGGGAACGTCAGGTAAGATGGAAAACATGCATCTACTGATTGGTGGTAAATGGAAATAAATTTACACTTTTGATGTGCATGCATACATAATTATGGAAGGTAAATCTTAAATCATTTGTAATAATATTAGACAATGTTCTTGAACCAACAATAAGCTACAAAATGTCTGACATAATTTGTAATTAATAATACAGAAGAAAAAGATTGAAGATATTTTCTGTTTGGCCCACATTGATGTGAATTAGAGATGTAGATGTACATGTAAATGCTCATACTCCCTTCTTCACCATCACAGAGGAAACAAAATCCACCCAGTCTACTGCCTTATGAAGAACATAATTTTTGATGACATTTTTGATAATTGAAATATCCATATTGATATATCAGACTTTTCCTATTACAATTCTGTAGAATAAATCACATATTTTTAAGATTGTGGTGCTATATTTTTCAAACTGTTAGTAAACCAATAATCTCTACGCAAATATATCGGCTGCAGATGACAAGACACAAGTCAATCAATCTCTACACTGAACATATATGTTGAATTTTACATGCGAACCAAATTTGATGGATAATGGAAATATGCTCTCACATTTCAGACTTTTAATCTCACTTTTAAAAAGATCATTTTTTGAAAACCTCACATAAATTAAATATTTTCGAATTGAGTTTTATTGTTGAAAAATTGTCAGTTAAATATTGATGAATTGCTCATAAATATTCTATGCACATTGACACTGTAGTCTTCAATTTCATGCTCAATTCGTAAAACTGGGGTGGAGGGGTACACAATGGACAACAATACAAATAAACTTTTACAAATCGACCAACATTTCTCAGAGTTTATTTTTGCATGTACAATCAATATTATTCTTGATACTTCCTATCATTTCCACATGTTTTGTATATAAATTGAACTACATTAAATTTGATATCCTTTTACCTATCCAAAGTGGAGCATTCCACACTCTGTGATTATTGTTTGGCTTGTGCAGTACAACTACTGTATACATCGGGGTAAGGGGGGCAGAAACAATATATGCCTCTTTTACTTGTGAAAAGTGCGCTCTGCGACTTTTCTGTCAGCTGAAAACAAAATGTGCTCTGAAACTTTTAATATAGACCTCTCGTTCCTCTCTTTTTATACCACAAATCAAGTGAGGTATCAAATTTGCAACTAATAACCATAATTTTCTGCACAACAGTTCCAAAATTTGGTGGCCCGATCGGGCCACCAAATATTGGAAACATGATTTTTTTTTTTACTGGCCCAACAGCAATTTTTGGTGGCCCCGGGCCATCAGGCCTACGCTAATTTTGAGCGTTGAAATATGATACGATAAACAAAAAGGCCTTTGATGAGATTGAATATAAACAATACACAGAGCATGCCTCCCAATAGTCTTGTCTTGTCTTGTAAGTTGTTAATACTGCACAAATTGCCTCCAGATGGTGGCTATAAACGTGCAGGCCTTGATACAATCAAGGCTACCTAGATGTCTGCCTTTTCAAGCAGATCCTTAAATGTAGAAGCATCCGCCGTTTTAATGTTTGATGGCAGTGAATTCCAGGGTGGAATGGTCCGTAAAAAAAGGAAAAACGGTAGCAGTCCTTGCTACTTAAGTGGATATTTCAATAAGTGGAGTATAACTGTAATAGTGCATGTTACTGTGTTGATAGATATATCAAGACATCATATTGATAGATGTGATGGCAGTGTAATTTGTGTCCTATTGTACTGCCATTATAATGCCTGTTTTAAAACAAAAATAATTTGTATGTGTCAAGTGCTATGACCCCTTGTGTATTTAGCACTGTATATTGTCATTGTATTGCATTGTATCATAGGACTCCACTCCCAGGGCCTTACATCCTTTCAGCCCAATCATTAACCACAGCTGAGCTCAGCTGCCCCCCAATGCTGCACATATTCCTCATCTTCCAGCCAGACCATCTCAACTCTGATTATAGATTACATCAATCCTTTTACCATACTCTCAGACTAAAATGCTCACCAATCTCTCAAATAAATAGATGGATTTGTTATCATTATTACAGGGGAATCTCATCTTGAGCCATTGAGACTTCTGATCAACATGACTCCCAACCATCACGCCAGCAAGGTTATCATACAACTCCCCTTCCAGGACCATACATGCCTTCAACCCAATCATCAAACACATCAGAACCGGTTCCTCACTCACGTAAACGGAAACACAGTGATCAAGCTTCTGATTCAGCTCCCAGTGGATCAGCCCTTCATCCAGCTCAGCTGCAGCCCAATGCTGCACAGATTCCCCATCTTCCATCCAGACCATCCCCTCAATCTAACATGCAGGTCACATCAAACCATCTACCCTACCCTCAGACTAAAATCGCTCACCAATCACTCAAATGAATAAATGTATTTTTATCATTATTACAGGGGAACCTCATCTCGAGCCGTTGAGTCCACTGGTTAACAGTATGCACAACTACTACACCAGCCATGTTATCATATGACTCCACTCCCAGGGCCATACATGATCTCAGCCCAGTCATCAAACACACCTGAATCGGCTCCTCATTCACGTAAACGAAAAAACAGATTCCTCATCTTCCAGCCAGACTACCACCTAAACCACAATTGCAGAACACAGCAACCCATCTACCATATCCTCATACTGAAAATGTTCACCAATCACCCCCCAAAATAAATGTATTTTTATTATTATCATTACAGGGGAACCTCATCTCGTCCCATTGAGACCTCTGGTCAACAGGACTGGCAACCATCATCTCAGCAATGTTATCATCCAACTCCACTCCCAGCACCCAGTCGTGCAGCTAGTCATCAAGCTTATCATCCAGCTCCCAGTCAACCAGCTCAACACCCAGCTCAGCTGCCGCCCAATGCTGCACAGATTCCTCATCTTCCATCCGGATCATCTCCTCAATCTCCTCAATCCGGTATGCACAACACAGTAACCCGTCCACCCTACGCCAAGATCAGAAACACTCACCTGCTAAGCCAGCTTCCTCAGTCGTCTTATATTCCTCAACCGCAAACCCAATTAGGTCAACCTTTGTACCTTCCCGACTCTCCATACCTTCCCCACCCGACAAACATGTACCTGCCTCAACCACCCTCCCTTCCTCAAGGTTATCTGCATACCTTGCCAGCACAACAACCTGTCCAACACTCTCCCTCCACATACATGTATGGGTTCCCCCCTCACCCCTTGGGCCAGTTTCCTCCAGTACCCCAACAGCTTTACTATCCACAACAACTGGCAACACCTATTACATCTACAACACCACAACATCACCATCCACAACAGCTAGCCACACCTAGTACATCTACAATGCCACAACATCACCATCCACAGCAACTGGCCACACCTACATGTAGTACATCTACAACACCACAACATCACCATCCACAGCAACTGGCCACACCTAGTACATCTACAATGCCACAACATCACCATCCACAGCAACTGGCCACACCTACATGTAGTACATCTACAACACCACAACATCACCAACCACAGCAACTGGCCACACCTAGTACATCTACAATGCTACAACATCACCATCTACAGCAACTGACCCCACCTAGTGCATCTAAACACACAAAAAAAAAGTAACTCCCCCCTCCCCTAATCAAAATAGCTTAACTTTTTAACAAATAGGGTTTTAGCAACATAACTTGGCAGGAATGTTTCTAAACTTATTGGCTAACGTCTCCGTGAAAATGAACTTGATCCGCCATGCCATGCATGAGTGAGCACACATTAAAGGCAAAATGTCACTTTTCAAAAGTCACAAGAGTCAAAAAGTGAAAATTTTGCCTTTGATGTGTGGTCACTCATCCATGACTCGACGGACCAATTTAATTTTCACACAGAAGTTAGACAATAAATGTAGAAACAATCCTGCCGAGTAATTGTGCTCAAAACCTTTTGTTAAAAATTATGTTATTTGATTAAGGGAGACTTATTTTGGTGTTGGGTTTAATTGATCAGTATTTTTGGAATAAACTCAACAAAAAAGTAAGTCTCCTCCTGATTCGAATAACATAACTTTTTAACAAAAATGTTTTGAGCAAAATAACTCAGCAGGATTGTTCCTACACTTATTGACTAACTGCTGTGTGAAAAAGAAATTGGTCCATCGAGTCATGCATGAGTGAGAACACATCAAAGGAAATATTGGCACTTTGTGTGCTCACTCATGCGTGACTCAATGAACTAACTTCATTTTCACATAGAAGTTAGTCACAAAGTGTAGGAACAATCCTGCTGAGTTATTTTGCTCAAACATTTTTGTCAAAAAGTGACGCCATTTTGATTAGGGGGACTTTTTTGTTGTGTTTATTACACAAGCTTGCATGATTTATAAACAGAATAACATAACTTTTTAACAAAAAGGTTTTGAGCAAAATAACTCGGCAGGATTGTTCCTACATTTATTGACTAACTTCTGTGTGAAAATTAAATTAGTCCGTCGAGTCATGGATGAGTGACCACACATCAAATGCAAAATTGTCACTTTTTGACGCTTGTGACTTTTGCCAGCTGGTACGGAGTTCGCGCAATCGGCGATCTGTTCCTCTCTTTGATAGTATATCACAGTATCGAATCTCTCTGGTGAATAGTTATTAACTGCATGTAATTGAAGCAGTGGAATATTAAGCTGCAAACTGCGTCCTGTTAAGGTCAACGCTAACTACGGTAATTATTATTCATGTATTCATATATTCATACTATCAACGTGTAAATTTTGCCAATCACACATTACTTTTAAAAAGTGGGTCGGGTCAAATTATAGTTCAATCACGTTGTTTACGATACTGACACACGTAGTGGGGACCTTGGATGTGTTATTTGGGGTTTTCACTTCAAGTTGATGTAAAAGTTTTGTTTTGGGTATCAAATTGAAGGTTAGGATCTGTAGAACAATTTTGGTTCGAGTGTCAAGCATGTACGATAACAAATTTAAAATGGCTGCCAATGATGTTAACCTCGTCCGAATGAGATTCTTTGTATCAACACCATGGGTGCATGTGCAGTGACTTGTGCAAGTGCTAAAATAATACAAAGAATGGTGAGTGAATAAACGGAACAACGAATTGCAACTTATACAACTTATGGGTGAATTACATCAACAAAACACATTGCAATACCTATAAATTTGTTTTAAACTAGTCATTTCCCGACAAACATTTTCTCCGTTTGAGTGAACAATTATATAAGGAATCAGCAACAGTTACTATTTGAACTCATTTTTTTTTTATTATTAATACATATCTTAATACTAAATATGTTGCTCATTGCGGAAATAGTATCTTTAATAATATCGCTAATGATATTCGTTTGTCTCGCAATGTATGGTCAACAAGGAATCTAAAGATCACGACGTTTCGTGCGCCGCTGCAACACTTCGTCAGGTGATACAAATATAATAATAATAATATAGCGCTTAATGCAAACAAGCCTCTAAGCGCTTTAGAAAAGGAAATTAGAGTATACGAAGTAAAGAAATAGAGAGTGGTTGAGCTATGACTGATAGTGTTGTTTGAAGAGATGATTTTTTAGATTATCTATAAATGAGTCAATTGAGGAAGAGGACCCAGTTAGGCAGAGCGTTCCATAAATACAGTCCAATAAAGGAGAATGTCCGTTCACCATAAGATCTTGAAAACACTTTTGGTATAACAAACAAATTTTGAGTGGCAGATCTGAGTCTTCTCGTTGGTGCATACGGGACAATCAAATTTCTTAAATAGCTAGGGGCATTGCCTGTAGAACATTTAAACATCAACAATATTTTAAAATGTATGCGTAAATATGTTGTTGTTTTTCAATTTAAAGTCTACAAAGACTATTGTTGCCAATTTCTTTACTACTTTTTACAAAATTATAATGCAAACCTAGTTTTGGTGTTTTTTTTCAGTGTACATGATGTGTTAGTTAATACATAGAATATTTACAAATTACGTATATATAATGCATATACATAATATATGAGTACAATACAATGTTTCTTTAAACCTTTAATCCTGTTACACTCAAATATGCTGTAAGCAAGGGAATATATACCCTACGATAGGGGCAACGCGCTATCCTGCTTGAGCGAGTATAGCTCCTGATAGGCCAGTAAAGGACAAGGCCTATTGGCCGACGCACACGAGTGCTCCACCAGTCAGCGGGCCGCTCGGCCGTCACATGGCAAAAGGGTGTATCTGAAAATTTTGACTTTGTCAGGTTTTGACATTTTTTTTTTTGGGGGGGGGGGGGGGGGGGGGGTTTCGAGGGAGCTCTTTTCATTTATCATAATTGCGAGTCTTTTCCTTTTTAAGATACCATGTGCTATCTACAGCACTATTTTCAAATTTGCCCACTCGTTTGCCCACTGCTCCTATGACCCCCGTTTTAAAGTTAGTTGAGGCACACCCACTTCAAAT
>JBAMJV010002308.1:0-78898 GCA_037951105.1 Echinarachnius parma | reverse complement strand
GGGCATGCCAATGTCGGGCTTTTAGATCTCCCAGTCAATCTGGAAAACATTTCAAATTGTGCCCCCCCCCCCCCCCCCCCCAAATGCAAACACGGATCGACGACCCTGATGCGAGTATTCCGCGCGCCATTGTTAGTATTCATTCAGCTGTGCGCCGGAGGTGGCGAGAGAATGAGCATGGTTGTTCGGTAGTATGACGGACAGTATTAGTTTAATTTATCAGACAATGACTTGGTCAAAATTGACAATGTCTTTGTCATTGTCTTACCCAAAGCACACTCAAGCAACAGGACGAGAAGCATAATGTGTCTAGCACATATTTTGCGCGCACTCATGCCAACGAAGTTTGGTTACACACAGATGTAGGGGTTAGACAGTTATCAACCATTATAGACTCGTGTGGGTAAACTTTCACCTTTGACCTCATTTGACAATTGACCTACATATGTGACATTTGACCCTATAATACTACGGAGGATAATAGAGGGCATCGACCAACCAAGTTTGGTTACAAACAGAAGCAGGAGTGAAAAGTTATTAACCCTAACCGACTCTTACCCAAACAACTTCTCATTTGACCTCTTTTGATCTTTGACCTACTTGTCAACCAGGCACGTCCACATTTAGTCTTCTTGGTATCTTTGTTCATTGGAACGGACACATCATTCTATGGACATCAGTTTTGGGGGGAAGTGGCCCGTTCTATTGTTATTTGTTTTATTTTTGTGTTGTGGTGTGGGGCAACATGTAGAAGAAATTATTCACATTGACCAATATAATGTATATCAATTACACAACTGGCGTAGTCGGTAGTCCATTCATGATTTGTTCAACAAACCATGGGCATGCAGGTGGGAGGGGCACGTGGTTAAGGTGTCCGTCAGCAATTGACGATACCAAAATCGTGCAAAAATGTTTAAGGTCGAAACACCATGATCCGCCAAAGGAGAAGCTTTGAACTCCATTCACGTGCGTATGATAATGACATTATATACATTCTTGTAACAAAGAAATATAGTAAGCATTCGAAGTTTTCGAACATTAGGTACGTGTTCTTACATTACATTGTGCATTTACATGTTATGTAATACCTGATTGCGGTAGACTGGATTGCCCGGAGGTTGGTAGCATTCTGGAATCAGGCGTAGGAGCAAATGATATGAACACTTTCTGTGCTGAGATACACGAACTGATTACAAGCACTCAGGTCAACGGTAGATATATCAACGGCTGAACAGCACCTCATATCAATGTTAGGATCTGCCCAGAAAACAGCAGTTATGTGTACGCTATCTTGTACAAACAGGTTGGAGGTAGGCAACCGGTAGGTTTATTTTGTATACAAAAGAGATGTCCGTGGCCATCATGTCCGAGTGTTGCATTGCAAGAGACAGTTAGCCAGTTCTCCCCCCAGAGGAGCATGTATCTGCACATGGCATACTGCCTTTCCAGGTGGATAGGTTACCTCCAGGGAAGTTTCATAATCACTGTGTTTATACCGGGCGTGAATTTAACTCTTCCACTATGCGAAGTGAATAGTTACCTTCGTCAACTACTTGTAAGTTCAAAATGTCTAAAGAAATGGTCAGATTTCTTCCTGACTGGGTAATTTGGACGACGAAGCGACCATCCTGATCAAGTTTTAGTCCGTTTGGATCGAGTTTGTTATCATGGTAAATTGGTGGTCCAATGCCTGCAATGTGTAATGAGCAGTCATATTGCACACCCTGCTGCAGATGATGATAGAACGGTAGCGAAACGTTTGTTCCCCTGGTAAATGTGAGTGAGGAGACCCACTGCACTGGACATGTGAACATGTATACGATCAGCAGAGAACGCAATAACAAATCCATGTTGTACCTACAGTATGAGTGAGATAAAAAGAAAGGGAACAGTGTTGAGAAAATTCCCCAACAATACATCGTAATGCCTCGTGAATACATCTATGCCTTGAAGTGGATCTACGAGTTAGTAAATTTGCTGACGTACAAAAATGATGTACGGTTAATATAGATATGTATCTCTGTAATTCGATATGTGCCCTAAATAACGTGTGCAAACTCACATATTGTAGGTTCATGAGTTCCAAGGTCAAGGTTCAAGGTCACATGACTCATTTTGCCAAAATAGTTTGTAATTGCAATATCTCAAGATCCGGCTGTAGCAGATAATCATCAACCTTGTACACATTTTTATCTTAAGGAGCTTTTGTTATTGTTTCGTTGAAAATCGGAAATTTTGTTTCCTTGAACGGACCCTGAGCTACCCTAGATGACGACCTTCCGAATAACATGTCGTTGGGACATAAGTAAGCACCGTCATCTGGGTCGTTCGGTGCTCTACCTATCGGTCGCTGGTTCACTAAGTTCGCGACTTCCTGCAAGCATGTCTGCAGCTCTAGCGGTGTTAGAACTTGACTTCCGACTGCTTTCTTCAACGCGACTTTACAGCTTTTTACGAGCGATTCTGCGCAACCATTCTGATGAGGCGCTTGCGGTGTGATGAATCTCCACTCCGTCCCTCGTTCTGCGCAGAAATCCTTCAGCTCCTGCTCGTTCCAGCCTTGCCCCATTTCGCGAAGCTCCCTTTCTGCGCCTACAAACTGTAAGCCGTTGTCACTGAATATGCAGGCTGGCTGTCCTCTGATCGCGAGAAATCTGCGCATGACTTATAAGAACTCTGCTGTTGAACAGTCGGCTGCTACTTCCAAATGCACAGCACGCGTATTGAGGCACGTGAAGATCACCCCGTAGTGCTTCGTGGTTTTGTTTCTGCTGACTCTAACCTGAAACGGCCCAAAGTAGTCGCATGCACAGTAATGAAATGGCGGCGTGAACGGGGCCATTCTTTCTTTCATTCTGACTTTCGATCTTGTGCTCCATAGACCGGCACTTTACACACCTGAACTTGATTGTCTTGGCCAGCCTGTGTACCCCTATGATCCAATATCTCCTTCTGACTTTTGCGGCGGTAGATGCTACTCCATCATGTCCCTTCTCATGGAAATGACGCGTGATCAGAAAGGAAACTGGATGACTACGCGGAAGAAGAACTGGGTGCTTCCCTTCAAACGACATCGAACTTTTGTCTGCTCGACCACCAACGCGAATGACGTCGTTATCTACGAATAGACTCAGCGGCTTCAGCTCCGTGGATGTCAATCTCTCGCGTAGCGACTTCTGAGCGTGCTTGATCCAATATGCTTCTGCATCATTCTGTACCCCCATGGCCGACTCAAAGGAAAAGAGGGAAGCTAATCTACTAGAAGCTGAACATGAAGAGAAAGTGTTAGGTGTGGTCTGGAACAAAGACACTGACACCTTAACATACAAGGTGAAGCAAGCAGAGTCTGTACCAAAGCAGACAAAAAGGAAAATCCTTAGCCGCATAGCAGGACTTTTCGACCCACTGGGATTTGCAGCTGCCTTCCTAGTTAAAGCAAAGATCGGCATGCAAAGATTGTGGGAGCTAGGACTTGAATGGGATGAAGACTTGCCAGCTGCAGAAGAATCCGAGTGGCTAGCACTGTTCAAAGAGATGAGCAAGCTGGACAATGTTGAGCTGGAGAGATGTCTTACCCCGTCGACAGCAGTACAGAAGACGGTATTGTGTTTGTTTGCGGATGCATCTGAAGACGCATTCGGAACATGCGCTTACTTGAGGTGGCAACTCGACAACGGGCAGTATGAAACCAGATTTGTCACCGCTAGGTCTAGAGCGGCACCATTGAAGAGGCTGACAGTACCGAGGTTGGAGCTAAACGCAGCAGTTATGGCCACCAGACTAGGTGCAACAATAGTAAGAGAGCTGAGATTGGACTTGGAAAAGGTAATCTTTCTCACAGAGAGCATGATCGCGCTATCCTAGATCAGAAGTCAAGCTAGGACATTCAAGCCATTCGTGTCAGCGAGGATTGGAGAAATCCAGACAATCTCCGACCCCCGACAGTGGAGACACGTACCGGGCCCTTTGAATCATGCAGATGACATTTCGAGGGGTAAAGCTGTCGACAAGCTTGATGGCAGATGGAAGCATGGGCCATCGTTCCTATGTTTGCCAGAGGAAGAGTGGCCTGTCAAAACTGGTCAACTGGATCCAGCCGCGATCGCAGAAGAGAAACGCAGGATCAAGCAAGTCCTCCAGGTGACTGAGACACAGGTGATTGACTGTTCAAAATTCTCAAGCTGGAGGAGACTTCTACGCGTTACTTCTTACGTACTGAGATTTGTTCGTAAGCTGAAATCCAAGTTCCAGAAGAAATCGGAAGACTCTGCAACCGCGGATGTATCGTTAACGCCTAGCGACCTGGAAGATGCAGAAGCATATTGGATCAAGCACGCTCAGAAGTCGTTACGCGAGAGATTGACATCCACGGAGCTGAAGCCGCTGAGTCCATTCGTAGATAACGACGTCATTTGCGTTGGTGGTCGAGCAGACAAAAGTTCGATGTCGTTTGAAGGGAAGCACCCAGTTCTTCTTCCGCGTAGTCATCCAGTTTCCTTTCTGATCACGCGTCATTTCCACGAGAAGGGACATGATGGAGTAGCATCTACCGCTGCAAAAGTCAGAAGGAGATATTGGATCATAGGGGTACACAGGCTGGCCAAGACAATCAAGTTCAGGTGTGTAAAGTGCCGGTCTATGGAGCACAAGATCGAAAGTCAGAAGATGGCGGATTTGCCTCAAGAGAGAATGGCCCCATTCACGCCGCCATTTCATTACTGTGCATGCGACTACTTTGGGCTGTTTCAGGTTAGAGTCAGCAGAAACAAAACCACGAAGCACTACGGGGTGATTTTCACGTGCCTTTTCCAAGTCCAATCTCAGCTCTCTTACTATTGTTGCACCTAGTCTGGTGGCCATAACTGCTGCGTTTAGCTCCAACCTCGGTACTGTCAGCCTCTTCAATGGTGCCACTCTAGACCTAGCGGTGACAAATCTGGTTTCATACTGCCCGTTGTCGAGTTGCCACCTCAAGTAAGCGCATGTTCCGAATGCGTCTTCAGATGCATCCGCAAACAAACACAATACCGTCTTCTGTACTGCTGTCGACGGGGTAAGACATCTCTCCAGCTCAACATTGTCCAGCTTGCTCATCTCTTTGAACAGTGCTAGCCACTCGGATTCTTCTGCAGCTGGCAAGTCTTCATCCCATTCAAGTCCTAGCTCCCACAATCTTTGCATGCCGATCTTTGCTTTAACTAGGAAGGCAGCTGCAAATCCCAGTGGGTCGAAAAGTCCTGCTATGCGGCTAAGGATTTTCCTTTTTGTCTGCTTTGGTACAGCCTCTGCTTGCTTCACCTTGTATGTTAAGGTGTCAGTGTCTTTGTTCCAGACCACACCTAACACTTTCTCTTCATGTTCAGCTTCTAGTAGATTAGCTTCCCTCTTTTCCTTTGAGTCGGCCATGGGGGTACAGAATGATGCAGAAGCATATTGGATCAAGCACGCTCAGAAGTCGCTACGCGAGAGATTGACATCCACGGAGCTGAAGCCGCGGAGTCTATTCGTAGATAACGACGTCATTCGCGTTGGTGGTCGAGCAGACAAAAGTTCGATGTCGTTTGAAGGGAAGCACCCAGTTCTTCTTCCGCGTAGTCATCCAGTTTCCTTTCTGATCACGCGTCATTTCCATGAGAAGGGACATGATGGAGTAGCATCTACCGCCGCAAAAGTCAGAAGGAGATATTGGATCATAGGGGTACACAGGCTGGCCAAGACAATCAAGTTCAGGTGTGTAAAGTGCCGGTCTATGGAGCACAAGATCGAAAGTCAGAATGAAAGAAAGAATGGCCCCGTTCACGTCGCCATTTCATTACTGTGCATGCGACTACTTTGGGCCGTTTCAGGTTAGAGTCAGCAGAAACAAAACCACGAAGCACTACGGGGTGATCTTCACGTGCCTCAATACGCGTGCTGTGCATTTGGAAGTAGCAGCCGACTGTTCAACAGCAGAGTTCTTATAAGTCATGCGCAGATTTCTCGCGATCAGAGGACAGCCAGCCTGCATATTCAGTGACAACGGCTTACAGTTTGTAGGCGCAGAAAGGGAGCTTCGCGAAATGGGGCAAGGCTGGAACGAGCAGGAGCTGAAGGATTTCTGCGCAGAACGAGGGACGGAGTGGAGATTCATCACACCGCAAGCGCCTCATCAGAATGGTTGCGCAGAATCGCTCGTAAAAAGCTGTAAAGTCGCGTTGAAGAAAGCAGTCGGAAGTCAAGTTCTAACACCGCTAGAGCTGCAGACATGCTTGCAGGAAGTCGCGAACTTAGTGAACCAGCGACCGATAGGTAGAGCACCGAACGACCCAGATGACGGTGCTTACTTATGTCCCAACGACATGTTGTTGGGAAGGTCGTCATCTAGGGTAGCTCAGGGTCCGTTCAAGGAAACAAAATTTCCGATTTTCAACGAAACAGTTATAGTTATTTGATTTTTTGTATCATTATGTCAAAGGTCAAGGTAACAGCTCATATATACAAAGTGTCCGAAACCGGATTTCATGGCAGGAATTTTCTATCATCATGAATAATTTCTTCGGTGAGATATACATGAATGAAAAACACGGTTTCTCTTCTTTGATGCAAACACATTATTTTTTTTATTGAGATGTCATTTCAAAGATGCAAATACATTAATTTTAATGCGGTGTTTGTCTTCTGTTTAAAAAAATAAGTACGTTTACTACATGTCGCAAAAAACTCACCCAAACCATAAAATACAATAATTAAATAAATATAATCAACTTCCAAATATGGATGTGTGGTGCGCGTATCCACGCACACCCTAGTTAACACACACTCACACAACCCCCATATCCACAGCCTTCACACACATCCCTCGGCACACACACGCACATACACACACGGTCCACACACACCAATCTCTCAAACACACCCCTCCACACCCACACACCCACTCCTCCACACACACTCTAAACACGCATAAACATACACATGCACACCCTTAATCTTCCACACACACCCACATACCACGTGTGCACACACAAACATACGCACCCACAGCACACACACCCACATACCACATGTGCACACACTTACTTACTATATAAACATTAACCTCGAGATGAACTTATTTGTTGGTTTGTGTGCATGGATACATTATGTTTTGGTATGTACATGCGTATGTCAAGACTGACCATTTAACCCTATCAAGCCCAAGGGGGGCTGAATGAGCCCCCCCTACCATATTTGTTACTGCCACGGCCACATTTTTCATCCAATTTTCACCAAATTCGGTGACTTTTCCTAAAATTTTATAGGGAACATTGTGGTATGAAATTTAAAAGTGTCAGGATTTTCCCGTTGCCATGGTAACCACTTTCTGAAAGGCATGTTTGTAAATTTAAGTCTTATTTTGTTTTTCTTGCACTAAACAAGTAAATCGTGTACATTTCTGAAGTGTTTTCTATTTGAAATGTATAACCTGTACAAAAGTAAAGTCACAATATCAGAAAATAGATGTCACTTGTTTGTTTTATTTTTTTCTTTGTTTTTCTTTGTTTTTCAAGACCTAAATGGCGGAAAACAATAGAAATAATAAGAATTTCTAAAAAAACTAAATTTCTCATAATTTTCCGATTTTTTTTCTTCAAAATTTGAATTGAACAACCTTTCCATACAAAACCCAAGGTATTGACATGGTATTTTCATCTTCAGTTAGTAACAGTATCTAGTAAACTTATATTGAAAGTGATTTTATATAGTCATTATATAACACAAAATTAGTGTAATATGTGTAAATTCATGGTACTGTCCAGGCATTGACATGAATTAGTTTATTCATATAATCTATATGATCGGTAATGGGTTGTCATGATCTGAAACAAAAAATGAATGGATATTTCTTTTGTTTTTCTTTGTTTTTAAGGACAAAATGGCGCAAAACAAAGAATATAATAAGAATTAAGTCATATATAGTTTTGATATATTTTTATGATATTTTTGTGATTAAAATCTGCCAATGAGGGTTTCTTATGATGTCAACAAACATTTTGATATGAAAAAAATCCATTTGGTTTAAGTTTATAGGGTAAAAATTAAAGAAATCGCATACGTAAATTATCATGTACTGTAATGTATATGATAAGATGTGTGAAGGTCACCTCCACAATGACTTTGCGGACCTAATGGGCCTCTAAATCCCATCAAATTCCACAGAAATGTCCTGATCTGTGTTCCAGAATATGTAATATTACATAATTATGTTGAAAAGTTAAATTTGCCTACTTGATAACAGTCCATTCGCGAAAACAGCTCCAAAACTTCTATATTCTGACATTTTCTCTGTTTTTTATCATATTATCGTAAATAGCGCCCTCATATGGTGACCTTTAAAAATGTTTATGATTGCAACTTGTAGAGCTTGACCTGCTTGACACATGTGCCAAATATGAAAGTGGTTGATTGAATAATAAAGAAATTAGAGAGGGGGGCCCTATGAGCCCCCCCTTGGGCCTGGGAACGCCAAAATAGCTTGGGCTTGATAGGGTTAACCCACAATTTATGTCACTCTTGACTTTGAACATGAACACGGACGACAATTTGTTGAGCAACACCCCCTATATGCCTATACGTTAATTTACCAATCCTGCTCGTTACCAATGTGTAGACATGGGCACCATGGAAGGGTATTAATTAGCATTTGCGCCATCATCGCTGGCAGCATGGCTACTATGCTCCACGGAGAGCTGAGAAAGTATGCAACATCTTTGTGGGTTTGAAATGTACCTGATGACCATCTCGGAATAGGTTACTTATATAAATGGCGCTTTACAAATGCTTTATAAATCATTATCATCTAAATCCCTCAACTTGACAAAGGAACGTTTGAAAACCGTGGTACATATCTGAATAAACACATTTCAACACATTATGTGAGAAAATATAATTACGTTAGAATGTGATGTTATGATCCAAAAAACATACATTGTAAGCCCAATACAAATTTAAGTTATTGATTTTTAAATCTTGAATTGATAATTTCGTGCGTTTTCCATGTTATAGCACATGCGTGTGTCCTCCAACATGAATCTTTTGACAATTCGATCATGACCGAATTAATCTTGCCAAGCTAAGGATAAGACAAAACCAAACAGTTTTGCCTGTAAAAGGCTAGGATATTTGAAGTTAAAGGGAAAGTTGAGTTTTGGTAGAGAGGGCGCTAGACTACTTAATTGGTTTGTGAGGTAATGAAAAACTGAGTGTAAAATTTGAAAGAGCATAATATTTAAACAATAAAATCATCTTTGTTTGATCAAAATCGGTTCAGAAACGGCTGAAATATCCATAAATATAACAATTTGTAATAAACCCGGGGCCCCGGGTTTATTAGATAATTTTGAACCAGCCGTTAAAAATTCAAAAAAATGCTTCCTTTTTTCAAAAAGTTACAAAATAGGTATTTAAATAGTTGTTGGTTATTTCTCTATCTAATCACTATTTCAACAAAGCATCACATGCACAATATTTTATTCAAAATGGTTGAAACCGATGAGTGTTTAGAGAGCGCCCTCTTACGTTTTAACGGCTCTTTTTGAATGATAACATGATCTTTACTACGTCATTTGTAATTTTGTGTTCCTTTCTAGTTATAACTATTAGTTTGTAATGTAATGATGCAGGTTTTGGTTACTAAAATTCAGTTTCACTAAAACTGTACTCTCCTTACCAGAACTCAACTATCCCTTTAATAATACATAATATATTAGCATTTATAGAGCGCCATGTATCTAGGAGCCCTATTCAGAGGCGCATTATTACCCTTGGTCATCAGGTACAGTTCAAACCCACACAATTAAAGTGTGCACCATCTCAACTCACTGGGGAGCATACTAGCTCAAGCTGGCCAACTGGCGCTGAAGGTTAATTAACACCCGACCAAGTGCCCATTTATACTCCTGGGTAGAGAAAAGCAATGTGGATTAATTGTCTCGCTGAAGGACACTCGGAGTGGGCAGGGTACGAACTCGTGATCTCCAGATCAGAAAACACGCGCTCTACCGATCTTGCCACACTACGTCCACTCGACTTTTCAAGACCTAAAATGTAAACCTAATGATATATCTTTTTTTTACGAAGTGTATATTTCCATATGGACACAATTAGGAAATTTGGCGAGTTTTGGGCTGACGTGCATAGACACAAGGTTACGTGACTTCGTAACAATATGTCCGATAATCGGGAAAATCGCGGAGGGGGGCAGAATGGCCTTAATATGGTTAACACTTAATAGAACATCATGTTTTTAGGCTGTGGAAAGCACAATAGGTAAAACGTGCTTTTCCAGTGTTATTGCCTCATGGGACCTTTTAGGACTCGAGTTTGTCCGAATATGATATGAATTTACCCGAACAAATCAGTACATCTACTGCACGATCTCTTCAGACTTGAAGGAGACAGTGTTCTGTTCCTGATGTAGAGGTGAACTCAATATAATTCAGAAGAAGAAAACAAATATGACATGGATTTTCCCCAATATGCAATATTGGTTTTGCCCGCATATGTTTTATTGTGCTTTTGGCCGCAATGTGGCAATTTTAAAAAAATCATTACGCTTCCATGCAATTAAACGCGAATATGGCACGGGTGTGCCCCAAAATTAAATGGTTTTGCCCGAATAGTAAAATGTGTTCCCGGGGGAGGGGGCGAGGGGGGGGGGGGGGGTGCACCCCACACTTCTCCGCCGCCTTCTACGCATATGGTTTCAGATTCCGTTGTAAAAGAGGTACATGGTACGTGGTGATGTAAACGGAGAATGTAGATATGATGATTTGGCAGCCCTGCAATAATATTTATTTATTTATTTATTTTGGTATACATTTCAAACTGATCAGCAGCAGTGCTGAAAGGATCAGTGTACATTGAACATCAAAACATACATAGTATAAACAATACAATATAGCAATTGTTACATTCGAATTTGAATGAATTGGAACATTAATGTTAAGTACAAAATTTACATAAGTAAATCACTATAAAATAAACAAAGCTACACTACACAAAGAACAAATATCAGATCATTGTGCATAATTGCTAATCAACCACATTTACAACAATGAATTGTATACAGCAATTCATAACTATATAAGTAATATAAAGTAATTCATAATTAAAACTGTTCTAAGTTATTAATCACCAAGCAATTCATAAATTATAATATATTTATCATTTATACCTATCAGCTGAATACCTATTGTGAACTCATTATTATATGAGAGCAAGACTATTCTAATCATATTGATATTTCAATTAAAATGAATTAAGCATAATTTAAAAATGAATAATTATGTACGTATTACAAGTTTAATATCAATATTTTACCAAAATTCAAGGTACCAAACTGCAAGTTTATGAGTATTTGTCATATTACATAAATAAAGAAACAATCTAAGTCTACAATATTATCATCTTAATGATCGTTTAACTATACATGGGATACGTAAGACCAGTACTTAATTATTGCGTCCCGGTTTTGAATGAAAATATTACTCAAGAGCAAATATTAAATCTAGAACGAATTCTAAAGAGAGTCCTCAGAATAATATTGGGAGGTGACTATATAACATATGCCACTTTTGTTCTTTCATTGTGCAATTTAACTACATTGGAAGCAAGAAAAAAACAACTTTGTGAACAGTTTATATAATATCTTTAGAAAACACCCTGTTTTTAATGATTGGTTACCAATTAAAAAGAAAATAATGCTCTTCATTACCTTGTTCATATTTTAGACAATAATACAATTCAATTTTTGTATAATCATTTTCTTTTCTTATGTACAATTGTGTATGTTGCTGTTTGCATAATAATCATTACTTTTTAAACTTTACAACTTTTAACATGTATCATGCACTTTACAAATGTAACAAATGTACAATTCAGCCTTTGGCTGGCAACTATTTAATTAATAAACTATTTTAAATTCAATTCAACACAAATAACTTAATTAAATTATACCAAGCAATGCAAATCATTACTAACAAAACACAATCCAACCAAATTCATGGTTTTAATGTTCGTGCCAAATAGGGGATAGTTGATTTACGATATCTTTCTGTGTTACATTTAATTGTACACAATCCCGACATGTTTCGTAATTGTCTTGTACATGTACTAGCTTTGGTTGGAGGGAGTAAGTGCCTATGTTTTGGAGATTGCAACATTTTTGTGCCAAAATTAATCAACAATTTGTTTCTACGTAAAGAGAGTGATGGTAGCTTACAGATAGACAACGCTACACTGTATGATGTGTAGTCTCTACCCAATATAATTCTGAGTGCTCGTTTTTGAACAAACTCAATTGCGTTGGTTTGAGCATCAGTAATTGAGGTATGCCAAACTGGTGTAGCCAAACGGGTGTAGCCGAAAACAAATTATGCTATACTCACAACTACGAATGCAGGCTGCTTCCAAAGAGTATGTATACACGTCTAGATGTTGAGGCACTGCATGTAGATCATTGATAAGCAATACAAACAAATAACCGTTATCAGAAAGAACTGTTAGTTTACGTAGCACATACAGGTCCAACGTTCATATTTCTGTGTACATAAATAGTACCATATTGTGTGCGGGCTTTGTCTGCATTCAGTGTACACACAATGCACCGTAATACGACGATCGCACTCTGATCTGGGTAACACTGTTCAACGTACACATATTGCGATTGGTTACACACCGTCATGTGACATCAATGACCTTTCTACGTAATGGTGTCAGATTCGTGAATCAGACGCGTGTTGCCATTTAAACCAGACGTAAAACTGACTCACTATATCATCTAGGAGAATCTTACTAGCTGCATTTCGAAATGTTTAGAACTATACAGTCCGACACTAGATCACAACAATCTGTAGACACGGATACTACGCATGACGGTACTCGCCTTGTACGTTGCTCATTTAAAGGGATAGTTGAGATTTGGTAGAGAGGGCGTTACACATAATCATTTTTGGTGAGGTAATGAACAACTGAGTGTAACATTTGAAAGAGCATAATATTTTACTGACAGAATCAACTTTATTTGATTAAAATCGGTTCAGAAACGGCTGAAATATCTATAAACGTAACCATTTGTAATAAATGTGGGGCCGCCACTATTATTAGCTAATGTTGAACCAACCGTTACAAGTTCTTTTAAACACTGTATAGACTTCCTCATTTGAAAAATTTTCAAAAGAAGATGTCTATTATCTCTCTATCTAATGACTATTTTTACGAATCTTCACATGCACAATATTGTATTTAAAAAGGTTTAAACCAATGTGTTTTTAGAGATCGCCATCTTGAGTTTGAACGCCTCTGTTTGAATGATAAAAGGCTTTTTACTGCAGTCGTTTGTGATTTTGAATTCCTTTTAATCATGGTAGAGTAATAATTATTAGTTTGTAATGTAATGGTGCAGGTTTTGGTTACGTAAATTAAGTTTGAACAAAACTTTACTCTCTTTACCAGAACTCAACTATCAACTATGTATGTACCAATATTACAGATGGAAATCGAACCACATGCATTAATATTACTCCTATCTTTTCACCATTCAATTTCAAATATGAGTTATGTTTTGTCATCTTGTTGCATCAATCAGTCAGGCCTATTTTGATCCTAGGTAAAAATGGAGAGTGTACGCGATGTTACATATTATGTCATTCAGAACTAAAACAAAAACTCATCTGCAGTGGCGTGGGATTGCCATAGATATGGATTATGTTAAAAAGTACAGGTTTGATTTAAAGAAATGAAGCTAATAGGAAATGCAAAACTAGGTGTAATATGTTGTAGGGGATCGCGATCCCGATCGGTATCGTGATCGGTATGATCGGAATCGGGACTCTGAGTTCCGGGTCGCGTGTTTTTTACGTGATTTGCCAAGTCGGCGGATTAAAGGAGCCCCGACAAAAAACGCGTCCACCCCCAGGTAGCAAGCCAACGTTGGTCCAACGTTGGACCAACGTTGTCCAATTTTTTCGGCAACGTTGGTCCAACGTTGTCCGGCAACGTTGGACCAACGTTGCTTGCGTACGCCCAAACAACGCTGCTCCAACGTTGGCGAAAACAAAATACCAACGTTGGATCAACGTTGGTCCATCGTTGGAAAGTTGTCATTTGTCAACGTTGGACCAACGCTTTTCCAACGTTGATCCAAGGTTGGTATTTTGTATTCGCCAACGTTGGAGCAGCGTTGGTTGGGCGTACGCAAACGTTGATCCAACGTCAAAGCAACATGTGTCCAACAAGCATCCACCATATTTCCAACAAGCATCCAACATGTCTCCAACACTCATCCAACAAGCATCCAACATGTCTCCAACAAGCATCCAACATGTCTCCAACAAGCATCCAACGTTGGTCCAGCGTAATTCACCAACATTTCTCCAACGTTGGTCCAACGTTGATCCAACGTTGGTCCAACGTTGGACCAACGTCTCACCGTACTAAAAAAATTAAATTAATATTCATATGACACGCCTATTGGTGATATCTAGAACATCCTATCCTAGCTTTCCCTTTACCTAAGACTAACCCTAACCCTAGTCCTAGTCCTATTCCTATCCATATAGTCCTATTCCTATTCCTACACTCACTACATCTACATCATCCACTCAGCTTTATATAACCTAGCTTCTGTGTTAATATTTGTTTGATGGTTGCTATTTCGATAAAGTTGAATGTTTGGATAAAGTTTTAAGAATTTACACAAATACATCATGGAAACAAACCTTTAGAATGTTTTTGTAGATAAATAACTTACATATATTTCAAATAATGAGTAAATAATAACATTGGATTCATTCTGAACAATCAAATAACATGATTATTAATGCTTTTTGCAGTCAATGATAACCACTCATGAATATTCATGAATAATAACCAACGTTCATCCAACGTTGAACCAACGTTGATCCAACGATGGCATACATCCTGCTTTCAGCAGCTAATTTTAAATCCTTTTATTATGCAAGGGGGTTTTGACCACCTGTGCTACGAGTAAAAAAAATTACCTTTTCTAACATAACAGCTACATGTAGTGAACAACAGATGTGAAATGTTGGATTCTCGTTGGATTAACGAACGTTTCACTGTGGGTTACCGATGTCGATCCAACGTTGCTCTAACGAGATTGTCCAACCTCCATTTCACTTTGAGTTACCGATGTTGATCCATCGTTGGTGTTGTAATATAATACAAGTAGGCGAAATGCCATGTGTAACTCTGGCATAACAATAATAAATACTGGTAAATTACAAACTTGAGTGTCAGGGTAGACTACCCGACACCCAGAAGATGGAACCAGGGGATTATTCTGCCCCTTTCGTACGGTTGTCATCCCCTATGTAAGACCGACATTTACCTTATGCAAAATGGTTTAACGTGCTAGTGCCAGGGTGGACTACCCAACGCCTAGATGATACCAAGGGATTATTCTGCCCTAAATGGTATTCATCTCTATCACAAATCTAATCTATCCGGGGGTCTGAGAGTAGACGTCGAAGTGGGTAGCGCCTGTCACGTTCTTGCGAGGGCGGCTTCACCTCACTCCAGCACGCTTCTGGGAACTCCGTTTCCTCGTTTACTGGAACATGGATGTTACCTTCAGGTGCGCGACGCTTCTTTAGATGATGTCTGTTCCGGCGATACCGCCCACCTTTCTCACTCTGGATGTGGTACGAGCGGGGCGTTGAATCTTGAGTTGTCACTACGCCAGGTTTCCATTCTTTTCCCACTTGGTAGTACACACGTTCTCCAGACTTCAACACCGGCAGCGACTTGGCACCCTGATCATAGTATCGCTTCTGCCTCTTCTGGAGCTCTTTCTTCCTACTAGCTATGCACCGTTGATAACGAACAGTACAGTTCTCAATAAAGCGTTTTCTGGATGGTATATCCGGTCACACATCAACCGTGAAGCTCGCCTCCCAAAATGGATTCAAATACGCATTTCTACAACACAGGTCATGGCGAATCGAATCAGACATACAGTCACTTTCACTTCAGACACCATGTTGTAATATAATACAAGTAGGCACACGAGTATAGTTGAAAGCTTACTTTATTAACTGCTTGTAGATCGATGGCCCAACTCATACATGGTCTCTTGACACCCGATAATATCCCAGGTAGCAAGCCAACGTTGGTCCAACGTTGGACCAACGTTGTCCAATTTTTTCGGCAACGTTGGTCCAACGTTGTCCGGCAACGTTGGACCAACGTTGCTTGCGTACGCCCAAACAACGCTGCTCCAACGTTGGCGAAAACAAAATACCAACGTTGGATCAACGTTGGTCCATCGTTGGAAAGTTGTCATTTGTCAACGTTGGACCAACGCTTTTCCAACGTTGATCCAAGGTTGGTATTTTGTATTCGCCAACGTTGGAGCAGCGTTGGTTGGGCGTACGCAAACGTTGATCCAACATCAAAGCAACATGTGTCCAACAAGCATCCACCATATTTCCAACAAGCATCCAACATGTCTCCAACACTCATCCAACAAGCATCCAACATGTCTCCAACAAGCATCCAACATGTCTCCAACAAGCATCCAACGTTGGTCCAGCGTAATTCACCAACATTTCTCCAACGTTGGTCCAACGTTGATCCAACGTTGGTCCAACGTTGGTCCAACATTGGACCAACGTCTCACCGTACTAAAAAAATTAAATTAATATTCATATGACACGCCTATTGGTGATATCTAGAACATCCTATCCTAGTTTTCCCTTTACCTAAGACTAACCCTAACCCTATTCCTAGTCCTATTCCTATCCATATAGTCCTATTCCTATTCCTACACTCACTACATCTACATCATCCACTCAGCTTTATATAACCTAGCTTCTGTGTTAATATTTGTTTGATGGTTGGTATTTCGATAAAGTTGAATGTTTGGATAAAGTTTTAAGAATTTACACAAATACATCATGGAAACAAACCTTTAGAATGTTTTTGTAGATAAATAACTTACATATATTTCAAATAATGAGTAAATAATAACATTGGATTCATTCTGAACAATCAAATAACATGATTATTAATGCTTTTTGCAGTCAATGATAACCACTCATGAATATTCATGAATAATAACCAACGTTCATCCAACGTTGAACCAACGTTGATCCAACGATGGCATACATCCTGCTTTCAGCAGCTAATTTTAAATCCTTTTATTATGCAAGGGGGTTTTGACCACCTGTGCTACGAGTAAAAAAAATTACCTTTTCTAACATAACACCTACATGTAGTGAACAACAGATGTGAAATGTTGGATTCTCGTTGGATTAACGAACGTTTCACTGTGGGTTACCGATGTCGATCCAACGTTGCTCTAACGAGATTGTCCAACCTCCATTTCACTTTGAGTTACCGATGTTGATCCATCGTTGGTGTTGTAATATAATACAAGTAGGCGAAATGCCATGTGTAACTCTGGCATAACAATAATAAATACTGGTAAATTACAAACTTGAGTGTCAGGGTAGACTACCCGACACCCAGAAGATGGAACCAGGGGATTATTCTGCCCCTTTCGTACGGTTGTCATCCCCTATGTAAGACCGACATTTACCTTATGCAAAATGGTTTAACGTGCTAGTGCCAGGGTGGACTACCCAACGCCTAGATGATACCAAGGGATTATTCTGCCCTAAATGGTATTCATCTCTATCACAAATCTAATCTATCCGGGGGTCTGAGAGTAGACGTCGAAGTGGGTAGCGCCTGTCACGTTCTTGCGAGGGCGGCTTCACCTCACTCCAGCACGCTTCTGGGAACTCCGTTTCCTCGTTTACTGGAACATGGATGTTACCTTCAGGTGCGCGACGCTTCTTTAGATGATGTCTGTTCCGGCGATACCGCCCACCTTTCTCACTCTGGATGTGGTACGAGCGGGGCGTTGAATCTTGAGTTGTCACTACGCCAGGTTTCCATTCTTTTCCCACTTGGTAGTACACACGTTCTCCAGACTTCAACACCGGCAGCGACTTGGCACCCTGATCATAGTATCGCTTCTGCCTCTTCTGGAGCTCTTTCTTCCTACTAGCTATGCACCGTTGATAACGAACAGTACAGTTCTCAATAAAGCGTTTTCTGGATGGTATATCCGGTCACACATCAACCGTGAAGCTCGCCTCCCAAAATGGATTCAAATTAGCATTTCTACAACACAGGTCATGGCGAATCGAATCAGACATACAGTCACTTTCACTTCAGACACCATGTTGTAATATAATACAAGTAGGCACACGAGTATAGTTGAAAGCTTACTTTATTAACTGCTTGTAGATCGATGGCCCAACTCATACATGGTCTCTTGACACCCGATAATATACATATCGATCCTATATGGTAATTCACCGGGGATGGCGCACTTCTATTTATGATTGTAATTCTACTTGAGTCCGCTTATTACTGTTGGTCTAACAAGATTGTCCAACGTCTTTTTCACTGCGAATTACCGATGTTGATCCAACGAGATGTCCAACGTCTTTTTCACTGCGAGGTACCGATGTTGATCCAACGTTGGTCCAACAAGATTGTCCAACGTCTTTTTCACTGCGAGTTACCGATGTTGGTCCAGCGTTGCTCCAACGAGATTGTCCAACGTCAATTTCACTGCGAGTTACCGATGTTGGTCCACCGTTGGTCCAACGAGATTGTCCAACGTCCATTTCACTGCGAGTTACCGATGTTGGTCCAACGTTGGTCCAACGAGATTGTCCAACGTCTTATTCACTGCGAGTTACCGATGTTGGTCCAACAAGATTGTACAACGTCCATTTCACTGCGAATTACCGATGTTGGTCCAACGTTGGGCTAACGAGATTGTCCAACGTCTTTTTCACTGCGAGTTACTGATGTTGGTCCAACGTTGGTCCAACGAGATTGTCCAACGTCTTTTTCACTGCGAGTTACCGATGTTGATCTAACGTTGGTCCAACGAGATTGTCCAACGACTATTTCACTGCAAGTTACCGATGTTGGTGCAACGTTGGTCCAACGAGATTGTCCAACGTCCATTTCACTGCGAGTTACCGATGTTGGTCCAACGTTGGTCCAACGTTGGTCCAACAAGATTGTCCGACGTCTTTTTCACTGCGAGTTACCGATGTTGGTCCAACGTTGGTCCAACAAGATTGTCCAACGTCCATTTCACTGCGAGTTACCGATGTTGGTCCAACGTTGGTCCAACGAGATTGTCCGACGTCTTTTTCACTGCGAGTTACCGATGTTGGTCCAACGTTGGTCCAACAAGATTGTCCAACGTCCATTTCACTGCGAGTTACCGATGTTGGTCCAATGTTGGTCCAACGAGATTGTCCAACGTCTTTTTCACTGCGAGTTACCGATGTTGGTCCAACGTTGGTCCAACGAGATTGTCCAACGTCTTTTTCACTGCGAGTTACCGATGTTGATCCAACGTTGGTCCAACAAGATTGTCCAACGTCCATTTCACTGCGAGTTACCGATGTTGGTCCAATGTTGGTCCAACAAGATTGTCCAACGTCTTTTTCACTGCGAGTTACCGATGTTGGTCCAACGAGATTGTCCAACGTCTTTTTCACTGCGAGTTACCGATGTTGATCCAACGTTAGTCCAACGAAATTGTCCAACGTCTATTTCACTGCGAGTTAACGATGTTGATCCAACGTTGGTCCAACGAGATTGTCCAACGTACATTTCACTGCGAGTTACTGATGTTGGTCCAACGTTGATCCAACGAGATTGTCCAACGTCCAACGGGTTCCAACGAGTTTGCAAGTTTCCGACGTTGGTCCAACGTTGGCTTGCTACCTGGGATACATATCGATCCTATATGGTAATTCACCGGGGAGGGCGCACTTCTATTTATGATTGTAATTCTACTTGAGTCCGCTCATTACTGTTGGTCTAACGAGATTGTCCAACGTCTTTTTCACTGCGAATTACCGATGTTGATCCAACGTTGGTCCAACGAGATTGTCCAACGTCTTTTTCACTGCGAGGTACCGATGTTGATCCAACGTTGGTCCAACAAGATTGTCCAACGTCTTTTTCACTGCGAGTTACCGATGTTGGTCCAGCGTTGCTCCAACGAGATTGTCCAACGTCAATTTCACTGCGAGTTACCGATGTTGGTCCACCGTTGGTCCAACGAGATTGTCCAACGTCCATTTCACTGCGAGTTACCGATGTTGGTCCAACGTTGGTCCAACGAGATTGTCCAACGTCTTCTTCACTGCGAGTTACCGATGTTGGTCCAACGTTGGTCCAACAAGATTGTACAACGTCCATTTCACTGCGAATTACCGATGTTGGTCCAACGTTGGGCTAACGAGATTGTCCAACGTCTTTTTCACTGCGAGTTACTGATGTTGGTCCAACGTTGGTCCAACGAGATTGTCCAACGTCTTTTTCACTGCGAGTTACCGATGTTGATCTAACGTTGGTCCAACGAGATTGTCCAACGACTATTTCACTGCAAGTTACCGATGTTGGTGCAACGTTGGTCCAACGAGATTGTCCAACGTCCATTTCACTGCGAGTTACCGATGTTGGTCCAACGTTGGTCCAACGTTGGTCCAACAAGATTGTCCGACGTCTTTTTCACTGCGAGTTACCGATGTTGGTCCAACGTTGGTCCAACAAGATTGTCCAACGTCCATTTCACTGCGAGTTACCGATGTTGGTCCAACGTTGGTCCAACGAGATTGTCCGACGTCTTTTTCACTGCGAGTTACCGATGTTGGTCCAACGTTGGTCCAACAAGATTGTCCAACGTCCATTTCACTGCGAGTTACAGATGTTGGTCCAATGTTGGTCCAACGAGATTGTCCAACGTCTTTTTCACTGCGAGTTACCGATGTTGGTCCAACGTTGGTCCAACGAGATTGTCCAATGTCTTTTTCACTGCGAGTTACCGATGTTGATCCAACGTTGGTCCAACAAGATTGTCCAACGTCCATTTCACTGCGAGTTACCGATGTTGGTCCAATGTTGGTCCAACAAGATTGTCCAACGTCTTTTTCACTGCGAGTTACCGATGTTGGTCCAACGTTGGTCCAACGAGATTGTCCAACGTCTTTTTCACTGCGAGTTACCGATGTTGATCCAACGTTAGTCCAACGAAATTGTCCAACGTCTATTTCACTGCGAGTTAACGATGTTGATCCAACGTTGGTCCAACGAGATTGTCCAACGTACATTTCACTGCGAGTTACCGATGTTGGTCCAACGTTGGTCCAACGAGATTGTCCAACTTCTTTTTCACTGCGAGTTACCGATGTTGGTCCAACGTTGATCCAACGAGATTGTCCAACGTCCAACGGGTTCCAACGAGTTTGCAAGTTTCCGACGTTGGTCCAACGTTGGCTTGCTACCTGGGCCCTTCACCACATCACCACATCTATTTGCAGTTTCGCAGTGAAGAATAGGGGAAGGTCTCCTTGCTCGAGAGAACAAGCGCGCTCAAGTAGTATACTTCAAATAGTGGGGCAGATAAGTGCTAAACCCCACATAAATCGTTCAAATCGTCATACAAGCATACTATTCGGCATGTGTTTTGCCTTTGGTCAACTTTTACGGAAACAACACTGAACCAAGCATACTTCCAAGATGGCGGCCATTTTTCAAGATGCTTCTTTTTGTCTTAAAATTAGTAACAATACTAAATATATTACTCATTGCGGAAATAGTATCGTTAATAATATCGCTAATGATATTCGCTTGTCTCGCAATGGATGGTAAGCAAGCTTGAGGCATGGTAGGTGGGATGTATCTTCTATTGTCACAAGATTACTGTTTTACATGGCATATGTCAGGATTGTTCCCCGTGCTAATAGAGGAACGCAATGAAACCCGATGTTCGACACGGCGCGTGCAAAGTAGAAAATACTGTTGATACAATACCCGTTTCCTCTTTTTGCATGATTAACATGTTAAGTGTCCTTTAGTACATCAAAATAAATCATGTATCATTTATTTATCTGCAAGTGACCCTTATTATGCTTGTATGACTTTTACCTTTTACCTGCAGTTATTGAAATTCTGTGCACACGAATTAACCGCAATGTGCTATGTCTTCACGATACTCACCGTGCCAGCGACAATCGACGGCCCAAAGTCATAAGTATGCAGCTTACCATCGAGGGACCACATCGACAATATGGAAGTGCCATATTCACGGACCGGGCTCCGCATCCTGTAACCACAATGAAGACATCGACTTGCTGTAAATAAACATCACAGAGCATACAATTTCCTCCATCTACAAACCACCAAACATTGTTTTTTTGTATCCCTCTACCACTATCAATACGCATTATAGTGATTTGCAATTAAAACAGCCACAGCTCGCAATTGGTGTACGATACCACTGGAGATGATGGAACACTAGCTGAAATATGTGCCCTGAACAATAAACTAGTACTAATGCACGACCCAAAGCTTCCAAAGTCGATTGCTAGTGTCCTATGGAAGAGATGAAACACATCAGATCTACAATTCACTACTTGCTCCCACCAGTCGCAACTGTGTGACTTAGCCAATTCCAAGATCGCAAGATCGCAACACCACCCAATCTGCGCTTAACCTGCAGTAATCAAACTGGACAAGATTCCAACCAGGAAAATCCACTAACGGACTACCTATCAACCTGTCCCAACACATCCAAGTACAACGTCATAACCTGTTCAGTCTGTGTTGATATATCTGCTACTTATGACATTAGCAATCACCTGCGTGATGCAGAACAGACGCTTCTTTGTCGAACTTGATGGACAGTAGAACAGATGGCAGAAACAGAAAAATGGTGGGATCATAGGGGCAACACTCTTAAAGGGTACCACCACCCAAAAATAGTATTCTTATTATAGAAAGGTAACATCTTTAGTATTCCATTCCTTCAACAAGTTCACAAAAATATGTTTTCAGAAAAAATATAAAGGTAATTGGAAAACGCATCACCATTCTCAACCATGCGTTCATGCCATCTGAATTGCGTAGACTACATGTGCGGAGAGCCAGAGCGCTCTGTGCAGAGCGAACGAATCATCCGGGATTCTATTGACGTACACGTGAACGCATTGGCGCACTCGCAAATGCTTGGCCCGTGTGGAACCAGGAGATAGCAGTGGTTCCGTAAGTGGTGGAAATTAATTGCTTTGTTCATGAATCACACAACCCTTTGCAAAATGTAGGGTATATATTTGATATCACAAAACGGTACCAAAACATATAATAATGTGTTGTCCTTTGCCTGGTGGTCCCCTTTAAACATCTACACTGCTGACATCGAATCAACTGAAAAAAACCCGGAAAACTTCACATATGCAGAGGACACATGCTTTTCACCGAAGCATTGTCCCCTTGAAACTGTTTAACTCCAGCTCAAATTAGCGGTCGCCAAAAAATGGAATTCTACATAGCAAATTACATGTGAGAAACCCAATCAATTCCGAGGGGTGTGTCTTCCACCTCTATAACAGGAATGCAAAGAGGGAACTACGATAGCCAGACTGGAACAATATGCAGCTCAACCACTGCGAGCTTTAGTGTAACTGTGTAAAAACTTAATCATGCATTATCCTATGATACACATACTAAGAAGACGACAGGCATAGTAAAATCTCGAGATTGCATCATCAGGACGTTAGCAACATCAAAATAAACCCCTCAAAAAAAGTTCGGAAACTCGGGTTTGATTGATTATATCAATTTTATTAATAAATCATAATGGTTATATTTGGTATCACTTGAAAGGATGTGTATACCTCTTTAAAATGATACCAAATTCGTAAGCATCACGAGCACGAGGTACGCGCAGTATACTTGAAAATGGGGGAAAGTCGGAAGTGAAATGTCACAAAATGCGCCAACGAACTTCAGTTGGAAGGTCTGACACCCATATCACGGTCTTTCTCAAGTTCAAATCCTTTCGACGATGAATATCTTGTCAATGAAGATATACTGTTGAATATGGTATAAGACAAAAGCCTGTTTAATTATCTTTCCAATGACACCTCACTTGGAATAATTATGAAAGCCTAGGGTTAGGTACTTAGTACTTTACTTTACATAATCATTATGAAATTCAACATTATGTTAAAGCGTGTTAATTTGTCAATGAAATAGAGCCCCATTCATAGTGGTTTTGTGCTTGAGGTGTGTGTAGTACCTCTAAATGTATGGGGCTCAAAATGACACGTTGCTAGGTCGACGTTCTACCGTTTGGTACGTGGTAATAAGGGCATACCTGCATGGTCAAAGAGGGCGCTAATATGCCAGTTCTGGCCAGTTTGCGTAGGTTTAGAGAAATTTGAAACAATTTCAATATATCAAGTTTGTGAGTTTCCTGTATTACACACTCACATTTAGCATAATCATTGCAAATGAGAGATCATATTAAAGGTAAATTAACGAGCTTTCCGATAGTGCAAAACGTAATGATCATAGAGTTATGATTAATACAACAGTATCTTACCGGAATCAAGAAACAAGAAGCCATGGTCTTAAGTTCATAGCATTTATAGACCCCCATTTCCGGTTTTACTGCACGCACCCCAATAGCATAATTATTACAGGTGAGACATGATTTTGAAGAAATATAAACACGCTTTCACATGATATTAAATTTACTGATGATTATGCAATTTAAAACCCTAAAACATCCCTCCACTAGTCGTGTTTCGATGCAACGCCTTCAATTCCACAAAAAGAAATGCATTTTTGCAACATTTCACTTTCGGCCCTCCCCATATTCAGCTGTACAATACTTAACCTGTAAATAAAATTGTTACGGACTTAACCGTTGAAAAGATAAACACATGGGCTTTAAAATGATACGAAATTTGAAGTTTAAATCATTTGAACACGCTACAATCTTCGATACAACTTGAACATTAACAAATACGGCACAAGAGTCACATTTCCCAACTGAATACTTTCGGCCCGTTTTGCAACATTTGACTTCTTACCGTCCTCCATTCTGAAACGCACTGCGTACTCCCCGATTTGAAATGAATGACAAATAATGAACCATTTTAAAGGGAAATCATCATGCATTGCAATGACACTAACAAGAAAAAATACAATTTGACAATAAAATCGATCAAAGTAGAGTGTCCGAACTTTTTTGAGGGGTTTATATTGCTGACCCAAATATATAAACTGCATATAATTGCCCTATTGTGAAGAAACTTGACACCACACTCAACAACACCAATCGAAATGAAGCAGGCTGCCTGAAACTAACAGTTAAGGAGATTTATCGGACCCCAGGCCAAAGCCTAACTAACATTGTCTACAGAAACGGTTGAAGCAAGCGACATATGACATACACATTTTGCACGAACATCAACCACCCCGCCCGCCGCCCTGCATCCCGACTCGATTATGTCCCACCACCTGAGCAGAAGACTACAAGGTCAACCAGTAGCCCCTACTCATCAACTAACATTGACCTCTATAGATACACCACTCGTTAGGTTTGTATGCAGGACTGGTTTCTTCATACCATAGACGCTTCAAATCGACTCAAAGATGAGTTTAACTTTACCAACGCAACGTATTTTAATACTTTTTCACCCCCCTCCCTCCCCCCTTAAAAATGGTTTTGGACGGCCACCTCGGAAATGGCCGACATGTTGTTTGTTCAGTAATTATGCCTCAACATAGATCTGTTTTTACCATATTTGGTTTTTGCATACTATAAATTATTGAAATCGACTCTAGAAGTATTGCAATTTATATATTTTTATGACAAAAGTATGTTCTTGGCGGGAAACTTGCAAAATTGCAGCAATGTTGGATTTGTGAGTGGCTCAATGTTGTTTCTTAACACGTGAACTATAGGGAACGTACATGCCAATTTGGATGCTTGTATGGTTATTTGAACGATTGTTACACCTATCTGCTCCACTAATTGAGCTGCATGACCACGCCGCTCCGTACTCGCTCTACACCAAAAGCTAAATCAGCCGACAACCGTCGCAGATTCAACGGTACTGGGGATTTTCGGACTGAGTACGACCACCTGCAGCTGTATCAGCGAACTATAATTTCCTCCGTAGCATTAGCGAAAGCCCCTATTGTACCCTCTCCGACAGTAGGGAGCTTTTGCATGTTAGGACTTGGAATTGCGTAATCTGATGCAGGAGCGCGGCTACCGAGGAGTAAAGGGTTTAATTATAGGGTTGGGAGGATGTGATGAGAGGAAAGTGCGCCTTTGCAAGATAAACAAACTTGTATACATATCATATTTGCAATTGTGAAATCTGGTGCGTATACCGAATAAAAGGGCCTTCCAGACTACACCAAATTTATTCATTTGTATGTTTTATTATAATAACTTTTTCCAGGGGAGGGGGAGAGAGGGCGCATGTTTTTGCTGACCAGAATACAAATTGCATCATTCGAATATGTGTACGCCTACGGCCTGAATGTGTTCAACCTATTGATCGGAGAATGTAGCCTACTAACCTTAATTACTTATTGGAACATTTACTGAAAAAGGCCTAAATGACCATTACGTTGATGAAACGGTAATTAGTTAGTATGACATATGTAAATATATCACGAAAACGGCGGGATAACTATTTTGTGTAAAAATTAAGTAGGTATGCGGACATAATTACAATTGATACTTTATTAAGCATCAGATAGGATTAATGCCCTCTTAAAAAACATTACTAAATTAAGCTTCACATGAATTTTAAATCAGACAATACAATTCTCTTCATAACAATATTTAAAGAATGCAGCCTGTAGTTCGCCTTTAAATAATAAGAAATCAAGTTGAAAGTATGAACATAATGGGTATGTAAATGAAACTAATACTAACATAAATATACATTCACCGTATTTAGTACATATTAATACAAAACAATTAGGTTTCCTTTTAATGGACATGAAAGTGAAACTCATGAATTAAAAATGGCATAACTTTCGAAAGGGGTATGCATAACTTGTGCTCTTCTAGACATACAAATACTGACAGATGAACAAGGAAAAACCTATAATGATTTACATTGTACATGCTATCCCTCATTGTGCGGCGACAGGAGTTTGATGTAACACTTAATCACGTTGCCACGGCGTCTAGTCAGCGTTATCATCTTTATCTAAGGGGAATAAATATCAAGAAGAATGGGTTGCAAGATTTTCGTTTATTTTGCAGCCTTGCTATTGCTTCTGTATCGTCATCCATGTTCTTCATTGTCAGTTCAGTGTGACAGACATCATGAACATGAAACGAATGAGACAGCCATTAGTGTAATGTGTATTACAAATCAACTCTCAGTATTTAATATCTTCGAAGTTAAAGGACAAAACGGTACACTGATTGGGTATTGTGCTTTTCAAAACTGCACTCCTTTTTACTGCAAATCGTGGTGTGGTACTGAAAAAGAATACTGGCACCATTTCCAGTTTGAATCCTGTGGATCTGATTGTTTCTCCTTCAATATCAAAGGTCCACTGGTTGAAACTGATTATGGTGAATACTACATTCATGTAGACTCCTCTCCTGAATGTCTTGTTTTGAAACTAACTGTCGATGAAAGTAGTGCAGTAGCTGATGAAACATCGACTATTGTACCCGCTGACCAGTCCGCAACCGCATCGGCATCCACTAGCAAATCATCGAGCAGGGACGATATTCCGGGAACTACACGACATATGCGTTACGGAATAATATCCATGGTGCCTTCGCCCCCAAGCATAACACCACATTGTAAGTTATCACAAAACAATATTTATAAAGTAGCCTTCATAGTAAGTATTTCAACATTATCTGCAGCACTGTTATGCATCGCAGGAAGAAGGTTATATATTTTAGCGCGAAAAAATGAAAGACTTGACAACAACCATTACGATATGTTATCAGCAATGTTAGGACCAGATACGATTAATTTGACATCCATGGCAACGCATCAGGCCCTTTCATCTTTCCCAAGTGTTAGTGCCCTCTCTGTATCCGGTAATCCTTCTGGAGAGGATCATGGAGTTGGACATGTAAGAAATATGCAATGGCCCCTTCCCAAGTTGCCTCCAGGGGCGTGCAGTGTCACTTCTAAAAATGAGCAATCGCCAGTCGAGGATTGCACGCCATATGAAGAGAGTAAGCCAAACATAAACACAATGTCCGCTACAGGTGTTAATCGTCTCCAGATTGGCCAAGATATTGACGATGAAACGTCGGCGGCATCTGATGTTCAGACACTTGGTGCAGAACGTGAAAGCATACATACTGAAATGATGTACTACACGTTAGATGATTGCGAACACACTCAAGTCACATTTCTCGATACAGGTGGACACCGGATTTCAAATGATATACCAGCAGCTTCAACAATCGGAGATAAGTCGGTAGACTGTAACACAGTTGATGATGAAATCTTGAGTACCAAGAATGACAAAACAGAGAAGACATCTTTGGACAGTATTGATGAATCGGACTACGACCACCTGATACGCGACGATGCCAATAAAGTTGCTTGTATGCCTACGATATTTTGTGGGGGCCCGGCAGCAGAAAAATCAGCTACATCCTCTCTAGGATTTACTGATGCTCTTTGTGATATCAATTATAATAGCCTTTCCACCGAAAAGCGTCCTGTTGCATCAGAGTCTGGGGAACCGCTGTCTGCAAGTAATGGAGGAAGTGACGGCCTTCCTTTTCCAGGGGAAAGCTGTTCTCCAGGAAGTGAATATAACACTCTCCGTTTCGTCGGGGAGCTGAGCTTGCAGTCTTTAGCGACTATTAATACTGTAGAGCAGGGGACTGTTGCAGTCTCTGGTAGAGATCCGGGCCAAGTTTACGTAGATGAGTGTTTTGACTCGTCTAACTATGAGCTGCTCAACCCCAAACATGAATAGCGAGTATGTAGCACGTTGCATGTACACGACCAGCAATACGCACGTTCGCACATGATTTATGATCGATTACAATCATCATCATAGTTATTCACCCTGAGTATTATACAGGAATCTTGTAACTGTATTGATAAATGAAAACGTTGGCACATTGTCAATAAAATGTGTAGACTACGTATACAACCACTTATACACAACGTTGCTTTGAAAGCGCGGCTTGTATGCCTATGATTTGTGAGGATGTCCGGCAATACTCTTTTGTTGTCTTTAATGTGATGACTCTGACATGTTTAGTCTTATACAATTCCTCCTAGCAGTGATGAAGCAAATTTCACCAGCTGACCCCTTTTTGTTAAACGTCATCATGACCTACACAGTTTGGCTTAACGGGAACCTCAAAATGTATACGTTTGATGGTTTTGTATTTGCAAGGTCAAGGCCCAGTATATTTTCAAAGTGTGTTAAGAGTAAATTGTCTTCCCAGGATTCATTATGCACTCCAATTAGACTAGCTACATTTTAGAATGTTCCGCATTGTAATAATGGCAGTATTCCATGGAGCTCACTCATTTGTGTAATAGGGAATACATGGAACAAAAATTCAGACCGTTGTAAAGCTCAGGAAAAAGTTTCTAAACTAATCTTTCCACGTCGTTACCTTTGTTCAGGAATCGTTCTTCCCGTGTACACTTGTATTATATCCCCTTCTAATATGTTTATATTAACCACATTTTGTGTGGTATTATGTGCTATGAGAACTGTTTAAAATGTTAGTATAGGTTGTAGTAGTGGTACTGTATGTGAAGATTCTATCGCAAATGAATGTCGAATGACCGAGTAATGAATCGAAACGCAAAGTTATATCCTCTAACTCTTTGCACTGACTTTGTACACATTTATTATTTATCAAGTATGTATTATGTATTTCGACACGCCAATCATACAATTATGTCTTTATTCGTTATTACGGAATAGCGATTTTGACAACTGAAAGCTTCTCCATGCTTCCATTGGTAATGTAAGAATCGTGGTAATGATGTGGTACTAGCCACATCCGTCGCTCTCTAAAAAATTCACCCCACCAAGTAGTGGTTACGACAGCCGCACTTAAAGGGATAGTTAAGTTTTGGTAGAGAGGGCGCTACACATAATTATTTTTTGTGAGATAATGACAACCTGAGTGTAAAATTTGAAAGAGCATAATATTCTAGTGACAGAATAAACTTTATTTGATCAAAATCGGTTCAGAAATGGCTGAAATATCCTTAAACGTAACTATTTGTAACAAACGTGGGTCCCCACAAATATTAGCTCATTTTGAACCAACCATTAAAAAAAAAATTAAAATGCTTCCTCTTTTCAAATTTGTTCTAAAGAAGTGTTTTAATAGTTGTTGATTATCTCTCTATCTAATCACTATTTTTACGAACCTTCACATGCTCAATATTTTTAAATGGTTTAAACCAATGTGTTTTTAGAGAGCGCCATCTTGAGTTTGAATGCCTCTGTTTGAATGATAAAAGGCTTTTTACTCGGTCGTTTGTGATTTTGAATTCCTTTCAAGCATGGTAGAGTTATAAATATTAGTTTTTAATGTAATGGTGCAGGTTTTGGTTACTAAAATTCAGTTTGACCAAAACTGTACTCTCTTTACCAGAACTCAACTATCCCTTTAATATGGCCAGTCTTTTTTCTAAAGGGCAGCACGCGGGACAGTACTGCTGCGTTTTTAAATCTATGTCATAAAACCACCGCATATGACTCACACGTATGATGAATGATGCAATTGATCGGACTTTCATTTAAGTTTAATTTACTCTAAAACAATTTTACATTTCTACATTTATACAGAGAATCCAGACGTGCAACATCATGTCTTGCTTGATTTGTTGTTGGATGAAAAAGAGTATTACAAATACAGGGTGTTTATAAAAAAGCGGAACCCAACTTCCACCCGCAATATTTCATTTAATAAACATAATTATATTCATTGCAATATGTCATATCAATACCAAATATGTTGTGATAACGTCATGCATGATTGAATAAGACTTATTTAAAAAGGGTTATGTAAAAAATACTTTGCGCACAAGAGTAGAAAGTAATTGCTAAATGCAATGTAAAGAATGAAACAGTTAACAAAAGTCAAGTGACATTTCATGATGTTTCTTGATTCATAGTTTGACATTTTATTCAACTTTGAGAAGAGTTGAGGGTCCATAATCATCCCCAATGTCCTTCCACATGACCCCCATGTTTGTCCGCACAGGTTAGTGCTCGTGTTCAGTGGTCAGTTGCATGGTCAGGCAAGGAACTGATTTAAAAGTATCTCCATGTTCATTTTGTACGGAACAAAAAGATCACAAGACAAAAGAACACAAGGAGAGGTTCCAATGAATGACCATCATACCGTGTTGATGAATAGATCTAAATCTTGTTTTTTTTTTTTCGCAAAGCAATTTTAACATTGCTTGTTTAAAATGCTTGCAATTCGATAACTACAAGCTCAATTATTACAAATATGGTATCAAATGAAAGAGTAATAAATTATCTTTGCGATGATATATTGCAATAAACATAACTATGTTTACTACATAAGATACATTGCTGGTGGAAGTTGGGTTCCGCGTTTTTATAAACACTCTGTAGTTATATCTATTATTGGTAAGCCCAGTAGTTAAGCTCCAGTAAAGCTAATATTATAGGAAAGCTAAATTAGAAAAAATCTGATAATACCAGTTTTGAGCACCGTTATATATCTACAATTGTAAATATAAATGAACTTGTTTTGTACAGAGAGTTAAATCTGCATTTATAACAACAATCGTAATTCATTAAACAGAAGTAATACAATTTCCATTTCAAATGACATCGTTGCAATGATGTGGCTACGTTATTGTTTTTTCTTTATTTTAAGTAGGTTCAAGGACAAAATAATAACAAAACAAGAGCTGATATTACTTTGCATTGTGTTTAAACGTATACTTGTTCATTATACATTTTAAGCTTAACTGGATAGTTGAGTTTTGGTATGAAGGTCGGTGCACGAAATCATTTTGTTGTAAGGTAATGCGAAACTGAGTGTCAAATTTAAAAGAGCATACTATACATCTCAATGAAAGAATATGTTTTAAGTGATCAAAATCGGTTCACAAACAGCTGAAATATCAACAAAAGGTTTATCTGATCGGAATCAATATGGGACTCTAGGTTATTTCGTTCACACTCTCTAAAGGGACAGTCCCTCTTTTACAAAACGTCTGAACAGTTTCCAGTTGAAGGATGGGGATGAATGAATTACATACAAAACAAAGTCGGATCGAACAGCCCAATAACTTGGATTCTACGAAAGAAAAACGAATGCGTCCCTCCATCAGACTATACAGACTGTCCCAGAAAAAACTAAACCGGGTTTCATGACAGAAATTGTATGTTATAATGAATTATTTCCTTGAAGATATATATATGTCTGAAAAGCTCTGTGTCTCTTCTTTCATTTGATATACAACTTATGGCACATAGTTCACGCATGACTGAATTAAAACGATGGAAAGTGGTGTTACCAAAATTCCATTTGCACGCAGAAATTGCTAGTTTGGGTGAGGTTTTGGGGTGAGTTCATAATTTTATCCTTTATATGACACCTCATGATTAGAACATAAATGATTTATGCCAGAGAACGAGTACAATGAAATAATGCTTGATTCCAGCCCAAATGAATAACTTTCCTGATCTAGCCTGTTTCCCCTGTTTTCCCTGATCCCCATGTTTGTGTAAATTCACTCATGTATCAAAGTCCATTGTCAGCTGCTAAGTCAGGAAAGCTGAGCGATTTCATACTCAACTTTCACTCGTTTGGGCATAAATCAGGCATGTTTTCATTTGACTCGTTCTCTGGCATAAATCATTTATTTGTTTAGCATGAGGTGTCATGTGAAAGATAAAAATATGAACTTTTATGCGGTGTTTGTCCTTTTTAAAAATAAGTACGTTTACAACCCTTCAAATTCACCCCCAAACCTCACTCAAACGTACAATTTATGCGTGCAAATGGAATATTGGTAACACCACTTTTTATTGTTCTAATTCAGTCATGCTTGAATTATGTGCCATAAGTTGTACATCAAATGAAAGAAGAGACACAAAGCTTTCCAGAAATGTATATATCATCAAGGAAATTATTGATTATGACAGAAAATTTCTGCCATGAAACCCGGTTTCGTTTTTTTCTGGGACAGTCTGTATATCGGTCAATAAAAGAGTTTAACTGATTTAGCATAATATTACAACTATATTGTATTTATTTTTGTAAAGGTATTGTGAAGCCGACATTTGTAAATGAATGTCACAGAAAAAAATCTAAAAAAAAAATAACATGTAATTACATGTAGTCAGTTTAAGCGAGGTTTGGTTATTTTGCCTAGTGTGCGTCAAGCTATTCTTACTTTTGCGCGGGTCACGTAGCTAGGGTCACGCATAGCGTTGTGGTACTTCGTGGAATTTGTTTGGGAACTTCCTCATTGGCTGAATATACGTAATGCACAATAAACCGTCGTCCCACAGTTTATTAGTTTTAAGGTCTATACTGTAACTCCACGAAAAGAAGATTTCAAGCCCTAATATGTTCAGGCATGCTATTAAATGACATTTTCTTTCATATAAAATAATAACCTCGCAACTTTTGAAATTTAGCTTGCAAAAGAGGGGATGTCCCTTTAAAACATTTTCAAAAGATGTTTTTAAATAGTTGGTGATAATATTTATATGTAATCATTATTTTAAGAAAACATCACATACACAATTGTTATCAAAATACTTCAGACCAATGAGTTTTTCAGACAGGGCCCTTTAGAGTTTGAACAATTTTTTTTTAAGATTGCATGGTTTTTACATAGTCGTTGGTAGTTTTAGGTACACCTTTGGACATGTTCGAATTAAAACTACTAGTTTTGTAATAAAATCTTGTAGGTTTTGGTTGGTAAAATTCAGTCTGACCAAAACTGCACTCTCTTTACTTAAAGTCAACTATCCCATATTCAACGAATTGAAATTGGAACACTGTATGAAACGTCCTGATCGGGAAAAAGTATACAAATTGATTGTACAACGTACGAGGATGCCATTATTTTGAATATTTCATGTTTCGTCGTGAATGCAGTGAACGTCATTATAAAGATGTCACTTTGACTAGGACACTTATTGTCATATCATAAAATCATATTAGTGTAAAATGAACAGCAAATTAAGAGACTTAGGCAGCAAATCAACCTTCGTGACATATTTTTAGAATAACCGTAGCATAACGATAGACTATTCACTGAAATCAAGGAAACCATAAATAAAAGGTAAATCAATGTCTTCTACTGCACCAAAAAATTGTTTGGTCCCTCTCTTCTCGCGTGTATTTTGGTTGAGATATTATGAAAATGAAAGTGATAATTATTGCAACAAAGATAATTTATTATAGAAAACCAAAACAAATCAACAACCATACTTAAATCGATGAAACCGAACCATAATTCAGGATATTGAAGTCCTTCATGTACAATTTGAAACCAACCCAACGTTCTTAACCCATTGAGGACGAATTGATTTTGGTATAACACGCATTCTCCATAGACTCAAGCCCGTGGCATTAATAAATCACGGGAGCTGTGGATAAATTTATTTAATTTATGTTTTTGTTATGAATGTATTTATGACTGTTACTCATTACTTTTAATTTAATTTGATTTTAGTATATTTTAATATTGGGGGGAGGGGGGGGGGGGGGGTATTGCTCTTCATTGTTTTATTGTAATACCCTAGTCTAGCCAACCAATAAACTGTAAGATATGCGTGGTGCAATAGTTTTGATCTTGTGACCCGATTATACAGAAATACGTTCAAAAATATATAACTACATTTATCTCTACACGTGTCTATTGAAAACAAGTACATAACTTTATAATGGGGAATGACTACCACTTACAACGAACAACGATGAACAACGATTGTTATCAAATCGTTGCGGCATTTCGACAGTTTTCAGCCGGTTCAGAACTGTCGTCGTGATTCTACGAGTCACGGCGTTCTCCGCGATACGCGATGGTTTGTAGAACGATTGTTAATGACTCGCGACGACTCTAGCGATTTTCTCTAACAATGCTTATCCGTTGCGAGTCGCCGTGAAAACCGTGATTATGGGATTTATGGGACTTATGGGCCTTAAATTCGATAAACCAAATACATACACAAATTATCGGCCTTATAACAAATGTATATATTCCAGTCACACACTCCCGTTAACATGGTAAACACAGAAAGAAAGGTCCCCGTATTTTGTGACGATGATGTGCCTATTCCCTGACAAAGCGTGGCAGTAATGTGGTTTCGTGATATTAAAGGGGAATGACAGTAGTGGGAAACGCCCCACGCCCTAACAATGAAATGTACGCTCTTATTACCAACCATGTGAAATAATTATAGTTTTACTAATATGGGATTATACAAATTTGGCCAAGAACCCGCCTACTAATTGATATACATGTATTTGCAAACTTTTAAATTGATATGTTGCGGATAGATATCACCAACGCGGAATCGTGCATACGCTACGTGGATTATTGACCGCGTGCGTTCGCTATACGGGCTTGTCCCCAGCCTGTCGATATTTCCAGTCCAGCGCTAGCGGCACGGACAGGAGCGAACGGGAGGCGGATTGATACATTTCACGGGCGAGTATTGGATTACTTCCGATATTTCTGCATTGAACGCATCGTTATATTCGGATTTTACCACACAATCCCTTTTTATATAGTTATAAACCATGTAAACTGTTATTCATCTTTAATGGACAAACAAAAACATTACAAAGGCCATGGGGTGGCAGAATGCTAAACATTTATAAATTTCATCTCTGTCTTTCCGTAGATGCCACAAAATAGCCAGACAATCGCCATCTTATAACACTATTTTTGTTGCATTTCACAAAATGCCAGTACGTGGCTCCAACGAATCTTTTCACGTATATTGTGTGACCAGGACATAAAGGTCTTTATAAGTAAACGCAACTTTGATATCATATTGATGTAGAGAGATAATGAGTAATTTATGTAGTATAAACATGCTGTCCTTTATGAAGTTATGAAACCCGGAAGTGCATGTGCAATCAATAGATACGTAGACAATTACCACGCATTTCCATATAAATGTGTTTATGATATTGTCATACCAACATATGCAAACATAAGCCGCCTACCTTGACGATTCAATACTCGATCGCAAACTCAGACCCAAAATAAAAGCACAAAACACACACACAACGACGAGTTGCAACCTGGGGGAGGGGGTGGGGGGGAGAGGGTGGGGGTGGGTGGTCGGTGTTTTTGTTTGCTGTGATACGATATTTAACTCAAACTTATTTTTCCTCGGGCAGTGGCGTTACCAATGAGAAAGTAGGCGTAGCATGTTGTTATCTCATTATGGTTCAAAAGAAAATTGCACTTTGAATTGCTTGTGTGGTGTTGAGGTCAATAGGTGAAGCCACGCCGCGGCGCGCCGGTGGCATTGAGGGCATGCGCCTTCCCTAATTCGCCCTTAATTCAACAAATACAATTGAACAAAGAAGAGGGGAAAATTCATCCGAAATTTTTGTTTTGAAAAGAGTGTGTTCCCTGAATAGTGCGACCACAAACCACCACTGCCCTCGGGTCAACATCTACTGATCATGGTCGCCGCATTCATATATTCCTGTCGGTATCAGTGGCGGAGTTTTACCATACTGATACGAGCTGAGCTTATAGCTTCAATTTGGAATTATATTGCATCGACATACTGCTTTTCGAGGTTTCACATGATCACTTGGTAATCACATTTGCCCCGGATGCGAAAAAAACACTTTGTATTGTTTGTATTTCCAGATTGTGTCTATTTATCCATTTACTTATGTTTAAAAAAAAAAGTGGAATATTTCCGGTGTTTTGTTTTGTTGAGTGACGCTCTTTCACGCTTAACAAAATAAGCTTCTCAAATAAACACGAGTAACCCAGTGGCGTATCAAGGCATTTTGCAAGGGTGGTTGAGGGGAGGAGTTCCATAAATCAAGGATATATATCCCTACTACGGCTTACAAACGAACATTTAATTAAAACAAAGTCAGGGGTGTGGGTGTGTGTGTGTGGGGGAGGGGGGGGTGAGTTAGGTACTTTTTCCTGACTGTTCACATGTGGGTTTTTGTATTAACATTTTCAATCTAAACAAATCAATCTTAAGAACATGTTTATCACGCATACAATCTGATAATTTGATTATAATGGGGAGGGGCGGTAGGGGCTAACCGACAGTGAAACAAACATGTTTTAAATATTTACAATTAATTTTCCTAATGGTCCCTTAATTGTTAAGGGTATACAAGTAAAACCAATCATCACGAGCTTAATGCGATTATTTTGCTTAACTTTCAAAATGTAACAGCGTCCTAATGTTCTACATGTTACCTGGATTCTTCTAAAATGCAATCGCGAAACGAAGTCTATTCCACGCCATATGAATAGAGCGGAACCAAAGTAACCACAATGGTAACTACAAGTCTTAACCAGCGCAAGATTGGTCAAGATGTTGACGCTAAGCTTTCAGCGTTAGCTGATGTTAAGACACATGGTGCTGAGGCTGGAAGCCTACACATTGAACACATGTAATGCGCGGTAGATGATTGCGAACGCAAACAAGTCTCAAATCTGGAGGCCTATGGCCATCGGATCTTTAAATGCGAACCAGAATCTACCGAATGGTATAATATGTCAGATGATAAACAAAACATGATTACTCGTTATGCCAATTCAGAAAGAACGAGGGTGCAACGTGACTCATCTGTTATGTGACTTATTTGTTTTACCTAAGGTAAGTCATTCATGATTCATGAGGGCTAAACATTAGCCAGACGTGCAATGACTAACGAAATATTGCTTTTAATGAGTCTAAATACTCGGTAGTACTTTTTATTTCTACCATATTTGGTAGAAATAAAAAGTAATGAGTCTAAATACTCGGTAGTACTTTTTATTTCTACCATATTTGGTAGAAACGCTTTGCAAAGATGGAATACATGTTATTTTCGAGGCCAGGTGGTACTTTTGATTGACAACTTGTATTAATTGTTTTTTGGGTGGGTTTGCGTTTGAAATAATGTTGGTGCTCCACTTATAATGAAATAAACAGCTAATACTAGTGAAAATATGACACGAAAGTGGATTATTCTTAAACAAAGATAATTTATTATACAACACCCACTTACATGAATGCAATTTCCAGAGCATACTTACAATTCAGCGATGGTACTTAAAGTCATGAAACCGAAACATTCGCAGAATATGAAATCCCATCACGTGCGAGTTAAAATTTTCAATCAAGACACAAAACCCAGTTCCATAAGTAATAAAACAACTTCATAAAGATAAGTGTGTTGTACTTTCAATAAATAGGAGCATGACATTGACAAATCAAGGAAATTGTGGTGATTCGTTATTTATTGGTGTTTGTGTGTGTAAGCTTGTGTGTGTTTGTTTGTGTGTTGCTTTTCGTGGTGTTTTTCTTGTTGTTTCCTTTTTTAGGGGGGGATGGGGGGGGGGGGGGGTGGTCGGGGAGGTTGGAGAAGTGACGGAATATGGAGATGTCGTTATTATTATTTTAATTGCCCTTTGATTTGCTTGTGTGGTGCTGGGATCAATTTGTGAATCCACGCCGCGGCCTGGGTGCATGCCCCTTCCCTAGTTCGCCCATTATTTGACAAATACAATTATACAATTGAACAAACAAGAGGGGAAAATCCTTCAGAAATGAAATGGTGGAAAATGTGTGCTCCCTGACCACAAACAACAATGTACTCGGGTCAACTTCTACTCATCAGGGTCAATGCATTCGTGTCGATATGTTATCAGTGGCGAAGTTTTACCATAATAGCAACTTGAGCAACTCAATAGCTTCAATTTGGAGTTATATTTCATCGACCTGCATAATACTACTTTTCGAGATTTCACATGACCACTTGATACTTACATCTGTCTCGAATGCGAAACCAAAACAGATACCATTTTATTATATGTATTTCATGTTTTTGTCTATTTATCCATTTATTTGAATCCTATTTCCGGTGCTTAGTTCTGTTAATTGACACTCTTTCATTCGTGGACACACATTAACAAGACCATTTTTATCACGCTTAGAAGCCGTGCTTAATCTTATAATCTGATTATTTCTTGCATTTACCTATATTGAGGAGAGGAGGTAGGCGTATGGATAGTACCATGGAAGGGGGTAACCCCATACCGTTATGTGCATAATTAATTTTATCTGCACATATATCCGTCTCCATTTCTTACATACTGCCATGATACCCTAGCTCATTTGCCATAAAAACTTGTTTATCGCCCAAAATAGCATTACAATATTAGTCATCGCCCCCGGGTCATCCCGTCACTCAATTTTACGGACAAACAATTACCAAACCACACCCACTGCTAAAAATTAAAACAAATATAACACAGCACACAGCGATGTAGATGGTATATTATACAGATGTTGACTGTCTTGAGGGGCAATATAACATTTGAGAACCTCGAGGGAAGTTATATTTGTGTCGAGGGACATTATATTTTTCCGAAGCGCGTAGCGCTGAGGAAAAAATATAGTATTCCGAGACAAAAATATAACTCCCCAAGGGAAATGAAATGTTATATGGTTCCCGAAGGAAAAAGTCAATATCTGTTATATTATGATGACCTATATAGATACAAATCAAGATAAATATAAATTTGGTGTTGAAATAAAATTATGGACAAGGGAAAATCATTAGATTAAATCGAAATCCTTCCAGTAGAACAGATGTGTTGTTATCGAAATGCTGCGCAAAATTCTTCTTTATTCGACCGTCCTTTCCAATTTACTTTCGGATCGCGCAATCTCCGTAGAAAGCTTAACAACGCTGCGCGTGCCAGGATGCTAATACGCGCACATTGTTCATCTTCACACACCCATTGTGACGTAAATTACGTCACCAGTCAATATAACGGCGTTATATTGACTGGTCGGTCAATATAACACTTCTCATCCTTGTAGCGATGGTTATGTGACATCATTTTGACCAATCGCACACCAGTATCTTTATAGGTCATATAATATAACCAATTAAACTCGGTTCCATCTCACTTTGCAGCACCACAATTCCGTATTCTGCCATCTCTCGGCCGAGTCGGATTTGGTTATGATTATTGTTCATCAAGATAATGCTACCTTTATATCGTACAATTGCAGTATTATGGACATAAACAACACAATGTCCAAGATTTACCTACTATGAACTAAAGGCATACTACACTATGTACTATGTATTTATTGGACCCCGTCTGAGGTTATGAGGCGCTCCACGTGGAATTGAACCTGCCTCTAAAAAACAGAGGTTTTTTCAGATATTGTTATATCCATTCGAGTTTTAGATATCTGAGTGAAGAGGATGTACCTCATGAAACCAAATCAAACCAATAATGAAACAAACATGTTTTAAATATTTACATTTAATTGTTATTATGTTCCTATTGGAAGAATATGAAAGTAAAACCAATCAATCACGAGCTGAATGAGATTATTTGTTTTAACTGTCAAAAGGGGAGATTATACGTTATGTTCTACGTGTCACCTGGATACTGATAAATAAATATGGACAAACCTTTATGTGTGCACTTGCACTTGTATGCACTTGTGTGCACTTGCCATGTTTTACTTCATTATACGGAAATATGACTATAAATTAAAGTAGACTGAGTTTTTAAGGCGTCTCTGATCATATCTCATCAACGAACAAAGCATCAATAAGCATGGGTTATAATATGAATGCCTCGCATGTAGCATGGCTATTGTGCTTTTTCTGCAATCCATGTTCTTCATTGTCAGTTCTGTGTGAGAGACATCATGAACTAGAAACGAAGGGGACGGCTGTTAGTGTAATGTGTATTACAGATCAACTCTTGACATTAAATACATTCGATATACAGCAGAAAAATGGTACACTAATTGGGTATTGTGTTTTCAGAAGCTGCAGTCTTAGTTTCTGCAACTCGTGGTGTGGTACTGCAAATCAATACATTGGACATTTCAAGCTCGAATTCTGCGGATTTAAATGTTTCTCCTTCAATATCAAAGGTCCACTGGTTGAAGCTGATTATGGTGAATACTACTTGTATGTTGATTCCTCTCCTGAATGTCTTGCTTTGAATCTAACTTATGATGCAAGTAGTGCAGTAGCTGATGAAGCATCGACTAGTGTACCTGTTTTCCAGTATGTAACGTCGTCGGCATCCACTAGCAAAGTGTTGAGCAGGGTCGATGGTTTTGGAACTACACGACATAGGGGTAATGGGATGCTACCCACTGCATTTGTGCCATCAAGTGAAACAGAACAATTTAGCTTGCCACAACAAAACTGTTGGTTTCGTCGATCGGCTGAACGTGCAGAAGGAACGGAATGTAATAACTTTACGGCCAGTAACGTAATTCTCATCGCCCATATTTTACTAGTATTTGTAGCACTCCTGTGCAGCATAGGAAGGAAGTTGTACGTGTATCGTCAACCGCGAAAACGTATACAAAATGACAAAAAGGACAATCATCGTCCGAATAGTTCTTCAGCTGACATGATAAACATGGCATCCATTGCACCGACAGAAACCATTACATCTTCCCTGGTTGCCAGTGCCCTCTCTGCCACACGTAGTCCTTCGCGAGGTGATCAAGGAATTGGAAATCTAGGGAAAATGCCTCCTAAGCCGTGTTGTGGGATATCTAAAATGGAACGATCGCGAGAAGAAGTCTATTCCTCGCCATATGAAGAGAGCGGGGCAAGAGTAATCACAATGTCAACTACAAGTTTAAGCCGTGTCCAGATTGTCCAAGATAATGACGATGAGCCTTCAGCGACAGCTGATGTTGAGACACTTGGTGCTGAGGGCGGAAGCCTACAAATTGAACACATGTACTGCGCGGTAGATGATGATGACTGCGAACGCAAAGAAGACTCAAAGCTGGAGGCCTCTGGCCATCTGATCTTCAATTGCGAACCAGCTTCAGTCGTACGGTATATGGCAGATTATGAAAAGCCTGATAACACGTTCTGCCAATCCAGAAAGAAGAAGGGTACAACATCAGATGATCAAATACGACTCGTCGTAGACTCAAACAACCTTATGCGTAGCGTTAGTGAGTTAGCGACTTCAATGGTTATGTTGTCATTAATTGGCCATTGGTTACACTTAAACAGAGGGGTTATTATATCGTGTTGGTTTAATACCATATTATCCATCGAGAGATAACAACCTATTAAATTGGTCGTCACATCATACATTTTTGAAGCAAAGAAATGTGAACATTATTAAGATACATTTTAGGAAGGAATTATGACTATACCGATGACCGAATTGTAGAACTTATATCCTACAGGTTTTCCAAAAAGCCCCGCAGCAGACAACGTGGCTACAATCCACCAGACCTTACAGATACTCGCACTACATCTGATGTCAAAGATGACAACGATACTAACGATGTCCGTCTCGTTGTATCAGAGTCTGGGAAAGCGATGTCTGCGAGTTCGATGTCCAGCGGCAATTCCTACTCCAAGAAGTGAATATAATATGCCCACTAACATCGGACGGCCACGCTTGCTTCCATCGGCGACTAATGCAGCTTCTCTAGAGCAAGGAAACGTTTAATTGGCAGCGAGCAGGATGGTGCCATCGGGAGAAGTCTCTAGTAGAGATCCAGGCCATATTTACCTGGATAATTTCTTTGAATCGTCTGACTATGAGCTGATGAAGCCAGTCTCCTTTCCAACGGGCGACAGAAAGGATAGTACCGCTTGAACATTCGGGAGAGATCCATATTGAACTGTAAAGAAGTCAGTATTTTGTCTTTAGTAAATGGGTAAGGTATGTTACTATGGTATGTATTTTGCTGTTGCTTTGTGTAATAGTTCGGGTGAGTTGCTCCTCGTATAAATACACAAATGTACACATACCAAAAAAAAGTGTTCGCAGCACCTAGAGAAGCAAATATATTAAAGGGACTTAGTAACTTTGTCCAATCCTCAAAATCCAATTGAAATTCTAGCGGTTCCCTCATATCTTGTTGTATACTTATCAACAAAAAATGCATGGGACGGGTTTCGGTTTTTAAAATTTCCCTTTTGTTAACAAGATATTTACGATTGAAGTTTTCGGATGTCAAATTATTCAACGGATCGTCAGAACCGTGTACAAAGTGAGTGCAATGAATTGGTGAATGTCACTTCGCACTTTTGCTTATTACTCGGCCATATACAGTCCATTTAACTTGAAATGTTCACACAACACCTAGTGGACATATCAGATAACAATAGTATATTTTGTATCAACCATTCATCAATTTTTGCGAAGCTACTAGATCCCTTTATGACTATTGAGACTCTTCTCTTGGCACACTAAATTGGCTGATCATGATAAAACATAATAGTGATCACAGCAGGAAGTGACAGCACGTTTGTATCTTAGCTAATTGTAGAGGTATAATTTAACTAATGTTGTGTTTTCCCAAAAATATACACTTTAAGCTTTTTTTTTTCACAAGTTTTTATTCGTATTTTTACACAATTTAAAACATCAATTTCTACTAGTTGATTACCATATTATAATTCTTATAGTTTAAGCTTTACATTAATTATGGCAAATTCATAGTCGGAAAATTAATCCTGAGCACACAGGGAGAAGGAGAACTGAGCCATGTCGTAGCTCATTAGTATGCAAGCGGCGCAAACATACTGCATACGACTTGAATACATACAAGCGATTCACAGCGCGGTGCACTTATACTGTGATTGTGGTTGACTCAAAAGTCCAAAAGCCACCATGTTCTCACTCCTGGGGGGGAGGGGGGGGGGGGGGGGGTCACTCCCAAAATGACTGGCTACGCACCCGCGTCCAAAAAAAAAAGCATCGAAATGGTATCATTTTCAGCTATACGGCGTCGTCCACGTGTTCCTTAAAAAGGGATGTTTTTCATGAACTGATCGCACTCAAACCTAAAAAAAGGTACCTTTTCAGGTCCACGGGTTTCGACGTTTTTCTACAAAATGGGTGCCTTTTCCGCAACCGTAGCTCAGTACTAGGTTTTCGACGATTTTTATTTATGCGGAGTGGCTGTAATATATGTGTGCATGTGGATACGACATTAGGGTCCATTTTAAAAAGGTGCGATACGCCATTTTTGCCCATTAGGGTCCATTTTTAAAAGGTGCGATACGCCAATTTTGCCCATAAGGGTTCATTTTTAAAAAGGTGCGATGCGCCATTTTTGCCCATTAGGGTCCATTTCAGAGGTTGATGGACACGGGTGGGTAGCACTTGTGTATGAGCGTGACCCCCCCCCCCCCCCCCCCCCCCCCCACCCCCCCCTCCCAGTTTTGTATATACAATTGTTCTGCTATAGTTACCATATATTGATATAACTTTAAAATGGTAATGTACTGTTAAATGTCTTCTAATGTATTTTTTTATTAAATGTACCAAATCTTATTTGCATTTAGAAATAATATGACTTTCATTTTAATATTTCACTCTCATGATTTGTCGTAAATAAGAGGTCCATGTGATCATGAATTGACCCTGTAATAATTACATTGTAATGTCATAATAAAACAAACAAACAAACATTACGAGCTTGATCAGTTATAACAGGGTTTTGATGTATCTCATCGATTCGTACAGAGGTTTTACTGTACTAAATTGTTATATAATAATCAAATTATTAGAGATAACAAGGGCATCATTATATGTATGGTCACAAATGATGTATATATTACATTTAGTTGTTAATAATTATGTAATGCCCGAGTACAAATAATCGATTATATCTACGCTTCTGTAAAAATATACACTTCATATATTCTTGTCAATTTAAATTTCGAATGTTTTACAAATTGTGTGCCAAGATTCAATTCGTAAAGTGCTAAAATTTGTTTGAACTAAAGGGTTTGTAGTATTGACCAAACACTATTTAAGTGTCCTAAACTTATAAGTTATTATCAAAGACTAACAGTTATAAGTCAGATACTTGCAGGGTGAACATCTTTCAAAGGGATAAGTTAAAAGCCTGTTATCATTAAAAACGGCAATTAAAACGCAAGTGGGCACTCTCTAATAACATAATTGGTTTAAATCATTTTCATAAAAAAATTTGAGTCAGATGTTTTGTAAAAGTATTACAAAATAAAATCTTTCTTTTTTTGTTGGGGGGGGGGGGGGTGGGTGAAGGGTCAACATTATATTATTTGTTCTTATATACCACAGATTACAACATTGATCATGTTGATATTGATCAAATAAAGTTGGTTTTATATTTAGTTTTCTTTTTTCCAAGTATTACACTCAGTTTTGCATTACCTCACCAATTAATTTTTTACCGAAGCCCCCTCTATACTAAAACCGAACTACCCCATTAGTGTTTAAATCTCAACATATTTATCTGCACATATTAAAGTGTATGTTCTTTAAAAACCGACAGTAGTTGGTAGCGTTGGTAACTATCCGTGAATGCTGCACTAGCTATACATACCATGTACTGCACTTGCCGCACGGTTTCACTGGGAACCATGTATAGCCTCTTATAGTATGCCGTGTATCAGCATGTATATTGGCGAGCCGATTAGTCAATGAACTCAGGCTATCCAGCACAAATTAAACAGAGCAAACTACACTAAACCGTTACGTCTTCTTTTCTTTCATGATCTTCATTCATAGTATGCATTTCATGTAATTTATCTTATTTTGAAATGATCTTTATTAGTTCCCGGGCGCCCGACTACAATTTGTATATATATATATACATGTTACTGCCGGCCTATGATGATGATATAGGAGTGAAACGGTGCGTCGCAGTGATTGCTAGTCATAGGTGATTGATATGCCATTTTTTAACAAATGAAACACAAAAAGGAACAAAAGAATAACTAGAAAACGAATATAAGTTATTTAACTATTGGTACAATAAGTTTTAATCACCAAAAAGCTCAGAAAATAGTTATAAACATAACTGAACTTGCGGTATAACACGCACTGAAATATAGCAGTTAGGGCTCAATGTACCTGTGCATACGTCACCAGAAAGACATTTGTACGGCCACCGCCGAGTCGCTTGATTCGGTTGTTGAGATGAGGCTCAACATATTGCTCATTTGTTATTTATCTGACGAGTGAGTGCTTGAAAAGTAATATATTCATATTTTACATAGTCTCTGCTAATTGTAGAGGTATACTTTAACTAATGTTGTGTTTTCCAATAAATCTACACGTTAAGCTTTGTATACACCCTGTATATATTTTGTGGACGTCATGCACCATCGATTTGTGACAAGAGATGGCCATGCCTGATTGTGTCAGATATAATCTATAACGACTCAAAAGTCCAAATGTAGTGTTAAACTGTACAAGTAGTATAATTATGTTGATTTTGGTAGATATTTTGTGTAAACCCCACACTGAGAACCAAAGTGGAGTAAAGAATGTTAGATGTAAATTGATGAAGCCACAGAGTATAGTGTCATCATGTTCTCACTCAGGGTGGCAGCTGGGCTGTGGTAAGTCAGGGCAGACGGACTAGAACGCTATAGAGATTGTTGGGTAGTATATCGTCGCATACTTGAACTTTGTACACTGAACACCGCAACAAAATATGAATAAAAATCGATGTTTTATACACGAAAATCAGGGTATAATTATTAATTCATTTCCCTTTGTGTTGGTTGTTTGAGAAAGTGAGTGAGCAATTTAGAGATTGAGAATGGAGTGCTGAGAATATCAATTCATTAGGCAGTTCGAGCAGGGAATCAACAGTGAGTAGCATACATCGAACGCTAAAACAATATACAATGGTCCTATCTATGGTTGAAATGCTTGACAAACAAGTAATACAGGCACTACTATTGACCACCGTTCTAAATCGTTTTTAGGGGGCGTGCGTGTGAATTTTGGTAATGAAATTAAAATAACGAAGCACTTAATAAAAGATAAATTATAACAAGGAGGCGGATTATACTTAAACAACGATCATTTATTACGGAACACACACATACTTCAAAACAATTTCCAAACATACTTACAGTTTAGCGATGGTACTCAAAGTCATGAAACCGAAACATTCGAAGAATTATTATAAATCCCAACATGTACGAGTTAAAGCTTTCAATCATGAAGCAGAGAAATGTCTAATATTACGATAATGCCACAAAGATATGTTTGTTGTATTTTCAGCATGTTCAAGCAATATAAGCATGTCATAGAGATACATCACAAGAGTTGTGGGCGATTTGTTATTTTGTATTTATTTGTTTTGTATTTTCTTTTTAGGCGTGAGTAAGGGGATATTGAGGCCTTTCATTTCTTTCATTTCAGTCTACATTCGAAACTCTTGCCTATCCCAAACTTATCCTTAAGAAATATGTGGTACGCTGACATTAAATGTTTGATTGTACTATGTCAATTTTGATGTTCAGCAAACAAACAACATGAACATATCAAAGAAAACTTACACATTTAAAGTTGTTTGCCTTTGTAGGCGTGAGTAAGGGGATATTGAGGTCTTTCATTTCAGTCTACATTCGAAACTCTTGCCTATCCCAAACTTATCCTTAAGAAATATATGGAATACGCTGACATTAAATGTTTGATTGTACTATGTCAATGTTGATGTTCAGCAAAGAAACAACATAAACATATCAAACAAAATTTACAAAACGAGACAATAATTTATTGTGGATTTTGATTCGATCAGGAGAGAGTTAATGAATTCGAAATTCAAATCTACACAACTGGATTTGCTAGTATTGGAGTAGAACAGTTTCATAACACACGGATTGTGTAGTACTGGGGGGGGGGGGGGGGTGTTATTTGGGGGTAATCAGTTACAAATGACAAATTAAATTCAAACAGGCGCTTCTTTTACCTGTTCAGCTTTTGAGAAAAAGCGGTTTATTTGTCATTCTTTATTGTTTAATTTGTCCTAAAATTTGGATTTCTATATAGCTACGTAGCATATGAATATTCCGAAAATGATAACTCATTTCTGTATGGGAAGTGGATTTAGCGCTTTTTGGAATTAAGCTTTTCCAATATTTGTGTTGGTCGGTTGAGAAAGTGAGTGAGCAACTTAGAGATTGAGAAGGGAGTGCTGAGAATAACAAAATTAGGCAACTCGAGCAGGAAATCAACAGTAAGTAGCATATGGGAACGCTAGAACTCGTCAAACAAGTTATTTCCGAGGCCGGGTTCGCCCTACTACAGGTAACTGAAGTCTGTTATTAAACTTTTTTTTGTGGGTGTGCGTTTGAGTTTGGCGATACAATTAAAATGAAAAAAAGTAATATGTTAATACGGAAGCGGATTATACTAAAAAAAACAATGATAATTGATTATAGAACACCCATATACAGTTTCCAGACATTACACATTCTAGGGATGGTACTCAAATCCATGAGACCGAAACATTCGAAGAATATCAAATTCTAACATGCACGATTTAAAACCTACAATCATGAGACATAACCACGTTTCTTAATTATTATAAAGAGTCCATGAATATAAGTGTATTGTACTTTTAAGCATCACTAGCATGACATTGACAAGTGAACGGAGTTGTCGCGATTCGTTATTTATTTGGTGGTATAGGTCAGGCTAGACGGACTAGAAAACTATGATATTTAGATTGGTGCCATATCGTTTTAATCTTATTAAATATAAAGCATAGTCTTGGTTTTAAAAAATAACATAACTAAATAAAGAAGAGTAGACATCAAAAAAGAAAAGAAAACTAAAGAGAATTTAAATTGGCAACAATATTCAAGTTTAACTGATTACCATAACATATCAACAACACAAAAGTATGTATCCTGTAAAAAAAATATAGAGGAAAATCGATACTTTCTACACACAAAAATGCTGTCTGGGTGTTCTTTCACTGTCCTTCATGGTGGTTCGTTGTCGAAGTGAGTGAGAAAATTAACAGATTTCACATTCAGAAGAGATTGCTGAGAATAACAAAATTAAGCATTATAGCAAGGAATCCAAAGTGAGTAGCAAACATAGAACGCTAAAACTTATCGATAGTCTTATCTCTTGTAGAAATGTTTTACAAACAAGGAATACATGTTATTTACAAGGCCGGGTACGCACTCACTACTATTGACAACTGTTTAATTATTTTGTGTGTGGGTGTGCGTGTGCGTGTGAATTGTGTTGATACAATTAAAATGAAAGAAACACTTAATAAAAGTGTTAATATAACAGGGAAGCTAAGTATTCTTAAACAGAGATAATTTATCACATAACCCCCACATACATAAATACAATTTTCGAATCATGCTTATAGTCTAGCGATGGAACTCATAGTCATGAAACCGAAACAATCCAATAAATATTAAATCCCAACATGTACTAGTTAAAAGCTACACTCAAGAGACATAACCAAGTTTCATAACCATTATAACAAGTCCATATAAACAAGTTTGTTGCACTTTCAAGCAATAGGAGCATGACATTGACAAATCACGGGAGTTGTATGTGTGTTTGTTTGTGTGAGTGTGTGTTTATGTTTTGTTTTCTTTGGGGGTGGGAGTGGGGTACAGATGGAATATTGAGGATCCTATCGGTCTACATTTGGAACTTCTGCCTAGCCCAATATTTTAATAAATAATAATGTAGCACGCTGATATTTAATGTGTGTTTGTACTATTTTTATTGTGATTGTGATTCACCAAAAAAAGCAACATAAACATGTCAAACAGATTGTAGATAGGCCTACATGCTAAGAAAAAGCGCATTAAATGGCATGTATATATATATATCTCAGGGAAAATAATGTTTATTTTGATTCGTTCAGGAGGGAGATCATGAGTTCGAAAATCCAATCCACACAACGGGATTTGAAGAGCCTAATTCTAAAGGCGCTAAATCCACCTGTTCAACTTTCGAGAAAAGCAGGTTCCCTTGCCCAGCTTTTTACACGTGCCTATGGAAATATAATAATGGAACGTTCCATATTTTGATTTTGATTTTGATTTTGATTTGTTTTAAAATTTGGATTTCTAGATAGCTTCGTAGCTTATTAATGTATTCATATCGTTACCTAATTTGTTTGGAAAGTGGATTTAGCGCCTTTTGGAACTAAGCTCTCCATAATACTATTATTGAAAAAGAACTGTTTCACAACCTAAGATCTATGTCCGTGATGGATTAATGTGATTTGTTTTCTTCTTTCACGTCTTCTCCAACTTCGTAGTCCTTCTCAACATTTATCCTGACATTATTATGTTCTCTTCTTCCGTAATAGTCCTCCTTATATTCTACCCTTCCTCGTGGTGATGATGATGGAGATAATGATAATCATGACCATGATGATTTTTACCATAGATAATATTCTACTTTTAGTCTTTTATTTTGTTTAAACCAAAAGTTTAAAACCGCCAAAAGGTAGAATCTGATACCTGGTTATACATAGTTATGTAATGTACAAAGTAGATCCAGCAAAAGCATTCGTATTTGCCATGCCAAATGATATGTAACTGGAAAATTATACGTACAGAAATATGAAATACCGCATTGTCTAATAAGTGCGCTAAAAGAGCGTATAGTGTAAAACAAGACATAATACAAAATGTACATGTAACAATACTTATTTGTATTTTATACAAGAATAGTGTATAACAAATGAATCTGTACTAGATATATCGGCTTATACAAGTTCAACATGTTTTACCTCTTAATGGTATCATGCTAGGAAACATATGCGTATGATTTTTTTTTAAAATAACATAACATAAAGTTCAAATTGTGAACAAAATCACTGGCATACAATGATTGCATCGGGTGTAGTACCACACAGTTCCGTACAATACGTTTTGAATAGATACTGACGCACTGCAGTGTTGACCCGTAACATAAACAAACTCGACAAATAATATTCGACCCCGGGAGTGTGTATTATTGGTATGACAATTGTAATTGTACAGACTGACAATCATTTGTCTGCAGAGGGTAGGGATCAACAAAGAGAGATCGGGTTCACTGCATTCATACTCATATCATTATACATCATAGTGTGTAACGTGTTCAGGAAAGGCTGAAAGCATGTTATATTGTATTGTTTACTTTTCCTACTCGGTTGATAATATCAGATTCTGTACTGGGTGACTTTATAATTGGGAGTAACCGACTACAAATCTGTGCACGCCCACGCGCACCTCAATAGTTTACTGCTGTTTACACTGCATATGGGAACACACTCTGCTGAGCGTGCGGGTTGTGAAACTGATTTTTTTTTTTATATTCCTCAACTCAGACTAAAATATCAGGTACTGCTGATAGAACTGCGGATCTTTCATGTTTATTGGGAGTATTCAATTACAAAATGTGCACGCCCACGCATAACACAATGGTTCGCTGAATGTTAACACTGCATGAACAGAATCACTCTACCTCGCGTGCAAATAGCGAAACTGAAATTATTTTTGAAATTAATTTGATTTACTGTATATTTATCATATTGACAAGTTTAGCTTGAATCAGATTAGACTAGTTTTCACTTTGACATATAACAAACGTGTAGAAATACATTGATATAATTATACAGTTTAAAGATGGTATCCGTCTTATGCAGACTATGGTTAGGGTTTAGGATAAGGTTTTAATAATTTACAAATTGCAACATTCATGTACTTACTATTTATTGGACAATTACCGAATCAAATATCTAATTACTTCATTCAGAATATTCAAATTCATGATTATAATACCAAAAATGTTGCAAATTATCATCTTCCTAAAATACGAACCACTATTATGACACATTCTTTGTTTTTTAAGGGCCCACAGTTATGGAATAACATCTCCACTGAATTAAAGTCTAGTCAATCTGTAAACATTTTTAAATATAAATATACAAAATACTTATTAGATAACTACAATGTGCAATAGAATTATCAGGCAATATGACAATTTGTTAATGTATGTGTTTTGTTTTGTATTAGTGTATAATTATCATATTATGTAATACTTTTATACAGGGGTTAGCTTTCATATAAGGAGCCTTACTCCTTTCTGTTAACCCCTAACACTGTCATATGAATGTCTTTTATGTTTTTTTCTTTCTATCTCTGTATTTTTGTATTTTTTTCATTTGATATATTTTATGACAAGTGTTGAATAAACTGAATTGAATTGAATTGAATTGAATTGAAGGTTAAGATGAGGGTTAGGTACAAATTGTGGACATCAAGATGGTGACATTTTCAAGATCTCATGTATAATACATTAAAATTATGCAAGACAAAGCAACCACTTTGTAGTCTAAATCTCCGGCTGATTTATTAATATGCTCTAAATCAATGTATAATCAATTGATTCGATGTTACAATAAACAACTCATGCCATCACTCCGAATGTGCATTGAACAAAATGTGTTTAACATTTGGCTTGTTAAAAGGAATTACAAACACCAAACCGCAAAAAGTGTCTCTACGAATCGTTATTCCTGAACTTTACAGACTATTGAATTTAATTGAATTTGATTAATTTTACATGTTGTATATGACATTGCCATAGATTCTGGAAGTTTGCCATAGTTTGGCGGGTACTCGAGAGTTTGTGAACATGTTGTGATTTACACCAAAAAAGCAAGTCGCAGTGCGTCTCTGTTTTAAAAGTACTTCTTCATTTATCATCAAAAAGGTCATTTATACTCGAACATATTTTACAATCATACAAAATATTATTTGGGATATAACTTTGTTTCAATTTTTGTTTTTTAAAGAAAAAATAAGATCGAAAATATTATTCAATAAGTATAGTAAATCGCTATTTCTAAATAAATTATAATACATTTATTCGATTCAAATAGATTATACCAAATCGATGGCTATGACATATATTTATTTTCGCGTTATTTCATTTGGTATTAATAAAATAAATTAGCCCTTAAATTGTAGTTGCTTTCATATGAGACAATTTTCTCGCAGCTTATGAATTCTACCTTGCAAAAGGTGGGAATACCTTAAAAAAACTCATTTAAAGATGCAGGTTTATGTTAAAACTTATGTTAAAAACGCGATTAAAATACATGACTCAGATTGTTCGAATGAATGTTCGAATAAAGAACATTTTAAGGCGATCTACATCCCAGAAGAGCTTTAGAAAGAGTGTGCAACGGGGACTGGCGTCCCCGTTAAATGTATTAACTTATTTATTAAATTAATTATTATATTGAATAACACAAGTGCACAATTAAGCGTGAAAACCTTTACCATGCACATTTTAAAAGGTAATTGATACTATACAAAAAACGAAAGCGTTAGTTGTATTACACTTGTGATTTGTATGATTTGTGTTTTTGGAGGGGGAGGGGTGGGGGCTACAGTCTCCAAACACTAATTCCCTGCCTAAAACAAATCAGTTAAATTTTTATTCCTAGTTTTCTACGATCAGGCGGTGGTAAATTTATTTTCACCCTTTCACGAAAACATTGCCTGCTCTTGCCGCTAGATGGCGACAGCCCCAATGTCCACGTTACAAGAAAGAGTCACTTATTTGAAGTTTCGTAATACAATGTAATAATGTCAACACTTTACATTCTATCTTTAATTTGTACTAACTCAACCATAAAGTAATGGTTACCATTTAAATTGTACACATTGTTTCCTAACTATATAAACAAATGTCCCTTACGTTTGTTCATTGTTTTTGTCAGATTATAGGGAACAGAGGTTAATGCTGTCGAAGATGTTTATGTCCCGTTTTTCAATATAGCTTATATTCATTTCAGAATGTTAGTGATCGGCATACATAGAAGTAGTAGGTGACCGGTTAACATGGTAGAAGTGTGAAGTGTAAAAGTGTATTAATTAACATATTGGAATTGAATTGATACAAATTGGAATCATATTAAAGGAACTTAGTAACATTGTCCAAATTCTCGAAATCCAATTAGAAATATGGGCGGGTCTCACATTCATGTTTGTAATTTTATATGAACAATTAAAGGGACAGGTCCTCTTTTACAAAACGTCTGAAAAGTTTCTAGTTGACTCATGGGGATCAATGTAACACACACCAACAAAATCAGATCGAACAGCCCTGTAATTTGGATTATACGAATGAAAAACGAATGCGTCCCTCCATTCAAACTGTATATCTGTCAATAAAGGAGTTTACCTGATTAAGCATAATAGTACAACAATATTGTACTTATTCTTGTAAAGGTATTGTGAAGCCGACATTTGTTAAGGTATGTTACGGGAAAAGATCTTAAAAAAAGAAGATTATATAATTACATGTAGTCAGTTTAGGCGAGGTTTGGTTATATTGTTTATTAACTGCTTACCAATTGTTATTTGTGCGCGGGTCACTTAGCTAGCGCGGGTCACATAGGGGTCACGCATAGCGCTGTGGCACTTGGTGGAATCCGTGAGCGAACTTTCTCGACGGGTGAATACACGTATAATGCACAATTAACCGTTGCACGATGGTTTATTAGATTTAGGTCTATAACTCCACGAAAAAGAGATTTGAAGCCCTATTTTGTTCAGGCATGCTATTAAATGTTATTTTCTTTCATATAAGACAATAACCTCGCAACTTTTGAAATTTGGCTTGCAAAAGAGGGGCTACCCTTTAAAGCAGGCCAAAAGTTTCGGATTTTCAAATTTCACTTTCGTTAAAAGGATATTTATGATTGAAGCGTTCAGATGTTATTATCCACTGGATCATCACAACCGTGAATAATCAGTTAGTGAATATCACTGTCTATTTTCGCTCATTACTCGGCCATATAACATCCATTTAACTTAAAATGTGTCACACAACACCCAGTGGACATATCGGATAACAACTATATACATTGTATCAATCACTCAGCAATTTTTGCACATATCAACAAAGTTACTAGATCCCTTTGAAGGGGTAGTTCAGTTTTCGTTTAGAGGGCGCTTCAAAAACATTTTTCTTTGAGACAAACAAAGTGTAACATTTAAACAGCACAGGATTTTAGTAAGAACGTCGACGTTGTTTTATTCATATATGTTTAGAAACCGCTGAAATATTCATGAATAGTTCTGATTATAATAATGTTGAGGAGCAACTGTAATGCAGGATTTTAAGAAAACATATTAATACATTATAAACATTACTGAAAAATATACAACAGTGGTGTTAAAGAATTGTTAATGAATAATCTACTTAATACTTGTTAATACCAAAAACAAATATTCACCTGCTTTGATTTGTTATAAATATATGAAACTTAAAGAGCACCAGAGAGCGCCCTCTTGATTAAACATACTGTTTTGTTTTAATGATAACATCCCTGTGAACTAACCATTTATATAGTGTTTTCTGCAATTCAAGCATAATTGAATTAGGGTATGTAACCAAAACTGTACCATATTTGTTTAAGCAGAGGGTGGGAATACATTTTTGTCGAGGGCCTTCCAAAAATACTTTTACATGGACCTAAAATACAACAACAAAATGATTATAGAAATAAACAATGTACGGTATATCGTAAATATTTACAAACAGTTATTTTGCTGTCTAGGAATATGAAAGTGAAACAAATAACTCATGAAGTAACTTAGATAAGAACAAGAATAATGACGGAACGTCCGAAAGGGGAAAGTTGACATTTTGGTCTACATGATACACACCACCTGACAGTCAAACAAAAGCAAACATAAAGTGTAACATTGTCCATGCTACTCTTTATTATGCGGTGACAGAAGTTTAGTGTAACTTTAAAGTACGTTATAGTAGTGTCTACTCAGCGTTATCATATCTAAGGAATACATCAAGAAAAATCGGTTGCACGATATGTGTAATGATCTCAACTGCCTTGCTATTGCTTCTTTACGGTCATTCGTGTTCTTCATTGTCAGTTCAGTGTGAAAGACATCATGAAATATAACCGAGTAGTAATTTTGTATAGTATTAGTATACAATGTTTAACATATCACCTCTCAGACTGAGTTTTGTTAATTCAGAAGCTGCAGTCCAAGTTGGTGCAAATCATTGGGTTTTCTCTTCATGGATATGCAAATTAAACCAATAACTCATCAACTAACGGAGATACGATACATAATAATGACAGCACTTTCGGAAGGGGATATATTACGTTGTCGCGGTGTCTACTCATCGTATTTATATGTAAGGGGGAAACATCAAGAAGAATGTGTTGCAATATACATGCATCGTTTGCAGCCTTGCTATTGCTCCTTTATCGTCATCCATGTTCTTCATTGTCAGTCCAGTGTGAAAGACATCATGAACTAGAAACAAAGGGGACGACTGTTAAGGTAAAGTGTTTAACATATCACTTCTCGACGTTTAATAGGTTCGAAATTAAAAAAATCAATGGTACCCTTATTGGGTTTTGTGAATTCAGAAGCTGCAGTCCAAGATGGTGCAGATCGTCGTGTGGCACTCAAAACGAATACTCGCACCATTTCAAGCTTGAATTCTGCGGATTTGATTGTTTCTCCTTCAATATCAAAGGTCCACTGGTTGAAGCTGATTATGGTGAATACTACATTTATGTAGACTCCTCTCCTGAATGTCTTGCTTTGAATCTAACTTATGATGCAAGTAGCATAGTAGCTGACGAAACATCGACTAGTGTACCTGTTTTCCAGTCTGTATCTAAATCCACTAGCAACGTTTCTAGCAGGATCGATGCTTCTGGAACCACACGACCCAGGAGGGACGGAATAATACCCGCGAATTCTCCATTCCCAAGAGAAACAGAATATAATTTGGCACAAGAAACATGTTGGTTTCGTAGATCGGTTGTCGGTGGAGTAGGAAAGGAATGCAATAAATTGTCGGTCAGTAACGTTATTCTCATCTCCCATATTGTAATAATATGTATAGCACTGCTGTGCAGTATAGGTAGGACGTTGTACACGTATCGTCGACAGCGAAAACACCCAAGAAATTACAAAAAGGACAATTATCGGCCAAATATTTCCTCAGCAAAGCTACAACCAAATACGATAATCATGACCTCCATGACACCAGCGCAGATTTGTTCATCTTTCCAGATTGCCAGTGCCTTCTCAGCCAACAGTAGTGCTTCGGGAGGTGATCAAGGCGTTGAACATCTCAGAAACCTGCCTCCGAGGATGCCATGTACTTCCAAAATGGAACAATCGCAAGACGACTATGCCACACCACATGAAAATAGCGGGGCAGTGTAAACATAATGACAACCACAAGTGTAAACCGTCTCCAGATTGGCCAAGATAATAACCATGAGCCTTGACCGTCAGATGATGTTGAGACACTTGGTGCTAAGGGTGGAAGCTTACAAGTTGAACACATGTACTACACGGTGGATGATTGCAAACGCAAAGAAGTATCAAATTTGGGGGCCTAAAGCCATCGGATCTTTAATTGCGAACCAGCTTCAACCGTATGGTATACGTCAGATGATGGAAAACCTCAGTACTCGTTATGCCAATCCAGAGGAAAGAAGGGCGCATCATCAAATGATCAAGTACGACTCTTCTTGGACTCCAATAGCCTTATGCACATCGTTAGACAGACAGCGAGTTGTATGGTTATGTTGTCAATAATTGGTCAAGGTTAAACTTCAATAGAGGGGTCATAACATCGTGTTGGTTTACCATATTATTCACCAAGCGATAACAGCCTATTACAAAAATAATGGTCGTCACAGCATACATTTCTAACGCAAAGAATGGGAGTATTATTTAGACACATTCTAGGAATGAATTCACACAATGCCGATGACCGAATTGTAGAACTTATATCCTACAGGTTTTCCAACATGCCTGGCAGCAGACAAAGGGTCCGCATTTCAACCCGACCTTTCAGATACTTGCACTCCTTCTGATGTCAAGAATGACCACGCTACCAACACTATGCATCTCATTATATCAGAGCCTGGAGAATCGATGTCCGCTCGATGTCCAGCGGAATTCTTGCTCCAAGAAGTGAATTTGACATGCCCACTAACATCAGACGGGCAGGTTTGCTTTCATCGGTGACTAATACTTCTCTTGAGCAAGTGAATGTTGAATTGGCAGCGAGTGGGCTGGTGCCATCGGGAGAAGTATCCGGGCCAAGTTTACCTGGATAATTGATTTGACTCGTCTGACTATGAGCTGATGAAGCCAGTCTACTGACCAAAGGCGGCAGGCAGGACAGCACCGCTTGAACATTTGGGAGAAATCCATATTGAACTACAAATAAGCCGATATTTGGTCTTTAGTAAACGGGTCAGTACTGTTAATAAGGAATGTATTTGTGTAATATTTCAGGTATTATGAATAGCCACATAGCTCTGTGTACGTTGCTCCATGTGTAACTACAAGACATATACACACAAAATAATACAGTTGTTACACAAATTTGTTTGCAACACTTAGTGTAGCTGAACTATAATGACTATCAACTGACTTTTTGTACGCACATTGTAGTGGCTGGTCGTTATAATACAATCTTCTGTGTTATAATATAGATAACATACATGTACTATACCAACACAAATTTGTTAAATATCTTCTGATGCGTTTTATATTAAATGTACCAAATATTGTTTGTATTGCGAAATAATATAATTACAGTTTTATATTTTACTCTATTGACTTATCGTAATTAAAGTATAACCTTGTTAAAATGTGACCATGAAATTACCTTGTCATATCTTGTGACGTCAGGAAAAAAAACAAAAGCACTGCGAGCTTTGATCAGTTATAACAGATTTTTGATGTATCTCAGCGATTCGTACAGATCGGGTTCTACTGTACTAAATTGTTTTACAATACTCACATTATTAGATATAAAATCTGTTTGGGCTAATGTATAGTTAAACTATTCATACAATATAGTAAATTGTAATGTTGCATGTTGTATAAATAATTGTGCGCCGAAAATCGCATCAGTTAAGTGCTAACATTTGTTTAAATTAATGTTATTATCACAACGAATATAGCTGTATATATTAATATGTCTATACATTATGCACCATCGTTTTGTGACAAGAGAATATGGCCGGCCCTGGAAATGGAAGATTCCAAAGTCCAAATGTAGTGTTGAAATGTTTATGTTGATAGATTTTGATAGATTTTATAGATTTTGATATGTGAAAACCCCTTACTGACTATCAATTTGCAGTCAAGAATATCAGATATAAATTACTGAAGTGACATATTAAAATTGTCACTATGACTTTCTTTCTCTCTTGGGCGGCAGCTAAGCTGTGATAGGTCAGGCTATACGTACTACAGAGGGCTGGGTATAATGTCGCACACTCAATCTATGTACATTGTAAATATAAATTAAAATAAATTTAGTAACGAAAATCTACACATACAAATACTGTTTGTGTGTTCTTTCATGTTCTCCATCATGGTTCGTTGTGAAAGTGAGTGATCATATGTAGAGATTGTACATTCAGAAGGGAGTGCTAAGAATAACACAATTAGGCTTGAATGGTATTAAACAATTAATAATAATGGTTTATTTCAGTAGAAAACAGTCAAATTTTACGAACATTGCAAGATACATACAACGGCAGCCCGAAGGCTGAAATGTTGATGTTAACACCAAAAAGAATGCATTTAAATATAAATTATATAAGTTTATTCATTAAATTCCAATTCACATGAGGTACAATAAACCAAATATATAGTAAAAACAGAAATATAAACTCTTTAAAAATGTGCACATTTTCGTATAGATTAAAGAGAATGCATGCATAACTGTGGTTTAATTTAATGCAAGGTACATATAAATAGGAAGTAAAAATGTCATTAGCATTTTAAAAGATCAATGATATATGGTATTGCACTATTCTTTAATCTATTTGTATTGATTGAGCTTTGGTATATATCTTAGATAAATATATATATTTACATTTTGTTTTGTCTGGGTAGCCAATCTTTACAATGTGGGTTATCAGAAAGTGATGTACCAAACTCAATACAAAGTTTTTCTCTTCCAGTTTCAAGACGTTCAAGCTTACATTCAATAATTGCATTGTCATAACTTATGTAACCTTTCCTTAAATTTATTATACAACCCTTCTTTGAACTCTTTCTAAATTCAGCACCTGCTTGATAGTCAATCTGCCATTAACAACTGGTACACGATAATATTCTATTATTAGAATATTCGAATATATCCAATATTAATTGTAATAAGATCATCAATATGTTATTTGTATTTGTTAACCTTTCTGACATATATAATTTGTTGTTGCACTTTTTGTAGTATATCAAACATGGTCATCCCACTTACACCCCAAGAATGTTAACTGTTTGAATATTTGGGACAGGCGATTCACCGATATACAAAGTGTCAGATGGAGGACGATTTTTTGATGAAAGTAACTGTTAATATATTTAAGTGGGTTTAGTTTCATGTGGTTATTATTGGACCATTCCATTAATTGAGTCAAAATATTTCGCATATATACTGGATCTTGTGATAGTTTGTGATCTTTCACAGTTTGTATAAATATCATTTAACAATTGTATCAAATAATGAAAAGTCGATAAACCAGGTCTATTTCCATATTTATGAGGGTCAATGTATTTTGAAATGTCATCCAGTGTCATCCAGAAGCCATTTAGCAATAATTGGCTTGTTAACACTATCGGACAAAGCTGGTCTAATTTTGGCGGTTGACATTTCGGAATGGGGATAATTTGGCCCCTCTTCCACTTCCAAGGAACTATGCCCTGTTGAAAAGATGCGTTAAAAATGTCAGCAAGAGGTTGTGCATAGTTCACATGCAAACTCACGGACAATGCGTGGTGGTATGTCATCGGATAATCCAGCTTCATTACATTTTATTTTCCCCAATTTTAAGTAAACTTCATGAGGTTGGACTCACGGACATACAGTTGGCGACGGTGAGTATGCTGGTAAGCAACTCATGTCAAGGGGCGGATGGTACGTAGTGAAGTTACTGTATGTAGGGCACTTCAATAGATGGATGCTCATTGTCCCATACATTGTAACTACACAAACTTGCACAAGTAGTATATATATAGTAAAGTCAATATGGTGACCATGCAGTAACACAGACAAACAAATCAAACAGTTGATATCCAAAGTTCTCAACAATAACTTAATGGAGTTCAGCCAAAAATTTCAAACAGGTACTTGGAGGCAGCAATTACAACATGACAACTGTGTTATACCACAAAGACAGATAAATAAGGTAAATATTGGAGAGTCCAGGAGGGGGGGGGGGGGGGGGGGGGGGCAACCACAATCAGTGCACACGCACTTTTCAAATAAAACGCACGTTCAAGTTTGCAGGAATGTTGTAATTTGAAAAGCTGCTGTTTCCAGACGAGGGCACCCTCCAGATTCCAAGTGTCAACCAGTTTGTTATCATAACAATGTAACTGTGATGTTTGTTACAATAGTTATTCAATATAAAGATCATCAGAACATATTTAAAAAACATGTTGGTACATTTGCAAACATGTGTACCATTTTATAATAATTCTGTAGGTCGGTCCACAACATTTGTAGCACTGCTGTGCAGCATAGGCAGGAAGTTGTACATGTATCGTCAAACGCGAAAACGCATACGAAATGACAACAAGGACATTCATCGTTCAAATATTTCATCAGCAACGCTACAACCAAACACGATAATCATGACATCCGTGACACCAGCGCAGATCCTTCCATCTTTCCCGATTGACAGTGATCAAGGAGTAGGAAAATTAATTCCAATCTTATGGATATTTTTGGCTGTTCATGAACCGATTTTGATAAAATAAATTTGATTATGTCAATTAAAGTGTGTGCTCTTTAAAAATTCACAATATATTTATACCAAAATTGCGGGGAGAGGGGGGTGGGGGTGGCATAATTACCCCCCCCTCCCCCCCTCCCGAAGAAAGACCTCAAATAGCCCTGTTTTTTGTTAGGGTCCAATCAATCTAACTAAAGTGTTAACATAACAAAATATCAAGTGTCCATAAATGAAACCAATAATTACATAAATATAAATGTACGGTAAATATGTGTGTGGGCATGAAAGTGAAACTCAAGAAGAAACGGAGATGAGACAAATCAAAATGACACAACTTACGAAAGGGCAATGAATACATTTCGATATACATGACACACAACTACTGACAGGCAAACAAAGGTTTACCTATATATATTAACAGTGTCAATGCTATCCTTCATTATGCGGCGACGGGAGTTTAATTGAACTCTGAATCACGCGGCCGCGGCGTCTACATGGTCTTGTTAGCGTTATCATATCTAAGAGGAATAAACATCAAGAAGAATGGGTTGCAAGATGTACGTACCGTTTGCAGCCTTGCTATTGCTTCTTTACTGTCATCATTGTTCTTCATTGTCGGTTGAGTGTGAAAGACATCATGAACTAGAAACGAAGGGGACAACCATTAGTGTACAGTGTATAACAGATCAACTCTTGAAGTTTAACACATTCGATGTTAAAAGACACAACGGTACACTGATTGGATATTGTGCTTTCAGGAGCTGCAGTCCAAGTTTTTGTAAATCGTGGTGTGGCACTGACAACGAATACTCGCACCATTTCAAGCTTGAATTCTGTGGATTTGATTGTTTCTCTTTCAATATCAAAGGTCCACTGGTTGAAACTGATTATGGTGAATACTACATTTATGTAGAATCCTCTCCTGAATGGCTTGCTTTGAATCTAACTTATGAGGCAAGTAGCACAGTAGCTGACGAAACATCAACTAGTGTTCCCGTTTTCCACTCCGTAACCGCATCGGCATCCGTTAGCAAAGTGTCGAGTAGGGTCGATGGTTCCGTAACTACACGACCCAGGGGTGACAGAATACTACCCGCGGTTTCTTCGCTCCCAGGAGAAACAGAACAATATAATTTGGCACAAGGAACATGTTGGTTTGGTAGATCGGCTGTCGGTGAAGTAGGAATGGGATGTAACTTTACGACCAGTAACGTAATTCTCATCGCCCATATTTCACTATTATTTGTAGCACTGCTGTGCAGCATAGGCAGGAAGTTGTACATGTATCGTCAAACGCGAAAACGCATAGGAAATGACAACAAGGACATTCATCGTTCAAATATTTCATCAGCAACGCTACAACCAAACACGATAATCATGACATCCGTGATACCAGCGCAGATCCTTCCATCTTTCCCGATTGACAGTGATCAAGGAGTAGGAAAACCGCCTCATAAGGCGTGCTGTGGTACATCCAATATTGAACGATCGCGAGACAAAGTCTATTCCTCGCCATATGAAGAGAGTGGGGCCAAAGTAATCACAATGGCAACTACAAGGTTAAACCGTACCCATATTGTCCCAGATAATGACAATGAGCCTTCAGCGACAGCTGATGTTGAGACACTTGGTGCTGTGGGCGGAAGCCTACAAATTGAACACATGTACTGCACGGTATATGATGATGACTGCGAACGCAAAGAAGACTCAAAGCTGGAGGCCTCTGGCCATCTGATCTTCAATTGCGAACCAGCTTCAGTCGTACGGTATATGGCAGATTATGAAAAGCCTGATAACTCGTTCTGCCAATCCAGAAAGAAGAAGGGTACAACATCAGATGATCAAATACGACTCGTCGTAGACTCAAACAACATTATGCATAGCGTTAGTGAGTTAACGACTTCAATGGTTATGTTGTCATTAATTGGCCATTGGTTACACTTAAACAGAGGGGTTATTACATCGTGTTGGTTTAATACCATATTATCCATCGAGAGATAACAACCTATTAAAAATAGTCGTCACATCATACATTTTTGAAGCAAAGAAATGTGAACATTATTAAGATACATTTTAGGAAGGAATTATGACTATACCGATGACCGAATTGTAGAACTTATATCCTACAGGTTTTCCAAAAAGCCCCGCAGCAGACAACGTGGCTACAATCCACCAGACCTTACAGATACTCGCACTACATCTGATGTCAAAGATGACAACGATACTAACGCTGTCCGTCTCGTTGTATCAGAGTCTGGGAAAGCGATGTCTGCGAGTTATGACCGAAGTCACCTCATTCGATGTCCAGCGGCAATTCCTACTCCAAGAAGTGAATATAATATGCCCACTAACATCGGACGTCCACGCTTGCTTCCATTGGCGACTAATGCAGCTTCTCTAGAGCAAGGAAACGTTGATTTGGCAGCGAGCAGGATGGTGCCATCGGGGGAAGTCTCTCGCAGAGATCCAGGCCATATTTACCTGGATAATTTCTTTGAATCGTCTGACTATGAGCTGATGAAGCCAGTCTTCTTTTCAACGGGCGACAGGAAGGATAGTACCGCTTGAACATTCGGGAGAACTCCATATTGAACTGTAAAGAAGTCAGTATTTTGCCTTTAGTAAATGGGTAAGGTATGTTACTATGGTATGTATTTTGCTGTTACTTTGTGTAATAGTTCGGTAAAAATATACACACACACAAAAGTGTTCGCAGCACGCAGAGAAGCAAAGCTATTAAAGGGACTTAGTAACTTTGTCCAAATCCTAAAAATCCAATAAAAATAAATACAAACAATAACATGAAAAAGGGTACCTTTTCAGGTTCACCGGTTTCGCCGTTTTTTTTTTTTTACTAAAAGGGTGCCTTTTCAGCTCCCGTAGCTCAGTACTAGGTTTCGGACGATGTTTATTTCTGCGGAGTGACTGTAATATAAGTGTGCATGTGGATACGCCATTAGGGTCCGTTTTAAAAAGGTGCGATAGTTTTTGCCCATTAGGGTCCGTTAAAAAAAAAAAAGGTGCGATACGCCATGTTTAACCATTAGGGTCCATTTTTAAAAGGTGCGATACGCAAAGTTTGCCCATTAGGGTCCATTTAAAAAAGGTCCGGTACGCCATTTTTGCCCATTAGGGTCCATTACAGAGGTTGATATACAATTGTTCTGCTATAGGTACCATACAGACTGTCCCAGAAAAAACGAAACCGGGTTTCATGGCAGAAATTTTATGTTATAATGAATAATTTCCTTGATATGTCTGAAAAGCTCTGTGTCTCTTCTTTCATTTGATATACAACTTATGGCACATAATTCACGCATGACTGAATTAGAACGATGGAAAGTGGACGGGTGTTACCAACATTCCATTTGCACGCAGAAATTGCAAGTTTGGGTGAGGTTTTGGGGTGCGTTTTAATGGTATTAAACGTACTTATTTTGAAAAAGGACGAACACAGCATACAAATTCATAATTTTATCTTTTATATGACACCTTGGGATAAAAAAATAAAAAATTAATGCCAGAGAACGAGTCAAATGAAAACATGCTTGATTCTAGCCCAGATGAGTAACTTTCCTGATCTAGCCTGTTTCCCATGTTTTCCCTGATCCCCATGTTTGTGTGAATTCACTCATGCATCAAAGTCCATTGTCAGCTGCTAAGTCAGGAAAGCTGAGCGACTTCTTACTCAACTTTCCCTTATTTTGGCAGAAATCAGGCATGTTTTCATTTTACTCGTTCTCTGGCATAAATCATTTATTTTCTTAGCAAAAGGTGTCATGTAAAAGATAAAAATATGAAATTGTATGCGGTGTTTGTCTTTTTTTTTTAAATAAGTACGTTTACAATCCTTAAAACTCACCCAAAAAACTCACTCAAACTTGCAATTTCTGCGTGCAAATGGAACTTTGGTAACACCACTTTCCATAGTTCTAATGCAGTCATGCTTGAATTATGTGCCATACGTTGTACATTAAATGAAAGAAGAGGCAGAGAGCTTTTCAGACATAAATATATATATATCATCAAGGAAATTATTCATTATGACAGGTACATTTCTGCCATGAAACCCGGTTTCGTTTTATCTGGGACAGTCTGTATATCAATTTAACTTTAACATGGTAATGTACTGTTAAATGTCTTCTAATGTATTTTAAGATACCAAATCTTATTTGCATTTAAAAATAATATGACTTTTATTCTAATATTTCACTCTCATGATTGGTCGTAAATAAGAGGTCCATGTGATCATGAATTTACCCTGTAATAATTATATTGTAATGTCAGAATAAAACAAACATACAAACATTACGAGCTTGATCAGTTATAACAGGGTTTTGATGTATCTCATCGATTCGTTCAGAGGTTCTACTGTACTAAATTGTTGTATAATAATCAAATTATTAGAGATAAAAGAGGCATCATTATGTGTATGGTCACAAAGAATGTATATATATGTTGTTAATAATTATGTAATGCCCGAGTCAAAATAAGCAATTATATCTACGATTCTGTATAAATATACACTTCATATATTCTTGTCAATTTAAATTTCGAATGTTGTACAAATTGTGTGCCAAAATTCCATTCGTACTGACAGCACATAGTGACAGCATGTTTGTATCTAAGCTAATTGTAGAGATATAATTGATCTAATGTTGTGTTTTCCCATTAATCTACACTTTAAGCTTTGTATACACCCTGTATATATGTTGTGTATGTCCTGCACCATCGGTTTGTGACAAGAGATGGCCAGGCCTGATTGTGGACGATAAAATCTAAAACGAATCTTAAGCCAAGTGCCCACTTTGCGATCTGGGCCTAGCGGTCTCGAGCGATCTTGCCCGAATAGGTGGAGCGATCCCCTGAGATCTGTGGTTAAGTCGCAAAGTGGGCACAAGTGGCCGCATCAGATCGCTGTAACTCGCGTCCGCAAGGGTGGTGTCGCTTGCGTTCGCCGGGGTTTTGACATGTTCAAAAATATGGCGACCAGATCGGTCTCGATCGTATTCGCGGCGAACTGGTGCGATTTGCATAGATGCGAGGTCACTTCAACTCGGGCTAGTTCGCAAGCGCAGATCGCACAGTGGGCATTGGGCTAGATCGCACCAGTTCGCCGTGAGGATTGGTGAGTCAGCCCGATTTCATTGTGCACCCGATCCTTCCAGTGTGACTTCTTCTGGGTCATGCCTTGACCCCATGTCCACGCATTGTCAAGGAATACAATAGCTAGGAATTCACGCTTGTTTGATTTGGAATTTATTGAATTTGTTGGAATTTGTTGAATGTGTGTGCATGGCCTGTCATGGCTACCCGTTTTAACACTTATTTCCTTTTATTAATATCAAGAATTACCATTGCTTAACACCAAATAGCTCAGGGGATCGCTCCTAATCGGGCAAGATCGCTCTAGATCGCTAGACGAAAATCGCAAAGTGGGCACTGGGTTAAACAAAAAAACTCGCAGAGCGGATTATGATGTCAAAACGAGCAAGAGCGAACAATACCTGGCTGTAATCCTCAACCATGCACGTATGCGTGGAAATAGGGACAATGCATTTCTCAGAGGAAGTCGTCGTGAGATCGCATGGTGGGCACCGAAAAGATCGCGTACGCAATGAGATCGGACTGACTCGCGGCGAACTGGTGCGATTCACACCGAACCGAGATCGCTAGCAACTCGGGCTAGATCGCAAACTCAGATCGCATAGTGAGCACTTGGCTTAAAGTCCAAAAGCCATCATGTTCTCACTCAGGGGGGGGGGGGGGGGGGGGTCTGGGGGGGTCACTCCCAATATGACTGGCTACACACCCGCGTCCAAAAAAAAGCGTCGAAAGGGTATAATTTTCAGCTATACGGCGTCGTCCACGTGTTCCTTAAAAAGGGATTTTTTTTTTTTCCATGGACTGATCTCGCACTCAAACCTTAAAAAGGGTACCTTTTCAGGTTCACGGTTTTCGACTTTTTTCTACAAAAAGGGTGCCTTTTCAGCTTCCGTAGCTCAGTACTAGGTTTTCGAAGATTTTTATATCTGTGGAGTGGCTGTAATAAATGTGTGCATGTGGGTACGCCATTAGGGTCCATTTTAAAAAGGTGCGATACGCCGATTTAGCCCATTATGGTCCATTTTTAAAAAGGTGCGGTACGCCATTTTTGCACATTAGGGTCCATTTCAGAGGTTGATGAGCACGGGTGGGTTTGTAGTTCAATTGTTCTGCTATAGTGACCATATATCAATATAACTTATAAATGGTAATGTACTGTTAAAGGGGACCACCAGGCAAAGACAACACATAATCATATGTTTTGGTACCGTTTTGTGATATCAAATAGATACCCAACATTTTGCAAAGGGTTGTGTAATTCATAAACAAAGCAATTAATTTCCATCACTTACGGAACCACCTTACGGTTACCTTTCATTTATAAGAATATTATTTGTTGGGTGGTGGTACCCCTTTAAATGTCTTCTTGTCTATTTTATTTATTATTAAAATGTGCCAAATCTTGTTTGCATTTAGAAATAATATGACTTTTATTTTAATATTTCACTCTCATGATTTGTCGTGAATAAGAGGTCCATGTGATCATGAATTTACCCTGTAATAATTATATTGTAATGTCAGAATAAAAAAACAAACATACAAACATTACGAGCTTGATCAGTTATAACAGGGTTTTGATGTATCTCATCGATTCGTACAGAGGTTCTACTGTAATAAATTGTTGCATAGTAATCAAATTATTAGAGATAAAAGAGGCATCATTATGTGTATGGTCACAAAGAATGTATATATTAGTTGTTTATAATTATGTAATGCCCGAGTCAAAATAATCGATTATATCTACGCTTCTGTATAAATACACACTTCATTCTTGTAAATTTAAAATTTCGAATGTTGTACAAAATTGTGTGCCAAAATTCCATTCGTAAAGTGCTAACATTTGTTTGAACTAAAGGGTTTGTAGTCTTGACCAAACACTATTTAAGTGTCTTATCATCAAAGACTAACAGTTATAATTCAATGATACTTGCAGGGTGAACAACTTTCAAAGGGATAAGTTAAAAGCCTGTTATCATACAAAAAACGGCAATTAAAACGCAAGTGTGCGCTCTCTAATAGCGTATTGGTTTAAAGAGTAATATTGTCCAAATGCTCAAAATCCAATTTGAATTCTAGCGGTTCCCTCATACCTTGTTGTATTGGTATTAACAATAAAATCATGGGACAGTTTTCGTTTTTTTCAAATATCCCTTTCGTTACAAAGATATGTACAATTGAAGTGTTCAGATAATACAATATCCGTTGGATTTTTGAATCCGTGTACACAATTAGTGCAGTGAGTAAGTGAATATCATTTTGCATTTTTGATCATTACTCGGCCATGCAACGTCTATTTCACTTGAAATGTTCACACAATACCCTGTGGACATGTCAGATAACAACAATATACATGGCATCAACTATTCATTACTTTTTGCACATGTCAACAAAGTTACTAGATCCCTTTATCATTTTCATAAAAACTTTTGAGTCAGATGTTTTGTAAAAGTAATCATTAAATGGAGATATCATCAACAACAATTAAAAAACATTTTTGGGGGTTGTTTGGGGGGGGGGGGGGGGGAGTGTCAACATTATATTATTTGTTCTTATACATTATCAGATTACAACATTGATATTGATCAAATAAAGTTGGTTTTATATTTATTTTCTTTTTATCCAAGTATTACACTCAGTTTTTCATTATTGCTAGTCATAGGTGATTGATTTGCCAATGTTTAACAAATGAAACACAAAAAGGAACAAAAGAATAACTAGACAACGAATGTATAGAATTTATTGAACTATTAGTACAATAAGTTTTAATCCCCAAAAAGCTCAGAAAATAGTTTTAAAAATAACGGAACTTGCGGTATAACACGCACTGACATATAGCAGTTAGGGCTCAATGTACCTGTGCATACGTCACCAGAAAGACATGTTTACGACCACCGCCGAGTCTCTTGATTCGGTTGTTGAGACGGGGTTCAATATATTGCTCATTTGTTATTTATCTGACGAGTGAGTGCTTGACAAGTAATATATTCCTATTTTACATAGTCTTAGCTAATTGTAGATGTATAATTCAACTAATGTTATGTTATCCAATAAATCTACACTTTAAGCTTTGTATACACCCTGTATATATATTGTGGACGTCCTGCACCATCGATGTGTGACAAGAGATGGCCAGGCCTGATTGTGGAAGATATAATCTATAACGACTCAAATGGCCAAATGTAGTGTTAAACTGTACATGTAGTATACTTATGCTGATTTTGGTAGATATGTTGTGTAAACCCCACACTGAGAACCAAAGTGGAGTAAAGAATGTTAGATGTAAATTGATGAAGCCACAGAGTATAGTGTCATCATGTTCCCACTCAGGGTGGCAACTGGGCTGACAGTGGTATGTCAGGCTAGACGGACTAGAACGCTATAGAGCTAGATAGGTAGTATTTCGTCGCACAATTGAACTTGGTACACTGAACACCGCAACTAATAAAATGTGAATACAAATCGATGTTTTATACACGAACATTATGGTATAATTATGATTTTTTTTCCCTTTGTGTTGGTTGGTTGAGAAAGTGAGTGAGCAATTTAGAGATTGAGAATGGAGTGCTGAGAATATTAATTCATTAGGCAGGGAATCAACAGTGAGTAGTATACATCGAAACAACAAGAAATGCACGCATTACTATTGACCACTGTTATAAATCGTTTTTAGGGGGCGTGCGTGTGAATTTTGGTAATGACATTAAAATAATGAAGCACTTAATAAAAGATAAATGATGACAAGGAGGCGGATTATACTTAGACATAGATAATTTATTACAGAACACACACATACATGAATTCAATTTCCAAACATACTTGCATTTTAGCGATGGTGCTCAAAGTCATGAAACCGAAACATTCGAAGAATTATAAATCCCAACATGTACGAGTTAAAACTTTCAATCAGGAAGCAGATACATGTCTCATATTACTAAAATGCCATACAGATAAGTTTGTTGTACTTTCAACATGATCAAGCAAACTAAGCATGTCATAGATACATCACAAGTGTTGTGGGCGATTTGTTATTTTGTATTTATTTATTTTTCTATTTTGGTTTAAGCGTGAGTAAGGAGTAAGGGGATATTGAGGTCTGTCAATTTAGTCTACATACAAAACTCTTGCCTATCCCAAAACTTATCCTTAATAAATATGCGGTACGCTGATATGAAATGTTTGATTGTACTATGTTAATTTTGATGTTTAGCAAACAAACAACATGAACATAATTATACAAAAATTTACAAAAAGAGACGATATTGTGGATTTTGATTCGTTCAGATTTGCTTTTATTGGAGTAGAACAGTTTCATAACATATGGATTTGTGTCCACAATGGATATACATGATATTATTCTTCTTCAAACATCTCCTTTACCAAATTCGTATTACTTCTCTTTCCCAACATTCATCCTAACATTATGTTGTTCTCTTCTTCCCGCATATAGGCCTACTTGCATTCTACTCCTTTCTCAATATGATGATAGAAATAATGATGAAAATAATCATGACCATGATAACGTTTACTATAGATAGTATACTGATTCGAGTCTTTATTCGTACGTTTCGATCTTGTCTGGTATACCGGGCGTATAAAAAAAAGCGTTACACTTTTGAAAAAATTGTCAACATTACATTTGTATATATGTATAGATTTGTTCATGTCGATGGATGCCCCATGGTCTCATCTATCAAGTGCCACTAACAAAACAAATTTTCGTTCACGCTTAGGCGAACACTGACAGTTTTTGTACAGAGTGTCAAAAATGGCTTGCGCCAAATTGAAAGAAGAGGGACAATTAAACCAGCAGACTGAATAAGTACTCCCATTCAAACAAATTGCTCTTTGCCATAAATTTAAGAATATTTTATGATTGTGTAATAATTTTGTGGCAATTTTCTATCATAATTTAACTGATTTCATTGTTTTATATGCATGGGTGAGAATCAATAATGGGTAATTACTTCAAGATCTTTTTTAAAGCACATACACATCAAAACCACATGCCAGTCATACATTCAAAAAGTACCAAATCAATTAATCTTCAAATCATTCAACCGATTCATCAATCAACCAGTGAGAAATCAACCAATCAATCCATCCATCCATCCATCAATCCATCATTTAATCGATCAATCCATCCATCAATCAATCCAGCAATCCATCAATCCATCAAGCCATCAATCAATCAATCAATCAATCAATCAATCAATCCATCAATCCATCCATCCATCCATCCATCCATCCATCAATCCATTAATCAATCCATCAATCAATCCATCAATCTATCAATCCAATCAGCCCATCAATCTATCAACATGAATATTCGTTCATGCATGCTTCTGGGTCATCTGTTGTATGTGTCACACTCAATGAAAGGATTTGCATCGTTAATGAGGACAGGCTGGAAATTTTGTCATTAACGATGCAAATCATTTTATTATCTATCAATCTATGGCTTATTTATTCTAATCCATGCATAAAGCAATGTAATAATTTAAATTATGATAGAAAATTGCCACAAAATGATTAAACTATCATAAAATAATCTTAAATTCATGGCAAAGACAATTTGTTTGAATAGGAGTACTTATTTGGTCTGCTGGTTTAATTGTCCCTCTTCTTTCAAATTGGCGCAAGCCATTTTTGACACTCTGTACAAAAACAGTCAGTGTTCGCCCAAGCGTGAACGAAAATTTGTTTTGTTAGTGGCACTTGATAGATGAGACCATTGGGCATCCATCGACATGACAACATCTTCTAAATATATAAAAATGTAATTTTTAAAATATGTTCAAAAGTGTAACGCTTTTTTTGATACGCTCTGTATATATGGGCGCGAGATCTCATAACAGATCGTGAACGTCCGTGAAAAGCATGACTTATCAAATCTACTCGCATGTAATCGTATCTACTCGTACCAACTCGTATCTGCTCGTGAGTCATTCGTGTTAGGTCGTGAAAAATGGTACCCGACATAGCGTCACAGATTGTGGGAGATCGCATCACATCTTAACAGAGCGTGGTGTTTGTCTTGTCCAAGGTTGATCCCGATCACCACGATTTGGAAGCGCGATTAGATGCGCTTTGTTACGATCCAACACGATCTGATGCGATGTTCACGATTGATAATTAATCGTGTTGATCGTAGACATTTTTTGAACCGTTTCAAACATTCCCTACGATCAACACGATTACCACGACTGACCTTACGATCTGATACTTTCTGATACGATCACCACGATTACTCCATGATCAGCTACGAATGGCCAATCTTGGCGATCGTAACTAATCGTACGACAGTGGGAACGCCGCATTAAGTGTCTAACTCCACGAAAATTACTCGCTGCTTGTCGTTTCTCTTCTACCGTGTTGTTTAGCTCATGGTTAGAGAAGAATAAAATAGGGTTAGATGTGTTCAAATGCCCCTTTAGTATGACGATATCTATCATGCACCTCAAAAGCGTTAATTCATACACCTCATAAACGTCCGTTGTAAAAGCTGACGCAGATTTTCGCTTCTTTAACAAGGAAAGCAGTTTCATTTTTCAATGAAACTTTTACACAACATTTGGACATATATTACAATGATTTTGGTACAGGATGATTGAGGTCTCATATGTCATTTTGGGCAATATCTGACACTTTACAGGGCTCACTTTAACGTTCAAATTGTGATCCGTTGTAAAAGCTGACGCAGATTTTCGCTTCTTTAACCAGGAAAGCAGTTTCATTTTTCAATGAAACTTTTACACAACATTTGGACATATATTACAATGATTTTGGTACAGGATGATTGAGGTCTCAAATGTCATTTTGGGCAATATCTGACACTTTACAGGGCTCACTTTAACGTTCAAATTGTGATCAAAATTACTGACATGCATAAAAAGATTCCACCTGGTATAGTTAGTATTACATTACCCCACAGATCAGTAACATAATACGTGTGCAAACAAATACAATACGTTTTGAAAAGCTACAGTCGCACTGCAGTCTTGACCCGGAACATGAACAAACTCGACAAAGAATATTCGACCCAGGTGTCAATCTGGCATGACAATTGTAATAGTACAGACTCCCCCCTTTTTTCTTCATATGGCGCAACAAAGGCGGATCGAGGTCATCTCTGATTATGTTAAGAACACACTAAAAGCATGATTATTATGTTAGTTTGTAGCATGCAAATCCCCCTACTCGGTCTATAATATCAAATGCTGAATTTAATTCCAACATGCGCTACATTTACCTGTTAAACGTTGGAGAAAACAGGTTTCTTTGTCCAAGTGTGTGCACATGCCTATTGGAATATGAAAATGGAACGTTCTGTAGTTTAGTTTGTATTGTATAATTTGTTATAAAGTTTCTAGATAGCTACAAAGCATATGAATATACAGATAATGTTAACTCATTTTTGTATGGGAAGTGGATTAAGCACTTTTTGGAACTAAGTTCTTCAAATATTTGCTCGCCCACGCACACCTTAAAGTGATCTCTGTAAAGTGCCAGATATTGCACAAAATGACATTTGAGACTTCAACCTATATCAATATCATTGTAAAATGCAATAACAGATTTGTGAAAGTTTGAAAGAAAACGACCACTGTTTACCTAGTGGAAAAAACCGAATATTGAGTTCATATTTTATCACCGAATACTGATGGCCTGCCGTAGATTTGTTGCAGTAATAATCGTCCGTTTGACGTTATCCGCACCCGTGTATACAGACAGTACATAATTTGCAACAGTCGGGTACATCGCCTCGTTGCGCCGCCGATCGTTTCGGCTACTCCGCAGGCCAGAGTCCGTGATCGTGTGGCGCGCCGCCGCACAGTCAGGGCCAGAACCGTTTCAAAGTGTGCCAACATTAATTACTCATTGAAGAAGGTTAATGAAGTTCCAGTTTAAAGGAACTAAGGGTTTTCAGACCCAATGGCCCGTATTCACAAAGGAGGTTTGTACAGTCCATGTTCTAAACCCCGGTTTACATATATGGAATGCCATTGTAAACTGATGGAGAGAGAATGTAAATTCCTTACTTGTTAACAATGTTGACGGTACACATTCTCTCTCCATCAGTTTACAATTGGCATTCCATAGATGTAAACCGCGGTTTGAACCGGGGTTTGTACAAACCTCCTTTGTGAATACGGGCCATAGAATTCGATGGGAGTATTTTCAAATCCGTGTGACGTCATCAAAATACTGTTCTCTGATTGGACAAGGCAAATATTCATTGTAACACATAGACAGGTTCAGATTACACTGATTAGTGCAACTTATAAGGGGTTTCTGGACCTAAGAAACACAGTTGGAGCATTTTCAAATTTCTCTGACGTCATCAAAATACTGTTTTCTGATTGGACAAGGCAAATACTCATTGTAACACATAGACAGATTCATATTACACTGATTAGTGGAACTTATAAGAGGTTTCTGTACCTAATAAACACAATTGGACCATTTACAAGTTTCTCTGACGTCATCAAAATACTGTTTTCTGATTGGACAAGGCAAATATTCATTGTAACACATAGAAAGGTTCAGATTACACTGATTAGTGCAACTTATAAGGGGTTTCTGGACCTAAGAAACACAGTTGGAGCATTTTCAAATTTCTCTGACGTCATCAAAATACTGTTTTCTGATTGGACAAGGCAAATACTCATTGTAACACATGGACAGATTCATATTACACTGATTAGTGCAACTTATAAGGGGTTTCTGTACCTAATAAACGCAATTGGACCATTTACAAATTTCTCTGACGTCATCAAAATACTGTTTTCTGATTGGACAAGGCAAATATTCATTGTAACACATAGACAGATTCATATTACACTGATTAGTGCAACTTATAAGGGGTTTCTGGACCTAATAAACACAATTGGAGCATTTACAAATTTCTCTGACGTCATTAAACTGTTTTTTGTTTCTCTCCCCCTCTCTCCCCTCAATATTTCTCCACCTCTTTCTATCTTTTGCTATCTCTCTCCCCCGCTATCTTGAATTTCGCTCTCTGTGATTTTCCTTCCATTTTTGAGCTCTCTTCTACCATTGACTACTTGTATACAATCCATATGCTTGTCCCATCATCTAAGACAAAATGTCAGAGGACTTCTTATAGATGCTACTTGTGTCAACAAAGAAAAAAGCGTACAACTGTATCTTATGTAGTTTGCCTATGTATGAGCCATTGAAGTACTAACGTGATATACTTTAATGGTATGATCCCAACGAACGTGTTTACGCCCTCAACGTTCGTTGGTATGAGCGCACGGCGCGCTCTTTCGCAAAAAAGGGCGATTTCGGCAAAAAAAGGGCGAACATGTGGTTGGAAAACCGCTTCTTGCTCATAAGGTGGCAGATGGTGGCAGACAAATGTGGTATCAAAGTAAAGCATACATTGTAATGAAGGCAATCATGGTATGAAAAAAAACTTCGGAAAAAAACATTATTTGTTTGATTCTACTAAACATAAATTCCGACATAACTAACAGTTTAGCTTCAAAATGTAAGATTACTTAGGATTACTATTATAAAACGAGCATTTTAAATTTTAAGTTGATTAAGCAAGCCGTTTGGCAAATATCATGAAAAAACCGCAATATTGCATTTAACACAGTGTGTTCCCTAAAATCAACATTTCTGGACTTTGTGAAGAAAAATGACCCACTTAAAATGAATATGGAGAAGAAATATTGTTCGGAGATGTTCTACAGGTTGTATTCTTTGCTTAAAACATGAAAAAAAAGCAATTTCATTTCCATGCCCAAGTCACTATTTTGGCGCACATTTGCTCACAACTGGCCCACTGTGCGCCGGCCGTGGCCGGGCGTGTTCAACTACGGCAATTGACCAATAGCGTTGGGCAACGCTTTTCAGATGAGGATTTCCAATGATAATTATCTTCATACTGAAGGGACATTTTACAAAATCTAACCCTATTTCAATATTCTCTTACCATAAGCTAAACAACACGGCAGAGTGAAACAAAGAAGCTCCAAGTAATTTCCATGGAGTTAGACACTTAGACCCCGTTTACAGTGCAGGGCCGGGCCGAGCCGCGGCTCGGCCCCCCAATTTTGTGAAAACTTTTTGTGAAAAATTGGGAAAACATTTCATTGCAAATAACGCGCCTTTGTTCTGTGACCCCAGCGCGCCCCCAAACATGCCAAAAATAATGGTTTGTTTACATGCAGAGCGCCACTACGACAAGATATTGAAAGGGCGGCCGGGCCGAGACGGGGCCGAGACCGCCACTGTAAAAGCACACAATAAATGGGGTCCTACTTGGATCACTTTAAAAGATCACGTGAATGTTGTTTACACTGCATGTCAATAATCAATCTGCTAGCGTGCAAATTGCGAAACTGAAATAACTTTGAAATACATTTGATTAATTGTGTATTTAATATATCAACAAGTATAACTTGAATCAGACTAGACTGGTTTTCAACTATTCCCGTTGATATCATACACCAAACATTTATAAATACATCGATCTAACATATCATTTGAAGAGAGTATGCTTCTTTTGTGAGGATCTTCAAGTTCAGTAAAACATTCATAACCAGGAGTACACTGCAATAATCATAATAATAAAGATGTATATAAGGCATATTGTAAACATCTTCTAAGCTCTTAAACATATTTATACAGAGACAGTGTAGATTGTGACAAATTGGTATATAATGTGAAGGGAGTGGGAAACACAAGAAACAAGACGAGTAGCAGTATTTTGTTCACGTTGTGCAAACTATGTACATCAAGATGGTGACATGTTTTAAAGCTCCCAGTCTGCCAGTTTTGACGGATTCAAATCGGTTTGTGTTTGAACTCTCCGGCTCAAGTCCTTTATATTATAAATTTATGTATCATGTATTAAATGTATTTTCGCTTGAAGTGTATTAGTTAATCTCCTGGAAATGTGATAAATGTACAAAGTAAGCGCCATGAATTGGCGATTATCACTTAGCATTGTTCGCTAATTACTGTGGCCATACATAAGTATTAATTTCACGTGAAAGAGCATTTCACGTGAAATTAATATTATGTATGGCCAAGTAATTAGCGAAAATGCTAAGTGATAATCGCCAATTCATGGCGCTTACTTTGTACATTTATACATTTCCAGGAGATAACTAATACACTTCAAGCGAAAACAATACATACCAAAGGGCAATTCAATGAACAGAACATGTTCCATTCTTGTACATGTATATTGTAAATACGTCAAGGCATGCTATAACCACTATAATGTTAAGTATTATTTGTGGATTTGGACAATGTTTAATACTAGATCCCCATAATCATTTTAATTGATGGTTTGTTGCAAAGGGTTTGTATATACTAGACGGATTAAACGGTCGCAGCAACCGTTTATTTCGACCACTTAACAATAATACAATGCCACTAAATATTACGTCCTATCATCACTGACTAGCACTTAAACATGTTCGGGGAGCATGGTGGTTTTGTTTTAAATAAATTATTATATTGGCAGAGTGTAAATATTTATAATTTGACAAATGATAGCCAATCAATGGAAGATAAACAAAATGCACGAACATGACTAATTGGGTGTTAACCATGTTTGATCTTCCCACACAAGCTCACTCACATAGGCAGAAAGAGGGGGAGGGGGAGAGACATTATTGGTTAGTAAGAAAGAGGCAGAATGATTGAAGGATCAGATATTACGTGTCAAAGGTGGAAGCAATCGACGGAATGATTGACATTGCCACCCCCCCCCTCCCCCGACAAAAAAATTGTCAGCCTTTCTCATGTCTGTCGCAGCGTATTACCCTGTGAGCAGTAATGTTCAGGGAAGTGGCGTAGCTACGGGGGGCACGGGGTGCACTTGCCCCCCCCCCCAATCATTTTGAGAAGAAAAAATAGAAAACATAAGGGGACATTTTTGAAAAAAAAGAAGAAATACATAACGTGTGCCCCCAATGATTTTAAGTGCCCCCTCCCCAAATCAGTCCGACCACGCTACGCCACTGGTGCAGGGGTCCCTTATACTTTTAATCATGGCTTGTATGCGTGATAAAAATGTTCTTAATGTGTGTCCACGATTGATTTGTTTAGG
>JBAMJV010002307.1:0-19977 GCA_037951105.1 Echinarachnius parma | reverse complement strand
GTCAGGAAATAACGCTTTATTATCATAATTTATGATCTAATTCTTAAAGGTACTACTTGCTGATTCATTGTCATCTGCCAGAAATATTAGCAAGATGAGCCTGTCACAATCACTGTCACAATATAAAAAGAACACAAAAGTAACTACCCCCCTAAACAACTGCTCCATAATTTCATAACCAAGAATAGTTTCAAGATTTCGTCTCGCCCAAATATTTTATATGGAAGTTAGGAAAACAATGTGTAAAAATGAGAGGTCACCATTAATCCATGGTTGAGTACTAATAACACATTGAATAGAAATAGTCATATTTCAAAATTCGCAAAAATTAATTATTATTGCAGCTTATTGAGTACTGAGAAATTTCAAATTGCACTTAGGGAATAATTTTCCTGGTATCGCATCGCAATTTGCTATGCATTTTTGCATGACTGCTATACAAAAATATATTTGTGTAGGCAGTTTTCTTCGATATATAAGTGTACAGAATTTCATTTGAAATATCTATCCATCGAATGAAATTGCTAATCAAATTTTGAGAGGAAAATTATTTCCCTGGCACTGTTTGACAATTGCAATTAATGTATTAATGTATGCCATAAAAAATCGAAATAGATGGAAATTACAATCAGCATTGTTTCACAAACCATAGTTAATGCATTAAATGTCACATGTGCTGTTTCACCACAACGTACAGGCATGCGCAAGTTCTTGTGACTTTTGAAATTGGGTCATTTTGTATTTAATCTGTACTCATTCAGCCACGAAATGATGGATATCTCTGATTTTCACACGGAATGTACATTCACAACTGTAAGAATATTGTGGTAAGAGATATCTTGAATAGATTATCAGTTATGAAATTATTAGCAGTTTTTTAGGGGGGGTAGTTACTTTTTGTGTTTTGGTTAATATTAAAGAGAAACTGAAAACAAAAAAAATAAATAAAAAGAACAGCTGTCCTCGGAGAAGCATTATTTACAATTAATTGTTCATACAAAATCATAGATCTATATTTTCACACCATGATCATGTTAGCCATAAATAGGTATATGGGCACATTTTAGCTGGGGGAGAGGAGGTGGAGGGGGAGAGGAGGTGGAGGGGGGGGGGGGGGAGAGGAGGTGGAGGGGGAGAGGAGGTGGAGGGGGGAGAGGAGGTGGAGGGGGAGAGGAGGTGGAGGGGGGAGAGGAGGTGGCTCAGGGGGGAGAGGAGGTGGAGGGGGGGAGGAGGTGGAGGGGGGGGAGGAGGTGGAGGGGAGGAGGAGGTGGAGGGGGGAGGTGGAGGGGGGAGAGGAGGTGGAGGGGGGAGAGAAGGTGGAGGGGGGAGAGGAGGTGGAGGGGGAGAGGAGGTGGAGTGGGGAGAGGAGGTGGAGGGGGGAGATGGGGGTGGGGGAGATGGGTTGGGGAGGGGGATGGGGTGGGGGGGGGGGGGGAGATGAGGTGGGGGGGAGAGAGGGCTGAGGTCCGTTTCCTGAATACCATCCTTCCCATTTTCCCCCTCCCCAGTAAGCTGCACAATAATGGTATGATTTGTATGCCTTCACCGGAATATTGACATGATTTTGACCAAATTATATGACATGATGCTGCCCCAAAATATCATATTTTTTGCCTGAATATTGCCTTTTTAAAAACTCTTGGGTGGGATTTATTTTATTTATTAGTTTTTGCTTTTTGCTTACTTGTCAGCTGGTAGTTGAATTTTGGGGCTTTGAATAGCTAAAATCCAAATGCACTCTGCCCCCATGACCCCACCCGATGTAGCACCCTCCAACACTGATGTTATCAAGAACCTTTAAGCAGCAAAAGTTATTGATTTACATCCATAGTTCATTTGTCCCACTGAATATTTTTGTAGCTGCCATGTGAGATCAAGGTCTGTATGATAATTTAGGTTTCCATTATTAACTTCATGTTGTTGTTTTTTTCTTCAAATAAAAATGTTAATTTCGAAAGGATGAACACTAGCATCGAGCATGATGCAGCCCTACGCAATCTTCCAGCTCAAACCCTCAACCAAAGGCCGAAATCAAAGGACATCTTGTTTCTAAGAACCATTCTTTGCATACTTACTAACAATAGATTCTGACATCAAAGCTTCGGTAGTCTAGACAGAAGACGCATTTATCCTGTCAAACACGATAACATACATTACAATTATCTATTTGTTTTCAAAACGCTTAGCAGCAATCTCTAAAACATGTTATTGATTAACAAACATACGTGACACATTTCAGGCTGTCTCCCAGTAACTCTGTGGCTAGCACTCTGAATGACTATTGCAGCTGACTTTCAAGTTTCAAATGATATTATGGCCCAGAACTTACATTATTAACCTAAATGCTTATCAGCAATATCCAGGAAAGATTTTAATTACTTAACACAAGAATATTGTGGCAGATTTTCAAAATAATTGAATTGCCCAGAATTCATTATTAACCCTATCAAGCCCAAGCTATTTTGGCGTTCCCAGGCCCAAGGGGGGGCTCATAGGGCCCCCCTCTCTAATTTCTTTATTATTCAATCAACCACTTTCATATTTGGCACATGTGTCAGGCAGATCAAGCTCTACAAGTCGCAATCATAAACATTTTCAGAGGTCACCATATGAGGGCGCTATTTACGATAATATGATTTTAAAAAACATCGAAAATGTCAGAATATAGAAGTTTTGGAGCTGTTTTCGCCAAGTGGACTGTTATCAAGCAGGCAAATTTAACTTTTCAACATAATTATGTAATATTACATATTCTGGAACATAGATCAGGACATTTCTGTGGAATTTGATGGGATTAAGAGGCCCATTAGGTCCGCAAAGTCATTGTGGAGGTGACCTTCACACAACTTATCAAACACATTACAGTACATGATAATTTACGTATTCAATTTCTTCAATTTTTACCGTATAAACTTAAAGGGTACCGCCGGGCATGATAAAACCAATCCTTAGTTGTTTTGGTACTATAATTGAATACCAATCATACTCTCATGGGGTCTGATATGTTTCTGTAATTTGAGAACAATGTAATTAATTACTACGACCTACGGAACCACGGCTATTTACTGGTTCGCGCGCGCGACTTTGTTTGCATGACCGCTCAATCAATACGCGTACGTTATTATGGTAGTATGCGATTTATCGCATAGCCCATGCGATAGTTAGTATCGTTTCGTGCGTGCTCGCACTCTAGCCACGGCCACCGCATCGCACCATATCTCTGCATGCATGCAATATGTATACATGCTATTGCTTGTACATTAGGGTTAGGGTAAGGGTTAGTGTTAGGGTATATATATATTTTAAAAAACCAACACCAATCAAGCAATCCGAAATAGCTCCGTGGATAGAGAGTTACATGTAGATTGATACGCTAGAGATCCCTGGTTCGAATCCTACCTTGGTCCAATGTTTTTTGTATTTGCTATTCGTTCGGCACTCGACTAAATGTTCGAAATTATACAAGTCGGAAATTTCGGGTATGCGTGGTCTCTGACCAAGTCGCTAATTCACAAGGAGTTGCTGAATGGTTTGGGAAATGCAAATTCGCAACCCGCCCGACCCTAAAAATACCGCCGACCCTAAAGGTTTTTTTCTGATTTAAAAAAAAAAAAAAATCCAATTGCGATATGTGTTATTTATGTGTTATATATGTGTTTTGGTGTATTTTGCGAATCCTGGGAAAAAAAAAAAAAAAAAAAAAAAACCTTACCTACCTACCCTAATGTTTGGTTGCCCGTTACTCCAATCCAACAATTTATTGTTTTTGGCCTTATAGCGCTACTCGTGACTCTCTCTCTCTCTCTCTCTCTCTCTTATAGCTCTGTCTATACGCACTGTGCTGCAGCAGCGCGCGCACACAAGCGATTTTCGAGATTTTCTCTGCTTGCTGCGATATATCGCAGATGTGATCAATAAGAGGATCGTTAAGTGGTATCGTTATCGGAACTGCGCTGACAAAATGAGTGATATGTGATATTAAAAATGATTCCCTAGCAATGTAGAAATACTTTCAGGATCACAGACTTGTTTTGTATGTTCATTTGGGATATGTCTTTGATGTAAGAGAGCTAAATCTCTGTCCGGAGGTACCCTTTAAACCAAATGGATTTTTTTCATATCAAAATGTTTGTTGACATCATTAGAAACTCTCACTAGCAGATTTTAATCACAAAAATATCATAAAAATAGATCAAAACTATATATGACTTAATTCTTATTATATTCATTGTTTTGCGCCATTTTGTCCTTAAAAACAAAGAAAAAAAAATATCCATGAAATTTGGTTCAGGTCATGACAACCTGTTACCGATCATATAGATTATACAAATAAACTAATTCATGTCAATGCCTGGACAGTATGTAGAATTTCACATATTACACTCATTTTGTGTTATATAATATGATATAAAATCACTTTCAATATAAGTTTACTAGATACTGTTACCAATTGAAGATGAACCTTGGGTTTTGTATGGAAAGATTGTTCAATTCAAATTTAGAAGAAAAAAAAAAAATCAGAAAATTATGAGAAACTTAGTTTTTTTAGTAATTCTTATTATTTCTCTTGTTTTCTGCCATTTTGTTTTTGAAAAACAAAGAAAAACAAAGAAAAAACAAAAACAAACAAGTGACATCTATTTTCTGATATTGTGACTTTACTTTTGTACAGTTTATAAAGTTCAAATAGAAAACACTTCAGAAATTGACATGATTTACTTGTTTAGTGCAAGGAAAACAAAATAAGACTTAAATTTCAACAGTTGCAAGGTTATTGTCATAAATATGAAAGAAAATGTCATTTAACAGCTTGCCTGAAAAATTAGGGCTTGAAATCTCCTTTTCGTGGAGTTATAGACCTCAAAATAATAAAAGCGACGTAACATTGTTTAAAATGCATTATGAGTCTTCGCTCACAATAGCTGCCGGCGCATTGCGGGGAGCCCCCCCCCCCCCCCCCCTTAACAAAGGTCGGCTTTACAATACCTTAACAAGAATATGTACAATATTGTTGTAATATTACCGTACTGACCGGCGGAATCGCCGCAGCCGCGTAAACGCCGCATGCCGACTTTGAGCATTGAAATTGAAAAAAAAAAAGTGGGAGAAAGTGCGCTAGGGAAACTGGCGACAAAAAAAAAAGCGGGAATAACGGCCGAAAACCAGAAAATCGGCGGGGAAAATTTGCCAAATTTAAGCAGGGAATCGGCGGCGCGTAAAATTTCTCGCAATCGCGCTATTTAACTGCCATGCAAGCTACGAGTTACGATGTACCATCTCGATCAAAATGTCCGAACCGTACTGTACTACAGAGAACCCTGTACTATTGTGCAATGCAATGCATCCATAACGCACGTAGATCGATGGCAGGCAAGCGCGGCGCTGGCAGTTGAAAATTTGACTATCGCCGCGTACGCGCCGCACCCCAACTTTGCGGGTTTTTTCAAGGAAAAAGTATGCGGCGATTACGCCGGTCAGTACGGTATGCTAAACCAGTTAAATACTTTTATTGGCTGATATATACTGTACATGTAGTTTGATGAAGGGATGATTTCTACACAATCGTTTTTCATTCATAGAACCCAAACTACAGGGTAGTTCAATATGAAATTTTATGTGTGTGTTACATTCATCTTCATCCATCTACTGGAAACTGTGCAGACGATTTGTAAAAGGCGGACACTCCCTTTAACCTTAATGCTTATCAGCAATATTACCCAAGAAAGAATTTAATTATTGAACACAAGAATAATCCGGCAGACTTTCAAATAATTTCATTGCCCAGAACTCATAATTATATTAATTATTAACATAATTTTTATCAGAAATATCCAGGAAGGAATTTTTACTATTGGAACACTTCAAAATAAGATCAAAGTCCAAATTCATATATCTACAATTTCATTGTAACATTTAAAAAATGCCATACACTGCATGATCTGTTAATTTCACGAGGGTTTTATTTTTGTGAATTTCGCGAATGAATTTCGCAAGTCAAGTAGAGAGAGGCGAAATTAAAGGGTACCACCACCCAAAAATATTATTCTTATAAATGAAAGGTAACATCTTTAATAGTCCATTCCACCAACAAGTTCAGAAAAATGTTTCCAGAAAAAAATTATATACTTGGAAAAACGCATTAGCATGCATTCATGAGTGCATGTACGAAGACAACCTTTGTCCAGAGCGAACGAATCGTCCGGTATTCTAATGTCTCCAAACGTACGCGTGAATAGCATTGTTGCACTTGCAAATGTTTGGCGCATACGGAACCATGAAATGATAATGGTTCCTTAAGTGGTGGTAATTAAAGGGACTTAGTAACATTGTCCAAATCCTCAAAATAAAATTTTAGTTCTAGCGGTTCCCTTATACCTTGTTGTGTTCGTATTTACAATAAAATCATGGGACAGGTTTCGGTTTTTCAAATTTCCCTTTCGTTACAAAGATATGTACGATCGAAGTATTCAGATAAGAAAAACTCCGGGCGAGTTTTTCATCCCTGTACAAAGTGAATGCAGTGAGTTAGTGAATATCACCCAATATCACTTTGCATTTTCGCTCATTACTTGGCCATGCAATGTCAATTTGACTTGAAATTTTCACACAATACCCTGTGGACATATGAGATAACAACAATATACATTGCATCAACCATTCATCACTTTTTGCACATGTCAACAAAGTTACTAGATCCCTTTAATTGCATTGTTTATGAATTATCATATACTAAATCGTCCAGGATTGAGAGAACTGTTTTCCCAGCTGCGTGACATGCCGAAAACTCAAATTGGCAATGCACTCTGATAAGTGTGTGGACTACTCGACGTATGTTTTGTACACAAATGTTCCCATTTTTACAGTTTTCTTCATAGTCACACTTTTCCTTTCCCCCAACTCATGATACAAATGCATTCTACAAAACATATGTTGAAAACTTGTACTCAAACGAAGGGTAAACATACATTTTCAGAAAATTGAACAAAATTGAAATTTTGTGTACAAAATGTATGGGGAGTAGTCCACAACTTTGGCAGAGTGCGTTGCCAATAAATGGCTCTTTTCAAAGAGCCATAGTTTTCATATTTCTTGACCGATTGTGCTCAAAATTTTCAAACTATTCTTCCTATTTAGTGTCTTATAGTGCATACAACAATTTGTCTGGATTTCATTGTCCTTTAACCGCTATATAACTGTAATCTATCATTATTATTATTATTAAATTACAACATCGTGAGAAACAGTGCTTTATAACATAAAATAATTATTTAAGTCGCACAAGAACCCCCTCTCACCATTTGACATTGCACATGTGTAGTCCCAAAGTCCAAAGTTATGAAAAACATGAAATAATCAAAGTTGTGTAATTAAAGGAATAGTTGAGATTTGGTAGAGAGGGCGCTAGACTACTTATTTTTTTTGTGAGGTAATGAAAAACTGAGTGTAAAATTTGAAAGAGCATAATATTTAAATAATAAAATCATCTTTGTTTGATCAAAATCGGTTCAGAGACGGCTGAAATATCCATAAATATAACTATTTGTAATAAACCTGGGGCCCCAGGTTTATTAGAGAATTTTGAACCAGCCGTTAAAAATTCAAAAAAATGCTTCCTCTTTTCAAAAAGTTTCAAAATAGGTATTTAAATAGTTGTTGGTTATTTATCTATCTAATCACTATTTCAACAAAGCATCACATGCACAATATTTTATTCAAAATGGTTGAAACCGATGAGTGTTTAGAGAGCGCCCTCTTACGTTTTAACGGCTCTTTTTGAATGATAACATGATCTTTACTACGTCATTTGTAATTTTGTGTTTCTTTCTAGTTGTAACTATTAGTTTGTAATGTAATGATGCAGGCTTTGGTTACTAAAATTCAGTTTCACCAAAACTGTACTCTCCTTACCAGAACTCGACTATCCCTTTAATGACTCACCAAATGTTTATAACTTTAGACATCTTGGTAACATAATGTAAGCAAATAGGCTCAAAGCAAACACAATTATAGTTTTAATTATCTCGTTATTAAAACGATCAAGGATGATGGCCCACATATTTGTGGTTTAGTAGTCCTACATAAAAGCAAGAATGTAATGAGAAAGAGCATTTATAAATGTGTAATATTTGAGCCATATTTTGTTACTGTACCTACTTTAATGATTTGTTTATGATTTTTATTAGTGCATATATACATCGCTATGAATTACGAAAAGCCTTGAATTGGCAACACACTTTCACATTTTCAAATCAGATTTTTGTTGTAAATCAGTAAATGTTTTTCTTGAATTTTAATAGACTAAATATTTTTCATCTGTATTGATGTTATAAAAAGGTAGCAAAAAATTAGGAGTTGCCAATTTTATTAGGGAAATATCACGATCAATTTTGTCTTGAAATAGATCTTGTCCAGGATGGGTTAAGGAATCCAAACAGAATAGCTATTTTATTCACACAAAAAGTTAATTTGGGAATTGTTTTTTTTTTAAAATGGTTACCAAGGGAGACACACTCAAGCAACAAGGAAGTTGATTTTTCTCGCCTTTATTTTACCTTTATGATGTTATCTATGTTGATAAAAACACAATTTCATGCCAATTTTTGTAACATTTGCCATGTGAGTAATTAGGGCGGAGCATCAATCAAAGTGGCCTGTAGTACAGGCAAATATGGAGGCTGCCATTTTATTTTTTGGAATTCTTGATTTTTAATTGTCCTTGAAAAGATGTGACGTCAATAGTGAACAAATAAGCTCCACCTCTTTCTGTTTATAGCTCACGCAGCTTGCAGTGTTTGTGCATAAACAAATGGAAAAATGAGAGTCAACCAAAAGAAAGAGGAGTAGCTTATTTGTTTGCAATTGACGTCACATTTTAGCATGAACAATTCAAAATCCAGGTTTAAACAAATACAATAGCAGCCTCCGTACCATGTGTGATGAATATTATTGTGAGCCCGTACTACAGGCCACTTTGAATGCTGCACCTCCCTTGGTCACTGGGTAAATGCTAGAAATATTGGCATGACTGGAAATTGTGTTTTTATGCATATATTAGAGAACAAAATCAAAAGTCTATTGTTGGTAGGGAAACTTATCATTTAAAGCCAAATAACAGCATTGGGAAAGCTACAGAAAACATTTACAGTGTAATTAACCAACAATTATTTGGACACCCTGAAAAATAGGAAACTAACTATTTTGATAATTTTTCAAAAATGGTCTTATATTTTTATCTTGATTTCAACAAAGCAGCATCTAATAAACACATACAATGAATTTTAGGCAGCTTTTTACCAACCATTTTCTTCAAAATTTGTTCTAGCATCATTTAAATTAAAGTGATTTTTTCAAGGTGTCCAAATAATTCTTGGGTACACTGTATATTCTTTATATTCTTCTCTTATTCTGTTTGGGTGCAGTCCACCAGCGCAGTGTATTTTTCGTACCTTGGGGGTGCTGTGCGTATACATGTACAATGTGGTGCTCTGCAATTGTATGCTATAACTACCGTATTTGCTGGTGTATTAACCTCACCTTTTCCCTGACAGAAGAAACAGCAAAAAGTGGGGTGCGGTTAATACACAGTGATAGAGAAATATATTTTACAAAAATACCACATAAATATGGCTATTATATCAGTGTACATAATGTGGAGTAAAAAGCTTGAAAGGGTTTTCTGTAAGGAATTGTGCTCTAATCAGAAACAAATATGTGAATTGTGTGAATTATTTATTACCTACAAACTATTTTTTACCTTCAATGACAACCTAAAGTTGGGGGTGCGGTTAATACACAGGTGCGGTTTATACATCGGCAAATACGGTACTACTGTACGTGCAAGTACAAATCTTGTTTGCTCTAATGAAGTTAGATCCTCTGCACCTCCTGTTTGAAGTGGTCAGGCGAGGTGCAGATGGTGGATTCCTGCAGGGAAATTTAGTCTTATTGCATGAGGAAAGAAGGATGTTTGGTATACTGTCTGGGTGCGTGAAAATGGACCTTGGAACCTCTGGCTATGACCTCTGAGGGAAGCGCCGGCTACCGTAGAACACCATCGTCAAGCACCCCCAAGCACCAATATGCATCTTGCTTTTAAAGAGCGCCCGCTCTCTGTCCAAACGGGAAACTTTAATCAAGTATGCAAATAATGGTGAGGAATATTCATGAGGATAATAAAGGAGGTGAATCTCATGGAAACGTCTTTAAAAGCAAGATGCTTATAGGTGCTTGGGGGTGCTTGACGATGGTGTTCTACGGTATGACCTTTGAGGGAAGCGCTGGCACGGGTGACTGGAATGAGGTAGTGGTTTCAAGGAGTATCAACCAGAGAGTTGACCATCCGATGTATCAACATGTCTATTTATTATTGGTCAAACTAATTGATCAATATTGTTGAAAAGGTATTAAAAAGGGCTTGTGTGTTAAAATCTGAACCTTAATATCATTGAATGCATTAATATCGTTTGAAACGTCAATGTACACCGCTAGTACGCGACTGATATTGGTCCTAAATTTACCGCCCGTTCGCCCCTCTCCGCCAGGCTAGGTATTGGTCGACAAGACAGCATGCCGTGCACATGTGCACTGGCATAGCTTTTGCATGCATCGTATATACGCGGTTGAATTGAATCTCTGGTAAAAGTGTTTTTATTTTGAACATTTTATATATTCTTTCACATGGTAGGTGATGAAGCATATTTTTCATTTTGTATGTGTGGGGCGTTTCCAAATACTCTCTATTCGTTATTTGGCTTTAAGGGAAAGTCAATGGAAGGGAGAGTGAATATCTGACAAAAACAAAACAAATATTTTGTTTTTGTTTAAATACAGGAAATTAATCATTCGGATTGGTAAAAGAAAAAATGGAGACTTCATTCTGTTCATCACATATCATGACCACAGATTTTAACCGATCCCAGTCAGGTTTATGACTCCTGACCCAACTGTTGCCCAAACTTTTAAATTTTAAAATTTTAACTGTTCTCCTTATGGTGTGCAAATTTGTCCATACTTTTAAGTTGGAATTCCCTTCTCTCGTTAATAAGGTTAATCTTTGTAAATGAATACCTTAGAGTGTACCACATAAACGGTGGAACCTTGTTATAAAAAGAGCTCTGATCTAAAAAAAAAAAAAAAAAACATCAACGCCGCCTCTTCAATCAAGGTACTGTTACTGGTACACACTCTTAACATTATTTATTCATTACCCCAATAAAACATGACACCTGATAAAACAAGGCAATGTTATGGTCATGTTTACAGTAAAGGCAACACTGTACATGGTCCATGGCCAGGGTTTTTTTATAATACTGGTGAGGAAAGAGTTAATGAAAAAAGACAGGCAATTTATATTAAAGGGACTTAGTAACATTGTCCAAATCCTCAAAATAAAATTTTAATTCTAGCGGTTCCCTTATACCTTGTTGTATTCGTATTAACAATAAAATCATGGGACAGGTTTCGGTTTTTCAAATTTCCCTTTCGTTACAAAGATATGTATGATTGAAGTATTCAGATAAGAAAAACTCCGGGCGAGTTTTTCTTCCGTGTACAAAGTGAGTGCAGTGAGTTACTGAGTATCACTTTGCATTTTCGCTCATTACTTTGCCATACAATGTCCATTTGACTTGAAATTTTCACACAATACCCTGTGGACATATGAGATAACAACAATATACATTGCATCAACCATTCATCACTTTTTGCACATGTCAACAAAGTTACTAGATCCCTTTAAAGGTTTTCGGACACATCCAAATGCATGTGACTTCTGTTTATCTGTATTAGTATACACATCAAATATGTGTATTTACTTTTGTTTAACATTTGAAACATTTTAGCAATTATTTCTTCATTTTGCTAAGCCCCTCCGCTTAAAAAAGTCTCCTTACAGTAAAATTCCCCTTGTAGAACACCATCTGTCAATCACTACTCAGTTACAAATAAGATGAACAATAAACAGGGGAATGCACCTTCACCCGAGCTTTAGCATCTGCTCACAATAACATCACACGTTTGAACACAATACCAACACACTTTCACTTGCATTAGTAGTTGCTATGTACATGTACATGTAAGAAAAGCTAAACCATCATTAGGACAAGAAAGGCACTGACAAAATATTGTATGCAAACATGCAGTGCATGCTATATTGTTCTTTTTGTACCATTTGTCTTTTGGTCATCGGGCATAGCCTGGAGCACAGAGCACGTGCCTGAGATTGGTCAAGACTTGATCGTACAGTCCGAACAAACGTAAGCATGATGGGAACTTTTCATAATCATGTTTGGCTGCACGTGAAAACAAGTGATAAGTGCGGTACCTACATGTACACAGATGGATTTCATGGGATCCAATGGGCATAAAATACCCAGTCATGAATCCAAAGAAACGTTTGTCTATAGATCCAAAAGGCATAGTTTTATTGTCCTTTAAGCAATTGGACATGGAATGACCCCACAGTACTATCATTCTTCATACCGATTATACGGGAGGACTTGGCCACCTACATACATGTACCTTAAACCGGGGTGACTTTGGCCACTTTTTGAGAAGGATGTATTTTCATCAAGCCTTACTTTTTTTAACAAATTTCAGATTTTTCTAAAAAGTTCTCCCAGCGGCCAAAGTCAGCCCGGTTTCTAGTGAAAGGGAACAGGACCTCAAAATCATTGCCTTTCAGCCTGATAGTACATAGAAACGGCAATATACAGTTGTTAACTGGTGGTGGAGGGAATATCACGGAATGTTCCATCCCAGGGATTTTAAATGCTATTGAGGGAAGATTATAAGTCCCGAGCAAAGTCGAGGGACTTATTTTCTTCACGAAATAGCATTTTAAATCCCGAGGGAACATTCTGTGATTTTCCCCGACAACAAAGTTAACAACTGTTACATGTATATCATCTGGCTAAATCCGTGGGCTAATACACATTCATGCATTGAAACTGAAATCAGCCCAAAACAACATACGGTACGTGCGCGTGTACGTGTACATGTACTTTTGGTTCTCATTGTGACGTCATAATACAATCTCTTTTGCAGCGCGCGCCATGCGGGTGATATACCTCTGTGGCCATGTGTCATACAAAAATGATATGCCAATCACGTGACCGTGTTTAGCCAATCAATGACGCGTATTTTACTAAGTCAGATGATATTACATTATATGCGCCAGCAGTAAGTTAAAACTGACAGATTTTACCTGTGTGACACCTAGATGTGTTCTCTCGTCTGTAGGGAACTACATCAAAAAATGCATGTCTTACCAAATTCAATGCCATCATATCTCGCCATGTTGGATGCTACTTTGATTATACACAATACCGAGTACACCGTCTTTCGAAAAGCGTGAATGCGCAAATCGCTTTATATACAAAGCAGACGTAGACTGAGTCCTAGCTGAAACTTAGCAGAATACAAGCCAATGAGTGATTCGACAAGGAATGATCCAATACACATGAAAAACAGAGATTTAAGAACAAATATGGCGCCTTACCGAATTCAATGCCGTCATATCTCGCCATGTTGGACGCTACTTCGACTGCACACAGCACCGAGTAGACGGCGATGGAGTACTGCGTGTGCGGCAGGGAGACCCGACTGACCTTGGCTCCGCCCCTTTCAAAGATGTCTGCCGCCCTCGACCACGCCTCCAGAACATCTTGGCTCAGTCCCGGGGCATGGTACTCCTGTATAAATCAGGATCGGGGAAAAGAAATTGTGACTAAAATGGTTTACTTAAAACCTCTGTGGCCGAGAGCATGATCATGACCCAGGACCAGCCCTAGTTCCACTGATCTCTAGATATGCTTGTGTAATCCTGTGCGGTTGAATGAGTAAGGGCGGTATGTGTGCCCTGCTACGTTTTGTTGATTTGTACTGTATGTTATTCTAGCATATTGACATCGATGAGTTAGAGCCAATGATGCTAATTACCATGGTAAATGTCGCTGGTCCGTAATCGGGCCCCCATTCCCTGGGTGCTAAATTAACCAGCAAGAATCCACTTGATACCCTAGTCAAACCAGCAAGAATCCACTTGATATCCTAGTCAAACCAGCAAGAATCCACTTGATATCCTAGTCAAACCAGCAAGAATCCACTTGATATCCTAGTCAAACCAGCAAGAATCCACTTGATATCCTAGTCAAACCAGCAAGAATCCACTTGATATCCTAGTCAAACCAGCAAGAATCCACTTGATATCCTAGTCAAACCTGCAAGAATCCACTTGATATCCTAGTCAAACCAGCAAGAATCCACTTGATATCCTAGTCAAACCAGCAAGAATCCACTTGATATCCTAGTCAAACCAGCAATAATCCACTTGATATCCTAGTCAAACTAGCAAGACTGAACCCCAATGGCCGAGTCCCACTAAAGCGTATCTCCTCCCGTTTTCTTTCTGACCAAGATGCTGGGAAACAGTCAGTATCTAGCAAATTTTTAAGTTCCATGACATTTCGTTTCATGTGAAACGGAGCCGAAATTAAAAGTATCCTATTACTGTTCCACTCCGAAACTTGATCTGCATCATTTTGTTTCCTGCCAGTATTCTGCTAAATACCTTCCGGATTTCAAACAGAACAGGAATAGGAAGGAGATATATGCTATAGTGAGACTATTCGACACCAAATCAAACCCGAATTAACATATTGGGTGTGGTGTTCATTTGCTGTCCGTTTCAGTTCAGTCTATTAAATCAGGGTGCTGTCATGTTCAATGGGATTTCGATTTAGACTCCCATTTTAAAGGGGACCACCAGGCAAAGAACAACATTCGTTCGCTCTGCACACATTAGTCTTCGCAATTCAGACCGCATGAACACATACTTTAGAATGGTGATGCATTTTCCAATTATATATTTTTTTTCTGGAAACATATTTTTGTGAACTCGTTGATGGAATGGAATACTAAAGATGTTACCATTCTTTAACCCTATCAAGCCCAAGCTATATATTCAATCAACCACTTTCATATTTGGCACATGTGTCAAGCAGGTCAAGCTCTACAAGTTGAAATCATAAACATTTTTAAAGGTCACCATATGAGGGCGCTATTTACGATAATATGATAAAAAACATAGAAAATGTCAGAATATAGAAATTTGGAGCTGTTTTCGCCGAATGGACTGTTATCAAGGAGGCAAATTTAACTTTTCAACATAATTATGTAATATTACATATTCTGGAACATAGATCAGGACATTTCTGTGGAGTTTGATGGGATTTAGAGGCCCATTAGGTCCGCAAAGTCATTGTGAAGGTGACCTTCACATCTTATCATACACTTTACAGTACATGATAATTTAGGTATGCGATTTCTGTAATTTTTACCCTATAAACTTAAACCAAATGGATTTCTTTCATATCAAAATGTTTGTTGACATCATAAGAAACCCTTATTAGCAGATTTTAATCACAAAAATATCCTAAAAATATATAAAAACTGTATATGACTTAATTCTTATTATATTCATTGTTTTGCACCATTTTGTCTTTAAAAACAAAGAAAAACAAAAGAAATATCCATGAAATTTTTTTTTCAGATAATGACAACCTGTTACTGATCATATAGATTATATAAATAAACTGATTCATGTCAAAGCCTGGACAGTACAATGAATTTACACATATTACACTAATTTTGTGTAATATAATGACCATATAAAATCACTTTCACTATAAGTTTACTAGATAATGTTACTAATTGAAGATGAAAATACCATGTCAATACCTTGGGTTGTGTATGGAAAGGTTGTTAATTCAAATTTTGAAGAAAACAAATCGGAAAATTATGAGAAAATTTAGTTTTTTTAGAAATTTTTATTATTTCTATTGTTTTCCGCCATTTTGTTCTTGAAAAACAAAGAAAAACAAAGAAAAAACAAAAACAAACAAGTGAAATATATTTTCTGATATTGTGACTTTACTTTTGTACAGTTTATACATTTCAAATAGAAAACACTTCAGAAATTTACACGATTTACTTGTTTAGTGCAAGAAAAACAAAATAAGTCTTAAATTGACAAACATGCCTTTCAGAAAGTGGTTACCATGGCAACGGGAAAAACCTGACACTTTTAAATTTCATACCACAATGTTCCCTATAAAATTTTAGGAAAAGTCACCTAATTTGGTGAAAATTGGATGAAAAATGTGGGCGTGGCAGTACAAAATATGGTAGGGGGGGCTCATTCAGCCCCCCCTTGGGCTTGATAGGGTTAATAATAAGAATATTATTTTTGGGTGGTGGTACCCTTTAAAGAATCTGCTTTGAACAACTTGGAAACATTTGGAAACATTTCCATTGTTCCCTTAAAACTTACGTTCGGCCGCCAGCCAAAACGACATCACCCAGAACGATCCCGACTTTGTTGGGTTTGGTGTCGGTCTGGGTTCGGTTCAGCGGTATGACTGGGTCATGACCAAGTTCTTTTGAACTTCTTGTGAAGTTCACATAATGTAGCTTTAAATCCCATATTGAGTCTACAATGAACGGTAGCTTGATAGTTCAAAGTCAAATGCCAATACTATTCATTCATCACTTGTCTATTATGTCAAAGCTGTTTGATATTTCATCCGGAAGCAGAACTAGAGGTCACCAGTACAAACTGCAGAAGAAACACGTCAATTTAAAGTTGAGGCAGTGTTCTTTTTCACAGAGAGTGATTAACGAATGGAACAGTCTACCCTTGCATGTTGTAGAAAGCACGTCTATAAATGTTTTCAAATCCAATTTGGAGAGATTTTGGTCTGTAAAAAGAGACAAATTCAGTCCTGATGAAGGTTTTGCCTGCCCATGTTCATCATCTGCTGTACAGCGTCACTAATCGCACAGAAGTTCAGACCTACTCTGATGTCAACGAGGGGCAAATAAGTTTGTAAAACTTTATAAGCCCACATCCAAGGTATATATCCAAGGTATATGTACATTTAGGAGAACACATCAACAGATCTACAGTATTTCATGGTATACAGAGGGTTATTTAAATCACATTTTCAATAATTTAAATAAATTTTTCCCAAATAAATCTAGATTAGTAATACGCATTATTCCTAAGAAGTGTTAACTTATGTATCACCACAAAACTTAAGTATAATTTTGATTGTCATTTACTCCTAGAGATAGTGTCCAGAATAAACAAAATATATCAAAATACTATTTTTTTCCCTTCTTATTATAATTTCAACTTTTGTTAGTATGATTCGTTTCTTATTAAACTGTGTGGTAAAAGAAAGTTGTGGTAAATATATAATTATTATTTAGAGTGTAAATCCCACCAACACTGCCTTTAAAACCCATGTGAACAGAACATGCACATTATTTTACGTAAAAAAACATTTCAGACAACTTCAAGGAAGTCTAGATGCCTTTGTAACATAACTGTCAATGCAAGTGCAGTCACGGTAAGAAAATCACAATACATGTAGTTTGAGGTTTCAATATCGAAAGGACTTTGAATTGCCCTTCTGGAAAACAAAACTGAACCTTGTGCAGGAAATTTGTTATCTATATAATATGAGACAATTATCATACTTGAACATAGCCATGAACATTATTTATGACATAACACGGACTAGCACTTCCATTGTTTCCTGTATAGTAATAAGCATTAATGTTCATTAGTGAAGGACTCTACAACTCTTCTAAAGCAAATTCAAAAGACTCAGTTTTTACACGATTAGGGGTTCATGATCCAAACTAAACTTGGCTGTGAGCAATAAGGAGAAGAGTTAAACTGTAATTGGACCTGTAATTGTATGGAAATGTATTGCTTAAAGGGAATCAACATCCCAAAAATAATTTTCTAATATATGAAAGGGAAAAGTTTGAATAGTCCATTCTTCCAAGAAGTTCAGAAAATATGTAGATTTCCGGAAAAAAAATTGAAACTCATTATCATACTAAATCATGTGTTCATGTGTCTGCAGGAGAAAACTAAAGGTGTAGTCACATATCACCGGATGGATGCCTGACGGCTAGAAAGCATGTGTGACCTACATGTAAAATATGAAAAGAAAAAAAAAATAGGATGCTTAAATTTGTAGTAAGTATAGGAGGTATGATGATGTGAACTTCATATATGACTTGCATAATGTTGAAGTCTTTCAGGTGTAACATAAAAGATTTTATTAGGATTATGTTACCCAAGGACAGCAGGTCAAATGGCATCGGTCACATGTGTGACTTTGCACGGGAGCACTTTTGAGGAAAACTACTTTCAACTCAATTTCATTTTGGAATCCTGTGAAATACATGTATGTAAATATTTAATTTATGTAAATTATGAATATGTAAATTTATGCAAATGAGTAAGACATTGTCTAAATTCGATATAAATCATATATCTCATATAACCTTGGACATTGATCTTTCCAAAAATGGAATAAAACAACTGGAAAAACAAACTTTATGTTTTCCAAAAAAGTTTCACTTTTCAAAGAATGGCCCCAAATAACATAATCCGGTGGTGAAAGTAATTCTCCATTGCTGCATGCAAAAAACATTCTGCCGTATAGAACAAGATACATGGCCTGACAAAGAATGCAGTTACCAAACAAGAGATGGACAAGAAACGCATACGAACAGAGATGGACTGATTAACAATTTGGCTCTCCGTCAGGAACCCTTCTAGGCTATTATGTGATATGTAACAAGGGCTTATCTACTATCTACTTACTGTGAAATTGGACAATTTGGGAGAGTCTGCATATACGTGAATGGCCCTTTAACCCTTTCCCGCGGGACCCTGGTGGGCTATGTACAAAATATATGGGGATTTCAGAATCTCAAAGGAAGTGGGTTAAAAATCCTTACTTATGGTATTCCCCCACATGCAGGCCAAACACATCGATGTCCTCTGGGAGGGAGATGGGTCAAACTGAGTCGGATACTGTGGTGGAATCTATATCAACAGCCCTTTTTAGGACTCTCCAATCCCGCCCTTCTTACATGGTTCTACTGCAAGCCTACAGTGTTTCTACATCACCATGGAAACCGGTATAAACAAAATATTCCAGGAACCTGGTGGACTGTGACAAAATCTCAAAGGGAATAGGTTAAAATTGCTTACTTGAGGGATTCCCACATGCAGGCCAGACAAATTGAATGTCCTCTAGGAGGGGGATGCGTCCCACTGGGTTTTATACTGTCAGTGGTGGAATTTAATATCAACAGTGCTTCTCAGGACTCTCCAATCCCTCCTTTCTTACATGGTTCTACCGCAAGCGTACTGTGTATCTAACTTGTCATGGAAACCGGTACTTATAAACAACATTTAACAGGAACCAGGTAGGCTATAAACAGAGTCTATGGGGATTTCTAAATCTTAAAGGGAGCAGGTTAAAAGTACTTACTTGAGGGATTCCCACATGCAGGCCAGACACATTGAATGTCCTCTAGGTGGGAGATGCGTCCTACTGGGTCGAATACTGTCAGTGGTGGAATTTAATATCAACAGTCCTTCTCAGGACTCTCCAAACCCTCCCTTCTTACATGGTTCTACCACAAGCGTACTGTGTATCTACATCACCATGGAAACCGGATACTTATAAACAATATTTAACATGAACCTACAGTATGAACAAAGTCTATGGGGATTTCAAAATCTTGTAGGGAGCGGGTTAAAACATAACAGTTCATGGTGATTATTTTGAGAATATTGAAAGGAACAGGTTAAGAATGCTTACTTGTGGTATTTCAGCCATGCATGCCAGACACATCCATGTCCTCTGGGTAGGATACTCATTACGTTTCACTAAGTTAGCCGTGATCTCCACCACGATGGAAATCAACTCAACCATTTTAATAGCTTTCGTCAACATTACATGCCCTGTTAACTGCCCCCCCCGAGACCTAGTGGTATTATAGAGATAATCTCCTCTGGTTACACGCAGTAAACCGATAAGAACGGTGTAAACGGTGATAAAATTCTACTAGAGGCACGAATCTCTCAACCTCTCCTCAGGCCTG
>JBAMJV010002306.1:0-125542 GCA_037951105.1 Echinarachnius parma | reverse complement strand
CTCTGTGTGCCGTGACCTCTGACCTCTTGACCTCTGCAGCCAAGCTGCTAGGTAATGCAGAGCCCCACGTCACCCTCCCACCAAATCTGATGACGGAATGGACAGAGTTCTTCAGCGATGGAGCCTACAGTGTATTTCTGCCTGCGTTCATACAGTTTATTGGTGAGTGATCTACATGTTTTCTTTTTAATCTTGGTCAATATTTTTAGTAGTCAAACCTGTTTTAGTTGCCACCTGTCTAAGGCAGCCAACCTGCCCATAGAGGTGGTCTCTATGGGCAAGAGACCATAGTGATCCCCTGCAGAGAAAATGATGTTACAGAACTTTTCTGTAGAGACCACCTGTCTACAGTGGCCACTTTTCTTGTTTCCCTTATAAAGGTGGTCACTATACACAGGTTTGACTGCGATAGCCTTTACTCTCTAAAGACGGGTTTGCTTTAAACATACATGTTTTCAATTTGCATGCATGTCCTATTAGCAAAGGTTGTTCCCGGAAAGGTTGCCTGAGTGAATTTGCCTTTTGTTTATTTTTATATGGATTGTGTCGGCCATTTCTGAATGGATTTTGATTAATAACCAATCATTGTTTTGGTTTTAAAATGCTGTGTTTTTGCCATTACTACAAATATATTTTGTTTTCCCCTACATGACCTCGCAAAGAAAGACTGTGCTATCCTTTAAAGCCAAATAGCACTATTGGGAAAGTTACCGAAAACATCTATATTGGCCAAACTAATTGATCAGTATAGTTGAATTAGTATAAAAACGGGCTTGTGTGGTGAAATCCGAACCTTAGTATCGTTAAATGCAGAAATATCGGTGGAAATTTAATTTACCTCGTCAGCACGCCAGTGAGATTTGGCCTAAACTCACTGCTGTTCGCGCTGCTCTGCTGAGCTGGAGATCGGGTCGACAAGCCCGATATGCCGTGCACACTTGCGCTCGCATAGCTTTCACACACAGTGTATGCGGTTGAATTAAACTCTCTGGTAAGAGATCGCTTTAATGTTGAACCTTCTAATGCTTAAGGGTCAACCGAGCATGGTGGCTTAGCAGTTAGAGTGTCCGCCTCATGCACGGGAGGTCTCGGGTTCGAACCCAGACCGGGTCATACCAAAGACTTAAAAAATGGTACCGTCTGCCTTCTAGCCAGGCGCTCGGCATTTATAGAATAGAGAAGGGAAAGTTAATCACACGAGTTACCAGAGGACTGGCCCCCTTCTGTACATTTCGCTACATTTAGTAGACGTGTGAGGTGGCCTAGGGCTTATGAATCGGAGATGGGTGCCGCCTTATGTGCCAAAATTGGCACGGGAAGGGCTTTAACTTTAACTAATGCTCAAGGGTTAATTTCAAAGCAGTTTTTGTCCAAATCTTTACATAAATAGGCAAGTTATCATAAATTCTTTCACATGGTAGGGGATTAAAGCATATTTTTCATTTTTTTTTTGTGTTGGGCGTTTCCCAATATTTGTCTTTCTGCTTTAATGTTATCATTGTTGTTGTTGCTGCTGATGCTTTTGTTATTACTATGTTTCTATTATCATCATTATTATTACATGTATGGCCTTTGTATTCCGAAAGAGTGTTAACCTCTGCCAATGGGTACCCAGTGGGTCTTTTATTATAAACTCTATGGGGATTTCAAATTAAATAGGGAACAGGTTAAATTACTACAGTGAGTAAATGTACTCACACTTTGTAAATATTCATGTTCATTTTAAGTAAAGGCCCAGTCCCATACTGACAATTTTCACGGCGAATCGCAACGATTTGACATTCGTCGGGAAAATCGCTTAGGTCGTGTTGCATCGTATTACATCATATCGGTTCTTCCCCAAAACCATGGGCGTAGATCTGTCATTGATACCCATTCAACTGGGGGGATGATCTATTCATTCATCCCCCCTGATGAATAGGTATTACGTAAGTCGCTACGCCCATGCCCAAAACCGTGGCTAAATCGAGTTGATTCGTTCTAGTAAATCGTTGCGAGTCGTTGTGAGTCGCCGTGAAAATCGTCAGTATGGGACTGGGCTTTTATCAAGACAATATTATTTTGACATATTTAAAGGTCTGCACACTTCATGCCTTTAAGCTCACAACATTGTACAGTCAAACCCGTTTAATATCGACCACCCAAGGGAAACAAGAATAGTGGCCACTGTAGACAGGTGACCACTATCTAGACAGGTTCCATAAAACTTTTTTCTGAATGGGATTACTATTGTTGGCCACTATAGACAGGTTTGCTGTCATAGACAGGTGGCCACTAAGACAGGTTTGAGTTTGACTGTATATGATATCCATAGTCAAAGTAGTGTGAGGAAATTCTCCATAATATATACATGTAATGTATGTAAGATTACACTTTTATAACTCCACTAAGACTATTTCAGGAATGTTCCCCTATGTGTGAGATTAAATGCTCAAATGACTTAGGAAAAAAGGGATTCATTCATGAAATATTTTATGAATAAGTCTGAAATCAAACAACACAATCACAATGTAGGGCGTTGTTGGTTAAAACATGATCTAGGCATCAAACTTTATAGCTGATTGAACATTGTAACAAAAGGGGTATTCAAGGTTTAATAATGGCATGGCACTGCATGAGCTCATCAGTAACCCGGTCAATGCAAGTTGCCAACAAAATATTTTATCCAAATTCTTACCGTCGACGGGAATTATTGTGTGGAGTGGATGAAGCATGAAAAGTAAATAACAATTTGGGAAAAAGATTTATTCCCCTTATTTTGACGAAGGCGTTTCCTGTTATTTTTGCTTTTAAAGGTAAAGACCAGTTTTGGAAATGCCCCCCTCTCAAAAATATGAAATGGAGGCTCTTATTACCAATAATGTGAAAGAATATAATTGTACTAATAAAGGATTATCCAAATTTGGCCAAGAAACCGCCTACTAATTGATATATTCGCAAAATTATAAATTGATCTAGGGCCGGATAGATATCGCCAATGCGGAATCGCTCATACGCTACGTGTATTACGACCACGAGGTGTACACGAGGTGTCGCGCTATACGGGCTTGTCCCTAGCTTGTCGATATCTCCCCCAGCGCTAGAGGCGCTGACAAGTCTGAATGGGCGGTGGATTTATGAATTTCACAGGCGGATATTGGATTTCTTCCGATATTTCTGTATTTAACGATGCTTAGGTTCGGAGTTTACCACACAAGCCCCATTTCAATACATATTCAACAATATTGATCAATATAGATCTATATATTCGGCTACTTTCCCGAAACTGGTCTTGGGCTTTAAACCAGTTCAGGACTAGAATTTATTGTATAACATGCATTTTACAGTATTGACCAAACCGGTGTAATTCAATAGGCATTGAATTTTATAGCTGATTGAACACGTTGTAAAAAAAAGTGATTCAATGTTTGATAACTGGCATGGCACTGAGCTCAGTTTAAGTTACCCGGTGAATGCAAATTGCCAACAAAATATTTTATACAAAATTCTTACAGTTTGCTTTTCAGTTCAAGACTAGGATTTACTTTGTATTTATAACATGCATTCTACTCCCACTACATTGACCCAGCCAGTGTTACTGTGGGGACACCAGTCCTGAATGAGTTAATTTGACAGCATTGTGTAATATAATACACTTGTCATTTGTTCAGTTAGAATGTCTGATCATATTTATTGGAGTTTGTCAGTGTAAAGGAATGTATGAACATTTTAACATCTTTTAATTGTGTCAAATCAGCAAGATGTCGGGCATAGCAGGTTGAAAGTGTGTGACTTGTTGCAGTTAGTGAGATAATTAAAATTGAAAGATTTATTTTGTGGATTAATAAACTGAAAAAGAGTTTTATTTTAATTATGAAAACTTGGAAACAGTTAATTATTAGTCCATGGAAAAGAGTTTGTAGATTATAAATAACAACTGGTAATGAATGAGCTTGTAGATAAGTCAAAACTGGAAGAAAGAAAAAAGATGAACTGGAAGATAGTAGGGTTGTTAAGGGGTCCGTGACTGCATTTTGGGGTACGATTCTTTTACTTGGCACAAATATTCCTTGGATCAAAAGAAGAAATTCATCCAAAGAGACACTCTGTATCTATGCAAATGTGTGCCAAGTAAAACAATCGTACCTCAAATTGTAGTGAACATCCATATTTTTGGCCCTTAACAAACCTACTAAGAGACAGAAGATTATTAAAACTGGAAAAAAGAGTAGGAAGATTATGCAATTCAAATATAATTTGTCAACATATCAAACTGAAATTATTCAACATCATAATTCCATGCGTCATTGCAGAATTGTATTAAAACTGATTATTGGTCTGCCCAGTAATAAGGATAAAATGTGTTATTGAAATACATCCAAGTCATTAATCTTTTATAGCCATCAACAAAAGTAGAGTCTGCATTACTTTTATACAGGGTAAACAGAACCTAGTCCCTGCTCTATTGTCTGCAGTCTGCACGCATTGGGGTGAGAGAGTGAACAACAATCAGCTCTTAGAAACCCTGTATTAACATTGTCCAAATCCTCAAAATCCAATTGGAATTCTAGCGGTTCCCTCATACCTTGTTGTATTCGTATTAACGATAAAAGCATGGGACAGGTTTTGTTTTTTCAAATTTCCCTTTCGTTAAAAAGATATTTACGATTGAAGTGTACAGATGTTAAATTATCCACAAAGTGAGTGCAATGAGTTAGTGAATATCACTTTGCATTTTTGCTCATTACTCGGTCCATTTAGCTTGAAATGTTCACACAACACCCAGTGGACATATATCAGATAATGACAATATACATTTTATCAACCACTCATCACTTTTTGCACATGTCAACAAAGTTACTAGATCCCTTTAAGAGTTATATAAATGCAATTATTTATTATCTGGCAGCCCTCTCTTTGCATTGATCGTATTGTGGGCTATCAACCGTTGGAAGAACTATATTGGGGTATGGTGCCTCAGGGGAAGTGCATGCCAGGTCAAATGAAGCTTTTTACAAATACCATTTTGGTATCTCGTTTCTGAAACATACAGTACATTGAACTGATGCTGGTATCACTGAAATGAGTAGTTATCTTTACCAAAGATGATGCAATTTATCATTTTGAAACATTGATGCTACATAAATTAGAATCAGTTATTTTCTGTCACTTCTAGAACCAAATGTTCTTCTAATAATGGAAATAAATGTTTTTGAGACCTTTTTCATCTGTTTTTGACAATTTTTTATAGGAGGCTGCCATGTTTTTTCCATCGGTACATAATTATGATAGTACATCATCTGAGCGTACACTAAGAAATTAAGTAATCGTTGTTGTTGAGCCTGCTGCTATGTCAGTGGTTACAAAGAAAACCTGCTGTTGTTAGTGCACGTTGGAAAACATGGCAGCCACCAATGGTCAGTCAAAACAGATGATAGCGGTATCAAAAAGATTAATTTAAATTTCCATTAATAGTGATACCCAAAGGGAAATTTATGACTAGATGTGTCAGGAATGATACACTTATCAGTTAATTAAGAGTGATAAAAAATGCTAGCACAAATGACGATGATGACAATGACAATGATTTTTATTTCTCAAAAATGGCCCCTAATGGGGGCATGGGAGAAATACAAAGATACAAACTTGTGTATATTAACATAATTATGTGTACATATTAAAAGAAAGAAATATTTACATCAAGTATTAAAAACATGATAATAAACAAACAAAATCTTTGTCAAAACTTTGGCAACAATTGACACCTTTGCAAGAAAATATGAACACCAATCTAATGAGGGGCACAACTTAAAGGGTACCACCACCCAAAAATAATATTCTTATAAATGAAAGGTAACATCTTTAGTAGTCCATTCCATCAACAAGTTCACAAAAATATGTTTCCAGGAAAAAAAAAAAATAATTGTAAAACGCATCACCATTTTAAAGCATGCGTTCATGGGTCCAGAGCGAACAAATCGTCCGGGATTCTATTGTTTCCAAATGTACGCGTGAATAGCATTGGCGCACTCACAAATGTTTGGCACGTACGGAACCAGGAAAAAATAGTGGTTCCGTAAGTGGTGGTAATTCATTGCTTTGTTTATGAATTTACACAACCCTTTGCAAAATGTTGGATATCTATTTGATATCACAAAACGGTACCAAAACATATAATTATGTGTTGTTCTTTGCCTGGTGGTCCCCTTAAGCTAACAAAATACTGGTAACCAATTTGGCAAATAGATGCACAATCGGCACCCAGTGTCCCCACCCCCACCCTCTCCCACCCACCCCCACCCTCTCCCACCCACAGCCAACATAAAACAATTTAAAGGGACTTAGTAACATTGTCCAAATCCTCAAAACTTACTTGGAACACTAGCGGTTCTCTCATACCTTGTCATATTCATATTAACAATAAAAGCACGGGACAGGTTTCGTGTTTTCAAATTTCCATTTCGTTCAAAAGATATTTACGATTGAAGTGTTCAGATATTAAACTGTCTACGGGATAATTTAAGCCACGTACAAAGTAAGTGCAATGAGTTGGTGAATGTCGCTTTGCATTTTTTGCTAATTTCCTGACCAAAAACATCCAATTAACGTGAAATTTTCACACATTACTTTGTGAACATACGGTATCAGATCACACCAATACACACTTTATTAATCACTCATCACCATTTGCACTTTTCTACAAAGTTACTATATCCCTTTAAGAGAAGCCAAGGTTATTTACTGAATGCTTCAAATTAAAGCCATCCATCATCTCGCCGGGGCCGTAAAATGTGTTCCCTCATCATACATAAAATGTATATCCGTGAAGAGTATTGTAAGGATAATTGATGATACGTGTGCTCTCTATCATAATTATAATGTTGTGGTATAATGTTAATTCGCAGCAATCAATTTTGTATCGCATGTGGTGTTATGGATAAATGATAATATTGAAATGATTTGGTTGGTGAGTATGAATGGTAGGTAATTTGTGATGTCTAGTGGTTTCAAACATTGTTCATACATGTAGCTGAGATAATTAATTCATATTTTGTTCCCCCCTCCAAATATACGTTTCACACACAAAAATTACTGAACGAAAAATGACCTGTACATATTTAATTAATTTCCCAAACTGGAATATGTATTATCATACATGGCAATTGGGTCTGCAGCTTTAATTATATTAAAGTTGTACATTTTACATCAAATTATATTTACGCATAATACATTAATACCAGAAAATGCTAAAAGTACAGCTACATTACATTACTAACAACTTTTATCCCAGTTCTGTCAAGGGGTATTATCCTTACAAAGTCCATCAATCATACGAAATAAGGACAATAAACAGGTATACCACGAGCAATGTGTTAAATACATGATGCAGATACTCTGGTATAACAGTTTTACGATGCGCTTCATGTAGCGAATAATGCATAACTGTCACCATGATCATTACATTAAAGTGAAATATTTAAACTAATGGACTGAGGTTTGTCCAATTCTATCTAGGTACTAGTAGATAGTAATGTTCTGGTTTTGTCTTTGCCAAACATTATTTCAAACATTTTGAGCATTACAGTACACATTTGCTTTATAATTGAGAAGTTATTGATTTTTGAAGAGAAAAAAACATTGATTGTCTTGTCATTAAGTTGCCAATTTGAATGATGAAATGGGATTTGAAAATGTGACAATGTGTTGCCAACTGAAGGTTTTTATCTATATTATCATGATCTACGCACTAATAAAAATCATATTTAACTTTTAACAAAATGAGATACAGTAACAATATATTGCTTAAATGATAGAATGAAATGTATGCTCTATCTCTTTGCACTAGTACTTGTAGTATCCTTGCCCTTGCTCTAACCCTAACCCTACCAAACCAAAAATTGTGGGCAGTCATCCTTGATGGGTTACACAAACAAGAATGACAACAAAACGTTGCCATGTGTAGTGATCGAGTGGCAGTGACAATTGAAAAAAGAGCGATTAGTGGTTTTTGAAACGGTCAGTGCGTTTGAATGATCAAAATCCTTTTGAAAATGCAATGTATGGAGATGGGACAGATAGGAGGATACAATGTAGTTTGTAGTACTAGTAGACAAACAACGAACCCCCGTGAAGTTGTTATTATTGTTGTTGTTTTCTGTGTTTTGAAGAATTCATTGATTACCCCCTGGTGACCAAACAAAGGGCAACGCAGAAAATGAAACAAATTGTGATATGAAATGTATTGAAATGATTGTTTCTTGTTACCAAGGTTTCTTCTCACCTGGTTTATCTCCTCCGCCACCTTTCTGTTTACAAGTATATTGTCGATAGTTTATATGATGCTGTTAAAATCAATATTACATTTCAATGCAACATATTGGCCACCTGAAATTCATGCTCGGGTGGCCATGATGGCCACCAGGGAAAAAAAGTTAAGGGCGGGCCCTGATATCCATTTATGTTTTTAACTTGCAGACAATATTTGATTTTGGAATGAACATTATATTTAACTGGCAGGCTAGGGAACATAACGGAATGGAGGTTTCAGGGAGCGCCGGTATAGCAATCGGGAGGTCTTGGGTTCGAACCCCAGAGAAATCCCATTTTCTTTGCTCTTTTTTCATTTATCAAATACAACATGGCATACTTTCCCTAATAAAAGGATAACATGATTGTTTCACCAGATGAGGAATCTTTCACTGAGAAAACTAAGCAGAGTATTGCAACGCGATTTGCTCCCGGGTCTTCCAATTCTCACCACAGCCATCCACTCGCTGGTCACACCCGACAACAACATCCCGTTTAGTTCTTTTATACTCTAGGGATTTGCAGCTAACTCTCCCCCAATCAGACACATCACACAAGTAATTTGCCTTTATAGCGGCCCTTGCCTTTATTCTTGCCAGAGGACTCCTAATGTTTGTACAGTCGATCAGGCGCGCATCTCGACTATGCGCCTGATTCCGTCTCGGTGCATCCAGCTAGCTCATCGCACACACGTCTTGTCCTGACAACGGCCTTAGACCCAACTGCCCAAATTTAACTATGACGCGACTCTATCTATCTTCGGCCACACCGCCGGCGCGGCCGCACTCCGATATCCACGTCCGTCGGATCAGTGCGCGTGTGGAGATCGTGTGTGCGCGCTAACCAGCTATACCAAGCTCACATAAAATACACATCAAAATACACATCATACACTACTCTGCTGATACACACTAAATATGCCCTATCCACACAGTATATCAGCTCGCAACATGCAATACGGTACAACCCTTTTCACATCTGTGACACAGCAATTTACAACGGTTCAAGCACAATGGTTAAAAGCGCAGTTACAATTTCGTCACATAACCCCCTCCCAAGATAAGTCTGTCCTCAGGCTTACATGGCTATACGGAAAGACGAAATTCTAACTTGCACAAACATTTTCAAAATATCTACTAATAATATTCACTTAAGCATTCCCCTTTAAACTTAAAACATAATCAAAACATTTCTCAAAACACCCTTATGCAATTCCATATCCAACTTTTCCAACCGAAACGGTATGTCATGCTCATCAAGCATTACACACTAAAACATCCACATATACAAATACCTAACCCCATTATTAACTTTCCTTATTTCCAATAACAAACATGTTTTCCCCAATCACATTAAAATAATAAAAACTGCCGACTGAATCACTTTAACTTATTTAACATAAGCTACCAAAATTAACGCCAAACGATTCAAATTCATTGACAAGATCGCATGCAAGATCGTACAATTATCTATTTACAAACAACAATTAAAACCACTTGTCATCATATATGCTTGACTTTAAACATATGTCTATATACAACATTCAACAATACGCCTGACAAAAACTTCTGCTCATTGACCACATGCAAGGTCGTACAAGGTATCTCCAGACACAAAACGAATGGTAGCCGAACGGTCACATCAATGGCATTTCAATAAATTCTAATAGCGTTTTGGGCATAAGAAATCAAACTATACATCATCAAGACTGTACTACATAAGACTTAAATCTTAACTCTGTCTTACCCCAATACTATCTCCTAAACAATCTGAGGTATCAGTCTCAATAAAACATAAACAATTATTAAATGCGAATACATAAAATTAAAACACTGCACGTTTCATGTTCTATTTAAAACATAACTTGGCATATACAAATCCACGATAACGATCTGTCAAGTTTTCTTTAAACTAAAAAGAAATACATGATCATGAAAACAACAATTATCAAAACGATATAAAAATGAAAAGGCTACTTAATGGAAGCCAATATACAATGCTATATACAATACACAAAATATGAAACAACTTTCAATCAGTAAAATGTCTCTGAGTATTTTCTGATAATGTTAAGAACAAGAAATGTCCTTAAATCAAATTAAGAGTTCTCGTAACCATGGTAACTATAAAGACAACGGAATGTCTTTACATCCTATCGGGCCGAATGTTAAATAATTTAAGGACGACGGAATGTCCCTAAACATGATCATTTAAAGTTCATACAATTTTTAAAGACAATGGGATGTCTTTAAATCATTTAAATCGAAAGTTCCGGTATTGAGTTTATTTAATGTTCAATCGTGGGTCCGTCTTCGGTGGTCTCGCTTCGGTGAAAGGCTTGCCCACGCGACCTCCGTCCGCTATCTGTATCCAGGTCTCCTATCGGATCATTGGAACTATAGTCATCTCCGCTTCCGACACATGCCGTACATCCGTTGAGGACGCCTCGCTCAGTCTCCCCCTCCTAGTAGCCTAGTAGTCAAGACTACTTCGGATTCCTGGATCCACGACTTTGTCGACGTTCCCTCCGGGTATGGCTTCAGATGCTTCGAATGGACTACCCACTTCCATCCGATCGGTGACTTCAGACAGCATGTGGATAATCGGGTGAGGGCCTCTCTACTTTCGTGGTCATCTAAAACTCTGCCTCTTGGTGCTGACAGGATTGGAAAGCCACACGGACACCCTGACATGGAGCTGAGATATGGGAGCCTTCCATGCCGTCCTTCCGTGGGGAGCTTCTCGTTTGTGCACGCATTTCGTCCTCGCCATTAGACCTGATGTCCGCACTACATGGCCTGTAATACCACCAATTGCCCCTCGTGTGATTCCTTCATCACCCCTGTAGGTCGACACCTGTGGTATTCGCATGTGACTCTGCGACATATCGTCTCCGCGATATCCATGCTGCACTAGAGCCTTCTCCCTTGTGTGGCAGTCACTTCCTGCCTCCGTCACCAAGAACACGTCGTCCGTCATCTCCTGTTCACCGAGAAGACATCGTTGACTCAGTCTTGACGTCACTAATCCATCACCCCTTCTGGTACTGGTGCACACTCTGCCACTCTTCCCTGTATGTCTACCGCATACACAAACTGGAACGGAAGAGTGTGTGCGCCGTTAATCCTGGGTTCACATGTGGCCATCAACTATCTGTAGGGACGGGGTATGGGGTGTGTGCCCCTTTTCAGGCTAAACCGTGCACTCATGTGGGGCTCCATCGATGTGAACGCTGCTATATCGTCTTCAACGTCAAGCTATTACGTTTTCATCACGTATGTTTCATCAGTTTTAGCCCTCTCGGCTAGCCATACAATTCCCTCGGGATATCTAGGCGTACAGCCTGGCCGGTCGGCGAACGTACGTGATGGTGGCGAGGTCATACGACCCTGGTCAAACCCAATCTCCACCCACACTGCACTGGGCTGCACCTTGGCTGCACTCATATCAATGGGGGCCTGTGTATGGGGGAGGTTCTTTCTTGATTAACATCTATTTTACATCAATATGCGTGTATACACCATATACATCGTTTATGAGGGCGATCTCTACAACCCGGGTTTGGCTATCGCCTGTGTGTGTGGTGGGTGAGAGCGTCGGGGATGTGCGTGGAGGCTATAGCCCGTATAGTTCTCCAGCATCAGGTTTGACCTGGCATACCCACTGTATGGAAGCGCATTCTTCTCAGTGGTATAACGGGTGTGTGCCGTTGTGTCTATCGCCCGATCTGTGTGTGGCGGGTTGGGGCGTCGGGGGTGTACGTGGAGTCTAAACCGTGTGGTTTGTATTGAAGCGCATCCTTCCCCGTAATATCTCGGTGTGTGTGTCTACAACCTGGGGATTCCCATCGCCCGGTTCTCTGTGTGCGTTCCCACACGTCCGCCATTTTCTCTGGCCCTTTCTCAGGCGGTGTATCCCTCAAGCCGTATTTCAGGCAATTCAAAAGACTTCTGGGCAATCTTTCAGCCTCAAATTCTCGGTATCTCCTGCGGGGAGTTTCGGCCAATCTTTCAGGCGCTCTTTGTAGCTTAAATCCTCGTAATGTATCCCACCGCTGCCACCAATGCAACGCGATTTGCTCCCGGGTCTTCCAATTCTCACCACAGCCATCCACTCGCTGGTCACACCCGACAACAACATCCCGTTTAGTTCTTTTATACTCTAGGGATTTGCAGCTAACTCTCCCCCAATCAGACACATCACACAAGTAATTTGCCTTTATAGCGGCCCTTGCCTTTATTCTTGCCAGAGGACTCCTAATGTTTGTACAGTCGATCAGGCGCGCATCTCGACTATGCGCCTGATTCCGTCTCGGTGCATCCAGCTAGCTCATCGCACACACGTCTTGTCCTGACAACGGCCTTAGACCCAACTGCCCAAATTTAACTATGACGCGACTCTATCTATCTTCGGCCACACCGCCGGCGCGGCCGCACTCCGATATCCACGTCCGTCGGATCAGTGCGCGTGTGGAGATCGTGTGTGCGCGCTAACCAGCTATACCAAGCTCACATAAAATACACATCAAAATACACATCATACACTACTCTGCTGATACACACTAAATATGCCCTATCCACACAGTATATCAGCTCGCAACATGCAATACGGTACAACCCTTTTCACATCTGTGACACAGCAATTTACAACGGTTCAAGCACAATGGTTAAAAGCGCAGTTACAATTTCGTCACAGTATCAAATACATGCAACTTGTGGTTTCATGATTCGCCTCATTTGCTCATCATAGCACAGTGAACAACAAATACACCATTGTTACAGTGCATTCCTTGGCTGAGTCACAGAGTTTACAAGGCCCAATAACTACCAGTATTGAATTTATTTATTTTTTATTGTAAAGGTATAAATTTATTAACCACAATAGGCAGATAAATCTGAATTTTTGGGATGAATGTGTATATACAAATAAAAGCAACAATAAAGCTACATAAAGGTAATAGCAATGGTTAATCCATTCAGGACCGACTGATTTTTCCATTTATGTAATCTTTGTAGACGGAAGCCCAGGGGGGTGTTTCACAAATATCCTAAGTTGAACTTAACTCTAAAATTGGACTTAAAAAGTATGGACAGCCATTTGTAGCCTTGGAATAAAATGTATTCAAAATTTAAAAAATTTTAAGTATTTTGGACTTTTCATAAATTTTACATCAAAAACAAGAAATCTCCTTGATAATAGAAAATATTAATGATTTGAATCAACATTTTATGCCTTTTAAAATAAATTTTACAAAATTGTTTCATAGCAACTAACGGCTTTCCATAGTTACCGTATTTGTTGGTGTATTACCCGCACCTTTTTTCTCCAAAAAAAGCTCCAAAATGGGGGGAGCGGTTAATACACGGAGATAGGAAAATTGTACACGCAAATTGCCTAGCCAGCGCTGGGCCCTAATACGATGCGGTTAATACACGGAGATAAGATTCACAAGTGACCAAAGTCCACCTCAGCAAGGCATTCATACTCACACGATGCACGGAAAATACAAGCATATTCCCCCCAAAACAAGTCATGCAGTGTCTTTTATGTTTCTCTTTTACCTCTTCCTAAATATTGCTCGTTGTTGCTGCGAAAGCGGCTTGGAAGATTCACGATCATTGCTTCGATCTTAGTACGAATCCTAACATGCAACGTACCCGGCCGCGCGACTGGCGCTTGGCCGAGCATGCAGGCGGGGATTCTCTTTCCCGACACGCGCGACCCCCGGCCGCCGATGCTCCAATACAGCCCGCCATATCACTCGTATTCTTTGCGTGCAGGTTATCGGGTCTATTTCGTTACGCGAGATCCATCCGCCGGGGATTTCCCCAATTCCCGGCGGATGGATCTCGCGTAACAAAATAGACCCATAACCTTCACGCAAAGTGTACGAGTGATATGGCGGGCTATCGGAGCATTTGTTTAGTACCGGGCGGACTGGATGTCAACGTTTGAGAATCGTTTCATCCATGTCGACGATCGACGACGATCGTATGCCGTATTACTCGCTATTATTACTTACTATTTCTGAAACAGTTTTCAAGAGTAGATTCAACATAATTTGAACTAGAAAGAAGGAATAACATTAAGGTACAGTTTTTTTAAAATCTCCGTTCTGATTGTTTTATTGGTGAAATCTTCGTTTTGTTGTCTAACGTTTTATGTAGTCCCATGTGTAGTGATCCGTGTGGCAAATTCAACAGAAGTTATAGATTCTTCTGCTGTGAAGAAGGCCTGATAATTTTCTTTATTTACTTCGGAGACTTCAGTAAATAAAACAAAATTCATATGCAAAAATTCTCTGATAGATAAGCTATTTTTGGTACCTTTCCTAAGAAAATGCTGACCATCTAAAGACTAAAAATCAAGAATTATACTTCAAATTTTTTTTTTTCATGGAAAAACGGCCAAAGTTGGGGGTGCGGTTAATACATCGGAGCGGGTAATACACCGACAAATACGGTACTAAGTCCAACTTAGAGTTAAGTTCAACTTAGGATCTTTGTGAAACACCCCCCAGGTATTTTGGGGACCAGTCCTGAATGGGTTAATACAAACACAAAATACTGTATACATACATACATGTACATGAACAATTTGATTACATTACAGATAACTGAACAAAATAGAATGAGGGTGATTGTCTAATTAATAACGTGCCTGGGTGGTATTTATGTAAATCAATATAAAACAATTAATGTATCTATAGGAAAATCATGTGTGTTCTTTAAATCTTATAATTTCAATAATCAGCATTGGATTAGACTATACAGTAACAACATAGTGAATTTTTTACTTATTCAGACTCATTCCAAAGTTAACTTATTTGTAAGGAATAGACATTTCAGTTGAATTTGAATAGTAAAGTGAATGCATCGTACATATTTCACACAAAAATCATGACTATAACGACAGAGGGGTTGTGCTATACAAACCTTATAATGTGTGTGTAAAATCATTATTTCTACTTCATATAAAGAATGTAATGTGAAATTTATTTAAAAAAACGTGTATATTTACTACTTTTTAATACCATGACAATCAAGACGGGCAAGTAGTGAGGCCAAAGCTTTTTTTTTTTTATAGAAATTTGTCAAATTTCTATCCTGACATTGTGTCACCGAATGGGCTCTAGAATGGAAACTACTTTACCAAAATTGCAAATCTTGGTATCACATTTTTCAGTAAAAAGCCAGAGAAAGCAGTCATTTTGTTCCCATGGTATTTTTATTTTTATTTATTTATTTATTTTTATTTATTTATTTTTTTTTTTTTTTGGGGGGGGGGGGGGGAGTGGGGCCTTCCGAGTTAACAGTACTCTACTGTGCATTAGATCTCATAAATTATAATGTAAAATTACAAACAATTTAAAGAGATGTAGGCATTACTCTATAAAGAAAAAAGTCACAATTTGCCATGATATGAGAATTTCTCATTTTGGAGAAATTGTTGAGGGGGGGGGGGGGGTCTAGTAAGTTATTTTTACAATTTTTTCTAACAGATGCACACCCAGTGGGTTTATTGAGAAAAAAATAGGCCACCTGTCTATAGCAGCCAACCTGCCTGTGGTCGTGTGTCATGAACTCGCCTCCAAATAGGGTGGAGCCGTTACATTTTTGGGATTTTTTTGGTGCATTTTACTTCATATTTTCAAAACCAAAAATCCCAACAAATTTGGTATCATTTGAAAGGGCTATCAAAATGCTATCATTCTGCAAAGTTTCAAAGGTATACCTCTATTTAAGATGGAGATACAGCCGTTTGAAGGTTTAAGCCGGAGGGTGGAGCAGGAAGCGGCGCCACAGGAAGCGGCGCCCGTGTACAAAGTCTATGGGGAAATGACTCTCAAAGCGCAATTTTTCTTAAAACGTTAATAACTTTGTCAAAACTACATGTATAACTTTAATTTTGGTATCAAATGAAAGCTTACATATTGAACTTAAATGTCAAATGATTGAAAAGTGTCTTTGCCAAATAATTTTTTTATTAAATCAACACAAACAAAGAAAATTGGGGGTTTCCTGTACAGACTCTATGGGGGCACAATCTTGACCGATAAATTTTGTGAATTCTTGGTAAAAACGTTAATATCTTGAAAAATAAAAGGTTTCAGAATACAAATTTGGTATCAAATTAAAGCTTACTTATCAAACTGTATTATGGCTCATCATATTTAGGCTTTACTCTATATTCCATTCATCTAGTGACTCCTACTTAGTGAAAATTATTGATTATTAAAAAAAAAAAATTTCATGAAGTATGAATGAAAAAATTTCCTGTAAAATAATAATTTACCCCATACAATATTATATTGCTGTAAAGGTCTAAGTCTGCTCTGCAAGAAAACATTATAATTTCTTGTCTAGAGCTACTTTAGAAAAAGTTATCAGGAAATTATTGACCTCTAAAACTGTAAACAAAATTTCATGTTTTGGTTAATATGAATAATTACCTGTACACCCATGGTTAATTCTGAGTGCATATTTGGGTTCCTTGGAAAATTTCCTTTCAGAAAATGTATAGTTTTGATAGGGTAGGGGGTCTTCCTCAGAAAATATTTGCTCTCAACTGTAACATTGTCCCGCAGAAGCCCAAAATGGCATGTAACGCAAAAGGAGGCGACCTCACGACGCATGACCCTATAGTGGCCACCAAGAATGAACCCCTGCAGAGAAAAACAGTATTATGGGACCTGTCTAGATAGAGGTCACCTGTCTACAGCAGCCACTTTTCTTGTTTCTTGTTTTACATGTACACATTACTTTGACCTTTTATGTGTGTGCAGAGAGCGAGTCATCCCGGATGAAGTCCGGCGTGGATGTAACTCCACTCCTCCTGTCTCTATGCGAGGCCGCATCACACATGCCCACCGAGCAGCTCAAGGGTCATCGCCTAGCAACCCGACTCCAGCCCGGTAGCTCCAGACACGTTCCGGACACCATGCATTCCCTGGTCAACCATCTCACACCGCTACTCACCAAAGCACACAGAGCTGTCCAGTTAGCAGCTTATAACATGCTGGAAAGGTGGGTCTGTCTGTCTGTATATATCTGTTTTTGTTTTTGTTTGATTGATTGATTGATGGATTGATTGATTGATTGATTGATTGATTGATTGATTGATTGATTGATTGATTGATTGATTGATTGATGGATGGATGGATGGATGGATGGATGGATGGATGGATCGCCCATCTATTTGTATTTGTTTGTTTGTTTCATGATGATGATGATCATCATCGTGGTGGTGTTGGTAATGATGATGATGATGATGATGATGATGATGATGATGATGATGATGATGATGATGATGATGATGATGATGATGATGATGATGATGATGATGATGATGATGATGATGATCATAGTGGTGGTGTTGGTAATGATGGTAACGATAATGATGGTGGTGATGATGATGATGATGATGATGATGATGATGATGATGATGATGATGATGATGATGATGATGATGATGATCATGATCATAGTGGTGGTGTTGGTAATGATGGTAACGATAATGATGGTGGTTATTATGAAGATGATGCTCTTTATAAAGTCAAAGGATATGGTGATGTAAATGATACCACTTTAAAATGAAGGGGATGACTGTGTTGATTATTCATGATGATGCTGATTTACATGTTGGTTATTTTTTGCAGAGTTATGCCAGAGTTTGCCAAGTATGATGAGGAGTATGTTCAAGTCAGAAACAAGACGGATGACTGCGATGAGGACGAATCTCCATCCATGTAAGTTTTTTTTATTTCTTCTCCACAACTTGTTAATAGTTATAATAACAATATTAGTGGCGCCTTAATGTAGGAAATATACGGGGGCTGAGGGCGATTTTTCCCCCTAATTTTCAAAATAGCCCCCTGAAATCAGTAGGTAGCCCCTAAAATTACCATAGGGTATTATGTGAAATATTTTGTGATATCTATCAGATTGAAAAAGTAGCCCCCTAAATTAAAAAATTAATTCCTGCCTTATATGGCGCACATGTCTGTCACGATGTGACTCTCCTGCAGCTTTTAATACCCATGGCCATTAGGTATTTCAAACCCAAACGATAACTCCCCGGGGAGCATACTAGACTAAGCGGGCATCTCTTAGGCAGATATGGATATTGGCACATATACTAGTATGTCTAGTATTTCTTGAAGACTCTTGTTTGAAATCTGATTTTAAATAAATGAAAATGAAAGGGAAATTTGTTTCCTATGATGACAACCTCCATCATAAGAGATTTCTAGCTCATTTGGTAGAGTGACGGACGTCTAGCATCTGGAGGTCACGGGTACGATTCCCGAGGAAGCCTGATTTCCTTTGCTCATTTTAATGTATTAAATACATTTCTGGTCAGTTTTTCCTATGTTAACAAATCTGATATTCTCGGACAACTATATTTTGTTAGATTTTAGGTCAGCAAAATTGTTTCCCTTACACACAATTTCCCCCTTTGAACAGAGCCCCACCCACTGGACTACAGAAGCTGCTAGACTCCTCCACAGCCCTCATGCAGGCTCTGCTGCTGGGCATCCCTGTCGGGGAGTGCACACTGATTGAGCCTGACAGCGAGGCAGAGACGCACACAAGGTGCTACCTCCTGGCGTGGAGACTATACCTCACCGTCTTCAGAGCGGCCAGCATGGAAGTAAGACTAGTTTGATTTCAATTCTATTCAGTTTATTCAACACTCGTCATAAATTACATCAAATGCATAAAATGCAAGGTGCTACCTCCTGGCATGGAGACTATACCTCATCATCTTCAGAGCGGCCAGCATGGAAGTAAGACTAGTTTAAATTTCAATTCGATTCAGTTTATTCAACACTCGTCATAAATTACATAAAATGCAAGGTGCTACCTCCTTGCGTGGAGACTATACCTTGCCATCTTTATGTGGATGTAAGACTAGCTGAATATCAATTCAGTTCAATTTATTCCCATTTAAATTCCAGAGTAGAGAGCAGCGATGTGGAATAAATGCCTTGCTGAAGGCAATGCTAACAACTAGCACAGACCTGCTGGCCCTGCTGGCCCAGGGCCACTAAACATAAGCTTCAAGACACAAAATTATGTTGATCCTTAATTCTGCTGGCCCGTATAGAGTACCGAAGTAGTGACGTCACATGCTTTTGTTATGGCATAGTAATGGTTCTAAACAACTTTTCCTTTCATACTGGCCTGTGGCAGTTGGTTGGAGCTGGACGAATGCCTTCTTAGCAACCGCTAGATCACCAATTAATTGCTTGCCTGACATTGTTTAGAACCATCACCCATGGCAATGAATAGCTCTGACGTCACACTTCGGTACTCTATGGGCTATCAAAATATAACATCATTTAATGTTTTCCTTTGTTTGGGCCCACCAGATTCAGGTTTCGGGCCACTAGAATTTAGAATAAAAAGTGTGTGTACATGCCTGGCTGGGCACAAGGCAAACAAGTTAATATCTAGCATTGCTGAAGTTTATGAATGCCGGGGCATCAACTCCAGTTAACTCTGTCCCCTCATTTGAAGTCCAGCCCTTATCCGATCATGCCACACCACCTCCATTTTCTCTTCTCCTTCCCAAGGTGCGCGCACAGTACTCGTCCTACCTGAAGCAGAGCAAAGGAATCAGTCTGTTGCTGGACCACATCTTCTGCCTTATTCCCGAGGACCCTAGTCTTGGTCCTGACCAGGCCAGTAGTCCAGGCAAGGGGTCACCTGTAAACATGTTCACCAAGCCTATACAGCTCAGTCCTAAAGGTACGCTTTTACATAATTTCAATCAGCATTATATGGTTCAGACCGGCTCAAAGTCCCAATGTTCTAGGTCTTGGCCTTAGTCTTGGTCCTGATTAGGCCAGTAACCCAGGTAAGGGGTCACCTGTTATCATGTTCACCAAACCTATACAGCTCTGTCCTTTTCACCTTTTAACCCTCTCTGTTCTTCCACGTTGATTTCAATCAGCGTTATAGTATAGACCTGCTCAAAGTCCCAATGTAAGGGCTTGGCCTAAGTCTTGGTCCTGACTGGACCACTAGCCCAGGCAAGGTATGTGTTACCTTGTACACTAGAACTCCAAAAGTGAGGTATATCAATCAATACTGTAGATATGTCCTGTTTAACAGCCTAATGTAAGATCTTGGTCCTAATGGACGTCCAGGTTGGTCTACTAACATTGGCAATGGATATCCTGTCTACATGTTCGAGAGCAGAAACTGTTTATTTTGGCACAGTGTCACATTATCAGACATGTACAGTTTAGATACTAGCTAGTTGCAAACAGTAAAAACAAGCTACAAACTATAAACTTATATTTTAAAGGACATATATCATTGTTTAAATAGTGTGAACAGCAAATTTTTGTTAGAATATCCTAAATTTGTTCAAAGCTATATGATTAGAGCAATTTTAGTGTCTAGTGACTGAAATTGCCAGCTTTTGATTGATGTACTTTAATTAAGATGTATTATTCTTCCAAAAGAATGATTGACAGATTGTTTGCAACATGATTAATAATGACTGCTTATTCACATTGATTGATTGCAAAATTAACAATAATAATCACACTAATTGATCTTCACAGCGTCCCCAGGTGTCGAGAACGAGGTCCAACATCTGTCCTGCTCCGTGTTCTACAGCATCCTAAAGAACGTGCCGGTCATTGCGAGGCAGTGGTGTAACCTACAGGACAGGAGGATAGGGCCCTTTGTAGACAAGTAAGATTCGATTCAGATTTATCAATTTGATTTATGGACGTAAAAGGGCGCGAAAAGACGCCTCTTTTGTTCTCATATCCTGCCCAGCGTCGCGACGCATCGCGGCGCAGTCGCACACCGCGGAAGCCTCCCCTTAGGCTTTGCCTACACAACAAAGTGGCTGGAGACATTTTGTTCTAGGGTTGTTTGTCCGTCCGTAGGTAAATTGTACGTACTTGTACGTATATATGTCCCATTATCTTGATTGTGCTCTCAAGAACAGATTGACCGATAACCATCAAACTTGGGTTCATGTTTGTACACATATCTTGAGGAGCCACTGAACTGATTCTGGGGTCATGAGGTGACAGGGTGCATTATGCAAAAATAGCTTGTGATCACTTTATCTCAAGAATCGATTGACTGATTATCATCAAATTTGGTACGTGTATGTATCTTGAGGAGCTGATAAACTGATAACATAATCTTTACAATTGATTATCTGACAAGTAATTCCTTCTTTATTTCTGTTATCAACGATGGAAGTGATCACCATGCAGGACCCAAGCATGGAGATGATTTTTATGCCTCCGCAACGAAGTAGCCGGAGGCATTATGTATTCGGGTTGTCCGTCAGTCCGTACGTACGTCCGTACGTACGTCCCGTTCTCGTGATCGCGTTATCTCAAGAACCGATTGACGGATTTTCACCAAACTTGGGTCATGTATGTATCTTGGGGGGCCAATGATCTGATTAGATTTTGGGGTCATGAGGTCAAAGGTCAAAGGTCACAGAGCTCATTATATATGCAAAAATAGCTTGTGATCGCGTTATCTCAAGAACGGATTGATAGATTCTGACCAAACTTGGTACATGTATGTATCTTGGGGGGCCAATGAACTGATTAGATTTTGGGGTCATGAGGTCAAAGGTCAAAGGTCACAGAGCTCATTATATATGCAAAAATAGCTTGTGATCGCGTTATCTCAAGAACCGATTGACAGATTTTCACCAAACTTGGGTCATGTATGTATCTTGGGGGGCCAATGAACTGATTAGATTTTGGGGTCATGAGGTCAAAGGTCAAAGGTCACAGAGCTCATTATATATGCAAAACTAGCTCGTGATCGCGTTATCTCAAGAACGGATTGACAGATTCTGACCAAACTTGGTACATGTATGTATCTTGGGGGGCCAATGATCTGATTAGATTTTGGGGTCATGAGGTCAAAGGTCACAGAGCTCATTATATATGCAAATATAGCTCGTGATCGCGTTATCTCAAGAACGGATTGACGGATTCTGACCAAACTTGGTACATGTATGTATCTTGGGGGGCCAATGATCTGATTAGATTTTGGGGTCATGAGGTCAAAGGTCAAAGGTCACAGCTCATTATATATGCAAAAATAGGTCGTGATCTCGTTATCTCAAGAAGGGATTGACAGATTCTGACCAAACTTGGTACATGTATGTATCTTGGGGGACCGATGATCTGATCAGATTTTGGGGCCATGAGGTCAAAGGTCAAAGGTCTCAGAGCTCATTATATATGCAAAAATAGCTCGTGATCGCGTTATCTCAAGAACGGATTGACTGATTCTGACCAAATTTGGTACAGGTATGTATCTTGGGGGGCCAATGATCTGATTAGATTTTGGGGTCATGAGGTCATGAGGTCAAAGGTCACAGAGCTCATTATATATGCAAAAATAGCTCGTGATCTCGTTATCTCAAGAAGGGATTGACAGATTCTGACCAAACTTGGTACATGTATGTATCTTGGGGGACCGATGATCTGATCAGATTTTGGGGCCATGAGGTCAAAGGTCAAAGGTCTCAGAGCTCATTATATATGCAAAAATAGCTCGTGATCGCGTTATCTCAAGAAGGGATTGACAGATTCTGACCAAACTTGGTACATGTATGTTCCTTGGAGAGCCAATGAACTGCTTAGATTTTGGGGGTCATGAGGTCAAAGGTCACAGGGCTCATTATATGTAAAAGTAGCTTGAGATTGGAAATCTCAAGAACTGAATATCAGATTTCAATCCAACTTGATACCTGAATGTATAATAGGGAACAATTGTAGTCATTAGATTTTGGGGTCATGAGGGCAAAGGTCAAGGTCACTTATAGCTCATAATTGTGATATGTCAAGATCTAAAAGACAGAGTACCATCAACATTGAGTTGACAGAATTAATTCTGTGTACATGTTGATTTGGGCTTGATATAAATATTGTTTATTTATTGTTGTTCAATTAATGTTATTATTTTCTGTAAATTTGCTATTTTGTAATTATTGTAATATCTCTGTTGAAGTGAAAAAAATAAACTGAAACTGAAAACTGAAAAAAAAAAAAAAAAAAAAAAAAAAGTCTATAAATAGAAAAAATAATTTGTATTATAAATTTAAATTAGATAAAACAGAAAAGGCTCGGGAGAAATACACATCATATAAAAATATTTTAACACGAATTCTTCGTTTAGAAAAGAAAAAATATTTTGAAAAATGTTTAGATTTATATAAACATGATATGCAAAATACTTGGAAAATAATTAAACAAGCCATGAATTTACAAGATAATAGACATGATATAACCAAAATCAAATTTAATGATACTATTTTTGAAGACCCTGTAACCGTAGCGAACATTTTTAATAATTATTTTTCTACTATCGGCGATGATCTTGCAAAAGATATCCCTCCATCTAATAAGCAATTTGTTGATTTTTTAGGCCCTTCCAATGAAAACTCTATGTTTTTGGTTCCTACTAATAGAAATGAAATTATAAATATTGTTATGAATTTACATAATAAAAAAAGCTCTGGATATGATGGCATTAATAATTTCATTTTAAAGAAGATTATTTTGAATATTGTTGATCCATTAGTTCATATTTTTAATTTATCATTATTAAACGGGCAAGTGCCGAATGTCATGAAAATTGCGAAGGTTATACCTCTTTTTAAGAAGGGTGATAAATTAAATATTAATAATTATCGGCCAATATCTTTATTGTCTTCATTCTCTAAAGTTTTGGAAAAAATTATATTTGTTCGAACCGTTTCTTTCTTAAAGCAAAATAATATTTTGTCAAGCACTCAGTTTGGGTTCAGAGAAAAACATAATACTATTCATGCATTATTATCCTTTATTGATAAAGCAGCTCATTCATTTGATGAGTCCTCGCACATGATTGGTATTTTCCTGGATTTCTCCAAGGCCTTTGACACGATCAACCACGAAATACTACTTAATAAACTTTATCATTATGGTGTGCGTGGAAAGGCCTTGGAGTGGTACAGGAATTACCTTTCTAATAGGCAACAATATGTATTTTTGAATAATAATAAATCATTAATGTCTCATATTAATTGTGGGGTTCCACAGGGCAGTATTTTAGGCCCCCTTTTATTTATAAATGATTTTTGTAGGTCATCTAATATTCTTTCGTTTATACATTTTGCTGATGATACTAATTTATTTTTTTCTCATCATGACCCACTTGTACTTGCTGAAACAGTCAATAATGAATTATGTAAGGTTCTTCAATGGATTAGAGCAAATAGGTTATCTCTTAATCTACAGAAAACAAAATATATGTTATTTAGTAAATCAATTGATTTATTGCCTGTTAATATTTCTTTAGAAGATTATTCATTAGACTGTGTTCCTTTCATTAAATTTTTAGGAGTAATTGTTGATAATAAATTAACTTGGAAACATCATATTGACAACATTTGTAATATAATATCTCGTAATATTGGTATAATAAATAGACTTAAAACACATCTTCCATTAAAATCATTATTAATGCTTTACTCTTCTTTAATACTACCATATTTAAATTATGGCTTGCTGGCTTGGGGCAACACTTATCATAGTTATTTAGATAAATTATTTTTATTGCAAAAGAAGGTCTTACGCATTATTTTTAATTTATCTCCACATTACCACACTGATTATTTATTTTTGGAAAATGAGTTGTTAAAGATTCATGATTTATATTCCCTACAATTGGGACAATTTATGTACAATTTTAATAAAAACCTTTTACCTTCCGCGTTTAATGACATGTTTGTAAAAAATCGTACGTTTCATAATTACCCGACAAGACATTCAGAAGAATTTCATTTACCCCGTTTAAGAACTCTTTTAGCTCAATATACATTCTTTTATGAAGGCCCCAAATTTTGGAATAATCTTAGTGATCACATTAAAGAGTCCCCTTCCCTCAATTCATTTAAAAAAAAATTAAAGTTATTTTTATTACAGTCTTACAAGTCCGATTGACTCGCTATAAATATATCATCCCCCACCTCTCAATTATTCAACCTTTGCCCTTTACCTCTTAAAATATGTCATCGTTTCTATTCCTCCCTTTTCCCCACAACAATTGATATGTTGAGCACGATCAAATACTTCCTTTCTCCCTCTTCTTTTCTACTTTCTCCTTCCATGCAGCATTTTTTGTCTTGTCTTTGTTCAGTATTGTATTTGTCTGTCATACATTTTCTATATTGTATGTTTTCGTTAGTTTTTTTTTTTTTTCAAGTCTGTGAGAGCTCCGATCTTAAACTGATTTTAAACTTTTTTGTTCAACTTCAAATCACCATTTCAGACTTTTTTGCTACAATCTAAATATATTTATAACTTTGCTCTGACGCTTCATAGTCTTTGTTATTGTCATTTATTTTGTTTATATATGCTATATACATTTTTGTATAGTATGTCAATTTTTATATTTGTTGCTTTTTGTATCATTTCAAATCAAAGAAGAAACACATTTTTGTTTTTCTTTCATTTGCAATTTTTGTTTTTTGTCAAAAAAAAATAGATTGATATTTTGATTCGTTTGCTGTTTTTGTTTTGTCTTGTTTAAACAATTATTTGTATACGTCTATTTTTGTCTGAGGGATTCACATTTTACAAGCAATACGCTTTTCAGTGGATCCCTCCACTTCTTCAGACATTATTGATAAACAAATTAATAATCTGTAAATATATAATGTGCCCTGCCGGTGGGAAGTTTGAGTGCACCCGTTGTTAGTTATCTTTTGTTACATTTTATTTTTGTAGTATTTTATGTCCAGATAATTAGTCTAAATATACTTGTACTGGCCAAAAGTTTGATTACACTTGATGTCAGGCATTAAACAAGATGTTTATACCAAAGGGTGTGCTCGGGCTTTTTGACCGATGGGGTATATATATATTTGTTCAATGAAATGTAATACTCTTTGAATTTCGATATTGTTTATTTATTGTTGTTCAATTAATGTTATTATTTTCTGTAAATTTGCTATTTTGTAATTATTGTAATATCTCTGTTGAAGTGAAAAAAATAAACTGAAACTGAAACTGAAACTAAATAAATTGCGTAATGGCGGAGGCATCATTTTCGACTGCGCGCAGTCGAAGATCCATCTAGTTTACAATTGATCGATTTCTACTTCTACCTTGTAAGTTGTTTCTTTTACCTTTCTGTTGATAGGTTTACCACCAAGTTTGTGAGCCCGCTGCTGTGCGCGGAGGAGATTCAAAGCGTCCAGGCGAATCCGAGCGAGGACGAGAACCTAAGCGTCAAAGCTCGACTATCAACGAGAGAAGTCATCGCCACGTACACCATGCAGGACCTGAGCATAGAGATGATGATCACGCTGCCGACCAATCACCCGCTGGGACCCATCGAGGTGGACAACAGGAAGAAGGTTGCCGTGGGAACGTCGCAGTGGCGTCAGTGGACCCTGATGCTCACCACCTTCCTCACCCACCAGGCAAGTTGAGACATTCAATGCTGTTTTTATAAGTTTTGGTTTCCATGGTGATTTTTTAAAATGACTGTATGACTTTGTTACTTTTTCTTAAATGTGTTTTGTGCCCTGATTATAAGCATCTAACCATTGTTTTCTTTGATTTGTGTATATCGATCGCTTTGTACCTACAATTTGTATTTGTATATTTTTGTTGTTGTTTTATGATGGCAGTATAAATAAAATGAAGTGGAAAATGTATTTAGTGTTTGTGAGTGAGTAAAAATTGTTTGTGGCAAAACTCATGAACACATAACTCGATCTAGTAACATCAGTGTTGGAGACCCCCGAAATGCCAAAAAGAGCCCCCAAAAAAGAAAAAAAACGCCCCCAAAATTTTTTTTTTTCATTTTTTTTTTTTTCATTTTTCAGCATTTTTCAAAATCGGCATGATCGGATCGTGATCGAATGCCAATCCATTGATCACTTACAGCATTAGAGCTTAATAGTAGCCCATAAAATTCGAAAAAAGAGCCCCGGAAATTTGTAGCCCCAAAAAGTTGGAAAAGTAGCCCCCGAAAAACTTCCATAAAATTAGATAGGGAGCCCCCCCAAAAAAAAATTTAATATTTTCCCTGCCAAGGGGCCTCACCTTCGTAACCCTAACCCTAACCCTAACCAGGGGGGGGGGGGGGGAGTTTCACAAACATCCCAAGTCGAACTTTACACAAAGTTGGATTAAAAAACTATGGAAAGCCATTAGTTTCTTTGTAAAATTGTTAAACTAGTTCAGGCCTACAATTTTGGTAAAATTCTTTGACATTTTCTTTTATCAAAGAAACTTCCAAGTTATAGATGTGAAATTTTGTGGAAAGTTTCAAATTATTGCATTTGGGCTCTTGAATATTTTTAATTCCAAAGCTACCAATAAGCTTTCCATCATTTTTAAGTCCACCTTCCTTAAAATGTTAAGTTCGACTTGGGATCTTTGTGAAACACCCCCAGGCAAGTTTTAAAATGCTGGCTCATGTTTTTTAAAACCTTCCAAAGAACCTTCCAAATTGATTTTGATATAACGTACATTCTCCATAGACCCCAGGCTGAGTATTTTGGGGACCATTTACTGTAGTATGTTGTAGTGGCAATATTGATGACAATGCTAGAAAATAACTACATGTATGTTATAATACGCGTGGTTTGCGGTTGCACAATGTGAGAGGGGAGGATTGGTGAGTCCTGAAAAGGACTGATTGTATTATTTCTAGGACAGTCCTAAAAAGGACTGAGGTAGTCCTAGAAAGGACTGTTGGTAGTCCTAGAAAGGACTGTTGGTGTAGTCCTGAAAAGGACTGTTGGTATTCTTTCTAGGAGAGTCCTAAAAATGACTGTTGGTAGTCCTAGGAAGGACTGTTGGTAGTCCTAGAAAGGACTGTTGGTAGTCCTAGAAAGGACTGTTGGTAGTCCTAGAAAGGACTGTTGGGATAGTCCTGGAAAGGACTGTTGGTATTGCGAGGAGAGGGTGGATGGTAGGAGGGGCTCGACGTTTCGAATAGGTTGACTATCCGTTGTCAGGAGTATGTTGCCTTGTGGCCCAACCAGGCAAGTAAAAAAAAAAAAATTCAAATTCCATCGGCCCGAAACCTAAATCTAGTGGCCCCAAACAAAGAAAAACTTTAACAAAATATGTTATATTTGGTCGCCCATTGGGGCTAGTGGAATTAATTAAGCAGCAGTGAAATTTGGTGGCCCAAGGCTTATCTTTAGTGGCCCCAGGCCAGCAGGACTGTGCTAATTTGGTGGCCCTAGGCTTATCCTTAGTGGCCCCAGGCCAGCAGGCCTGTGCAAATTGTGAGCATCAGTACATTCTGCATAAACCACAGGCTAAATAAAAGCAGCATTATTCTTTGATGATATACATGTATGTGAGTTATTGCCTTTTGACCAGAATGAACGCTATATCTAAATATGTGTTATATTCATATCTATCAGATAACAGTAATTATGATCCCGGTCAATAGGGGATGGGTACATGTGTATTTTGTTAGTGGCAGTATTTTTATGGACCCATTACTCCATAGTGTCTATTACAAAATATATTGTCCTTAGAATCCATTAAGACTAGTTTGATGACATATCTTTTTAAAGTCACATTTCAGTAATTTCGAGTAGTTTCATTTTTTTCTGTTTAATATGTTATGTATCAAAGTTCTTTCTTTTTATATGTGTAAATATTTGTCTGGCTGTCTACATGTTAGGGGAGGCGTAAAAATTATCACTGCCGTTCTACCGCGGGATCCCGCTTGGAACGATTAGAGCGCGTATTTGTATTTGAACCTGCGGGTTTGATCGTTCCTAGCGGTACGCCGCGGCCTCCCGATCAGCTGTCACCAGCTGTGGAGAGGAATTCGTCCCGACGCAGTGGGACTCAACGCGGTAGGCCGCGGCCTCCCGATCCTAGCGCGCGAATTACAAGATCATTATTGCTGCATGCATTGCACTGTACGAGTACCGTACACCTACCTACGTAGGTACGTGTACGGTACTCGTACATGTATGCATGCGCAATGCATGCACATCCACATACATGCGCACCGCCTAGCTAGCCTGTGTACAATGTACGATTGTACGTACATGTTACGTATATTGGTGTGATTGCCTGGAAGAGTCGAGTAGGTCTAGTATCTACTCGAGCAACCAAATCGTACTCAGCATGCCTGCATGCTATACGCTAATCTCTGCTGGAGTGTGGGCCGGAGTGCGGGGCCGGATATGATCAGATACATGTAGATCTATATCTCATCGCATTCATGACGAAATCTTGAACGTGACAGTTCCATCCGCAATCCGACAATACTCCCCTTGCTCTTGGTTTGCTCTGAGCCGACATATCTTGGCCGGCTAGAGTAGACGTTAGTCTTTTACACAAACTCAATACAAACAAATCTGAGTAGCGTTAAATACATACCTTATTTCAAAAATAGGCTGGAAATTGGCCAGAGCTAGAGTTACATGTAGTTGCGTCAGCTGTCGATGTTATGTCATCTGAGGGATCACGCTAACAGCATCGACAGGCCAGGCCCAGGGCGCGGCATAGTAGCTGCGCTAGGCCATGCATGAGCTAAACAAAGTGTGTACGTCCAATTAAGCATAAGCACGTGAAACCCCCGACGTACGGTGGCGGGGCCCTGGTCGCGGCCTCCCGCGGCTGAACGATATCGTTCCCCCGCGGTAAGACCATGCATACCCGTGTACATTCCCGTCCTCCTGCAGGGGACTGGGGGAAACAAATCGGTTTCAAGCATTCTGCGGTATACTGCGGCCCGCCGATCGGTCAGGCTCGGGCCCAAGCGGGATCCCGCAGCGGGGCGGCAGTGATAATTTTGACACCTCCCCTTAGTTGGTGATAATTATGTTCATGAATTATTCCATAGTGTCTATTACAAAATATATTGTCCTTAGAATCCATTAAGACTAGTTTGATGACATATCTTTTTAAAGTCACATTTCAGTAATTTTGAGTAGTTTCATTTTGTCTGTTTAATAAGTTATGTATCAAAGTTCTTTCTTTTTATCTGTGTAAATATTTGTCTGGCTGTCTACATGTTAGTTGGTGATAATTATGTTCATGAAAATGTTCATGTTTTTCTTGCTGTTTGTAGATAATTTATCTGTGACTTGAGCACCTTGGCAAAGGTGGAATTGTCGCATTAGAAGTTTCTATTATATCGTACGTGTGGTTTGAGGTTTCACCATGTATAAGGAGAGGATTGGTGAGTCCTGAGAAGGACTGTTGGTATTCTCTCTAGGATAGTCCTAATAAGGACTGTGGTAGTCCTACCATCCACCCTCTCCTTACAATAACTACGGTATACCAGCGCTGTAGCTCTTATCAGAACTACAAGCTCAAGAAAGAATACCAACAGTCCTTTCCAGTACTACCAACAATCCTTTCTAGGACTACCACAGTCCTTTTTAGGATTATCCTAGAAAGAATAACAACAGTCCTTCTCAGGACTCACCAATCCTCTCCTTATACATGGTGCAACCGCAAACCACACATACTATCTACACCACCATGGAAGCTGATACTTACAAGCAACATTTAAGTTTCTATATCATTATTATTATTATTAAAGTGTCTACTTGCAAGCAGTGCAAGACACTGTGGTATGCGGTTTTGTAGCTACGAGTGGTACGTTTCCCCCCCCCCCCCCCCCCCTCACCTATTATATGACAAAAACAAAACAAAACGTAAGGGACAAGTCTCTGAAGAAATAAAGCAATACATAAGATTTACCCACAAATAATTAGCTTGCCCCCCCCCTCCCCCCCCCCCACCCCCCAAAATCAGTCCAACCATGCTAAGCCACTGGAGGCAAGTCATCTTCCAGAGCTCAACACTAGCACTTGCCCGCTTGCCCGGGGCAAGTCAAAATCGATGTACAATTTCATATTGGTTGCCCAATGGGGCAACTAACATTTCTGTTCAATTACAAAAGCAGATCGAGCTACAATTAAATGTTCTTGTGTTTCATATTGTTTTAAAGGGGGGCAAGTAAATTGTTTTCTTTGGGCAAGTTAAATTTGAAAATTGAATAGTTTTACTTGCCCGAGTGGGCAAGTGTGGAGGCTTGCAAGTTTACTCATCCAGCAAGTAGTAATATATGTCCTCTTGTTTATATACATGTAACACAGCTTTACAGTTGAGGTGAGACGTGAAACGTGCTCGCCAAAAGTGCATCCATCCATGCATTATTTGTATAATTCACACTGTCTAGCCCACTATAATGGAGAATCTATTTGTATATGTTCACCCCACCCATACCTTTATAATGAGCATAATAGACTTGGCTGCTTTTTCTAATTCTAAAGCACAAATGTCTTTCGATCATGGCATCATAATAATTTGTGAAAATGGATGAATAGTATTGTATGCATGCATGCACTCCTGGCCCTGGTGAAGTTGAATGCATGGTGTTTGGGTAACCATGTTGCTGCTAAAGGAATGCTTGTACGTCATACATGTACGTCCATATTTTCACACTTAGATATGAACCTTGTACCTGGTTGTCATACAATATAATTGTATAAATTATCATTATAACTATATTATGTTTTACACATTATGTTATACTTTTCATATTTGTATGTATACAGTGTATATTTGAATATGTGAGACCCTTCACCCCAAAACAGCCATTATGTTAGATTAAAGTTGGGTTTATGACATAACAAGCTGACACAGTTGTACTCCTGATTTATGACCAGCCAAACTCTAATAATTTGTGACCAGAAATTTAGGACCAAACTTTTACAAATAATTGTTATAGAATATCAATGGAAAAAGAAGATTCCTTTAAAGAAGAAATGTTCTCGTCAAACTTCATTTGAATAAACTTTAAAATGTATGTATCATCATTGGAAGTTAAATAGAACTCATATCAGCTTGATTGGAAGGAAGAAATCATAATGTCTCATTTAGGAGCCTGTGTTTATTCAAATCTGACACAAGAGTGATATATCTTTTCTTTAATTTTATAATTTTTGTGTGTATGTTGTTTTTGTAGGTTGTAATATATTTTGTTTATTTAATCTAGAATGTAAAGCGCATAGAGAGTAATCTTACTATTATACGCTATATAAAGGTATATTATTATTATTATTATTATGCAGACACCGTTGTATATTCAAGCCCTTTTCCCCACCCCCAAAAAATTGCAAATGTGACACTCGGCTTTCTAAAAATCAATATTAAACAGAGTGAGTATCAAAATCAGTTTAAAAGCCACCTTGGTGTGATGTCTTAACTAGGTTGTTTTTCCTCTACCTGGCAACATTGTTTTAAAGCACCCTCTAAATCAAAACGTTATCCGGAATCACTATATTACAGTGTCAGTGAAACCTCCTCACAATGAGATCCTTGGTACCGTGGGAAATTACCTTGTTATGTCAGGGTTTAAAAACAAACAAATATAAAGAGCTGGGACCATCAAAATTACCTTGTATAAGAGGGTATTGTTATATTATCAGAGCTATTTATAATGAAATTCCTCTACCTGGCAACATTTGTTTAAGCACCCTCTAAATCAAAACTCTATTCCTTTATAGCTCTAGAGGAACTTTATTACAGCAGATGAGATCCTTGGTGTCATGGAAATTGCTTTGTTGTATCAGGGTAAAACAATATTTTTACAAAATATAAAGAGCTGTGACCATCAAAGTTACCCTGTAAGAGGGTTTTGTTGTATGATATCAGAGCTATTTATAACGAGATTCCACCCCACAGCGTGATCAAATGCACACAGATGTCATTTACAATGTTCAATCGATAACATTAACAATGAACATCCTGGTCTTTGTTTCAACATTTCAATGCTCATTTAAAGTGATTCAGGTAAAGTGTCAGATATTGCACAAAATGACATTTGAGACTTCAATCCTATATCAATATCATTGTAAAATACAATTGAAAGATTTGTGAAAGTTTGAAAGAAAACGAAAACCGTTTACCTCGTGAAAAAAGGGAATATTGATTTCATATTTTATCACCGAAAACTGATGGCTTACCGTAAATTTGTCACAGGAATGATGGTCCCGCCGTTGATATGCGCACCCGTACATGTACACATCGGCTCAGCTCAACAGTCGCGGGTACATCGACTCGTTGAATTGCGCTGCCGTGTCTATCGGGGAGGTTCAGCCCGTGATCGCGTTGCCTGCATGTTGCGCGCCCGCCGGGTGGGCGTGAACGTAATAACTACAGCTACCGTAGCTACCAAATAAAAGCAACTCCACGTACGCATATTCTGAATTTCCATTGTTCTCTTTCAAATTTTCTTATATAATTACTCACTCTCCCTCTCTCATATAGTAGGCAACATCCGCCATATTGTGTATTCATTTTTCATGGAGACAATCGAATAGCGGGTCAGACTGAAAGGGGGCACACCGTATATTTTTTTCTACAGAATTTCCCCCCTGTATAATACATTATTGGCTTTCTTGCAGTGGCATGACTATTTTGAAAAGTGGGGGTGGGGTCGTGGAAGGGAGCAGGGATGGTGTGGGAGGGGTATCGCACTATCGACCCTCCCACAGTAGGGAGCTTTTGCAACTTTTCACTCGAAAAAATGTGCAGTGTGTTCCTTACCTTGGAATATACTAGAATTCAAGAAAGCATGACCTCGGGACCACATGATTGAAACCATTATAGAAACAGGCATACACCCTACATGCATGTCTATAATATATAGGCTACATTTGGGGAGGGTATGTGGGTAGATTTGTTGTATGTATCACCTCGGAAGTATGCTAGTTGTGCAAAGGATAGATATCCCCCACCATTCACCCTGTCATACCCCCAATCTATTCCTGTGATGTTTATATTGCATGTCTATATATAGGCGACATTTGGGGAGGGTATGTGGGTTGATTATTTGTATGTATATCTTTAGAAGTATGCTAGTTATGCAAAGGAGAGATATCCCCCACCCTTCACCCTGTCATACCCCCAATCTATTCATGTGATGTTTTGTATTTTTATGGCAAATTATTAGGGGGGATGCGCCCCCAGGCAACATCACTGCATGTAGAGGTTGCTCCCCATGTACTCCTTATTTTTTAATAACACAGTGAATGAAAGATATAGATTTTCAGACAGTGTGAGCACATTATTTATCTTTTATCTATTTATCTCTAACATGCGCACACACACCCACACTCACACATACTCTGCGGATACATCACTACACAGAGCCCACATTTACATTCAAGTACAGTCAAACCTGTTATAGCAGCCACCTTTTTATAGCAGCAAACCTGCCTATAATTGCCACCAAACATGATCCCTTGCAGAGAAAAGGAATGTAATGGAACCTGTCTATAGTGATCACCTTTCTACAGTGGCCACTTTGATTGGCAGTCATGGTACACAGGTTTGACTGTACATTTTCATGCTTCTAGCCGTTTTCCCCCTTTACCTGGTACTATGTGTGCATTTTTTACATTTCAAACTAACAAAATCGCCTGTTTGTGTATGCTGGTAAATTGTACTTTTTTGAAGTAGGATTTACATTCCTGAAATTTGAAGCAATGCAAATGGTTGAATAACTTGTGTATTTACACAGCATTTTCACATTTTATGAAAATCAATTATATAACAATATGCAATTATTGTTATTTGGATACTTTGTATTTAATTTTTCAATAAATGCAGAAGCAACTGTTACAAAAAATGAAATACTGGGTGATTGATTCAACTTTTGGATGTGTGCAGATCATGTAGTGTCTCTGTGAATTTATTTATTTATTTATTTATTTATTTATTTTGGTATACATTTCAAACTGATCAGCAGCAGTGCTGAAAGGATCAGTGTACATTGAACATCAAAACATACATAGTATAAACAATACAATATAGCAATTGTTACATTCGAATTTGAATGAATTGGAACAACAAAATTTACAAAAGTAAATCACTATAAAATAAACAAAGCTACATTACACAAAGAATAAATATCAGATCATTGTGCATAATTGTGTCTCATACATTGTCCACCTAGCCATTTGGTTGATCCTGATCTATGAAAAATACAATTGAGTTGGCCGACCCTTCAATACCCTGCACATAATAGGGGAAGCCTCTGTGAATCCAAGCAAAAGGAGGGTTAAAAGGACAATTGGCATAGTGATACACACTCACATTTCTTCATGGGTGTTATTAGCAACTTCAATCATACATTATATCAATAACCTTGTACAATTATTCTGAATTATATTATTTATTAGTATTTCATCTGAGAAAAACAATGGTTTGTTTGAGTTTTAAAAAATGATAAATTTATGTCATACAGGGAAACCCCGTTTAGCTCGCTTATAACGAGGTACCGTACTGCCCACTGATTTGAACTACAAATTAAAAACATCCTTTTTCATTAAATCATAATTACCTTTATCACATGTAATAGAGAAGACATGAAAGATATATTATCAAATTTATTTTGATTGAATTTGAAAAAGATAACAGATTGTTGCTATGAGCACTATTCGGTCATTGTTACTTCCCGCAACAAAACTTATCTTTGTTGATACAGTGGAACCTCCTAACAAGAGGTACCGGATACAGCGATGATAATTTTACATGTCAAGGATCTTTGTATTTTATTATTTTTAAGCCCAGACACAAGATACCCGACATAAGGTATTCAATCCAATTGTGCCTGAGGTGCTTGTTATAATAAGGTTTTGTTAATTTTTGCCAAAATGTGTGCGTGAATAATTCCATGCTAAAGAGTTGTATTTGAGAAATGAACTGTTTATGCTATATATCAATTTGAAGGCCTTATCGGTAGGGCCTTAACCCCTTGACCACAGGAACCAAGTGGGTTGTGTACAAAGTCTATGGGGATTTCATAAACTCGTAGGGAACGGGTTAATTTGGCATCAGCATGGTGAGGGATCTGTGGGCAATCACTGGCCGAACATCCCTGCCACTTCCCACGGTCGACGTCCACATCTAACATGTCTCATACGCTAGAAGTCCTGCTCCAATATTATGGTGTTTTTGCTCAGCGACGTACAGAGCTTTCAACGACGCAGGGAGCGATCTATTGCCCCGTTCACCGCGCTCAAATAACTTTCGTTGACAAGCAGTTTCGCTAATTTGGTGAAGGCGGACGTACATTCGTAGACTGCATGACGTCACATCTCGTTGTCACAAGCAATGTATAGACAACGCATGGCTGGCTTGTTTTGTTAACACGCCAACTAATTGTCTATGTACTACACATGATAGCAATGTGCTGAATGTTTACCTCGCTACAAGCATGTTGATTGGTTGACCATAGAGCTGTATCGTGCCGTCGCATAATAACCGGAATAATTCTGACCAAAGTGTGTCGCAGATTTAAACCCAAGAACGGTCGGCCCGCCCGCTGTTACTGTAGGAAGTTCTTGATTTTGCACATGAACTGCAGGATTCCCCGTTTGCAAAAACCTGCTAGCTTAGTTCCTTGCTAATGGACGTTGTGGGTCCGTTTCCCCGCAGGGTATGAGCATGGCGACTGAAGGGTCTGCGAGAACTTGGGTGTTGGCGGCCTGGTTATTTGTTCTGGGTGGTGTGGTATAGTGGGTGTGTAGAATCTTGATGAGTCTTGAAGAAATCTATAGAGAGGGTGAGATTTGTGAAAAAAGGAATGCAATCAGATAAATAGTAATGTGTAAGTCATGTGCACTTATTGCACAAAATGAACCACAAACATGTATTCATGGAGTAAAAATAGGATTTGATTTCTGATCAACATGGACCAAATTTGTTATTTTCCCTTCAGTTTGTTATTCAGCTGTTAGGATCAAAGCTACACTATAATTATTGACTCTAATTTTATTCCACTGTCAATTTTTCAGTAGCAGTTTTCATCTGTTTTTCAATCGGTATACAGTATACAGTATGCCTAATGCATTTGTCTCTAATAAGCAAAATAATAAATCTAAGGTCCACATTCTGAAAATATTGCAGGGATACAAAATAAAATCATGCTAAAATAATTTTCATCATTCTGAAAATGGTGTAAGGGAATGCAAATTCTACAATGCATTGTGAATCTTTTCTCATGTCCAGTAATGTCGGCCCTTGTTTATTGAGATTTTCTGTTATATAACATAACAATCAAGCCCATGATAAGTTTTCAAAATATGCGCTCAATGCACATTCTTTCCTCCTCTGACATTTATCTGTGTTGTTTTCCCAGTTTCGAATCCCAGTGAGATCACTTTGTGCAAGTATAGCAATTGACACACAATGGTATGCCAAAATAAACTCTCATTGATTTTGCCTGCTAATTTGAAGATGAAATTCTAGTTTCAGAACACAGATCTATCATTTATCTCTGTCCACAGTCCAAGAAAAAGGTTCTCAATGAATTACCTTAACCATAAGTCAATCGGGGTCACCACCAGCACAAATCGTGTGAGTCGTGTCAGCATGCAGATTGCACGTCCATTCTATCGGTACTCGGAAATCCTCTATGTATAATGTCGAAGAGAACAGCCACATCCAATGCTATAAAATGAGGATAAAAATCAAAAAGTTGCTTAATGATGGCAATTGGTATGGAAAGTCAATTGCCTTATGTAAGACAAAAAGAAAACACTGATCATCCAAGGTTTTTGATTGCCAAGCCTAATATCTAATCATTACACTAATGAAAAAAACTTGTCCTGAAGTAAGAGATTTGCAGATTAGCCGGAATTTTCCATGGAGGCGGAGGGGGGGGGGGGGGGGGGGGGGGTGAGGTGGGTCACACAAGGGAGCAGAGCTATGCGGCCTTGTACGGCAACAACATGGGCGGCGGGCCGGTACAGAAAGTTTGACATATTTGACGTAGTCGTACAACATTTCCGAAGCCGAGAGTATGATTTAGTATTGGTTTAAAATTTTCGACATTTTCGAGGCCGAGACCACGGTTCTTCGTACTTTACGAGGTCAAGACCGCTAAAGTATCATCTCGGACCAGTAAAAATTTGAAATTGGGAGGTGGATCAATCCACCCAATGCACCACCTGACCACCACAATTCACAATGACAATAATTTTTTTATTTTGCAACATTTCACTTTTGTCTTTTGAGTTAGACCGAGTACTACACAGACACAGTGCATTCCACACCATAGACCTAACATTATCAAAAATGAGCATCGATAAAAAACACAAAAAACGGATTACCCATTCTATATCAAATTTGAGAAGGCCCATCATTTCATAATCGTAAGTCATAACAAAAGAGATATCAACATAACTAGATCGGCAAATCTATTGCTTTCATGGCCTCTTTGACATGATTATCATTGTCATTTTCACAGTGAAAAAGACAATAATAATGTCAAAGAGACCATGAAAGCGATAGATTTGTCGATCTACACTCAAACTTGAATTGCTGATTCTGTAATTGGGCTCTATTGACTTGGGAGGACGTACCTTAGACGGGGCTTCGATCGGCGCTGAGCTGTCCCGGCCGTGTCGTCTTCGAATTCGATCACCTGCAGCTTCTCAGACTCAGCTCTGCATGCATCTCAATTATCAACCAAATTGTTGTTTTTTCTTCTTGATGAACCTCTAGATCTCCTCCCAGGCCGCATTCTCATTCGCATTTTATTTGTAGATTCTCAAACGGTTTCTTCAACAAATTTGCTAGTGGTATTTAGCACACAATGCAAATATGCACAGTACTTCGCTCACTACTACCGCTGTAGCTGTACGCGTATCGTACACGTACCTACGTACGTACCGGCTCTCTACGATCCGTACGTCTATGACTAGCTGTATGCAATATAGCCGGGCGGGGATCGGACACAATATAGCAGGCACGACAAGGTCAAAGGTCACCTAAGACGTTGATTAACGCTTTAGAAATAAAAGATTTAAATGATAATTATCTTCATACTAAAGGGACATTTGAAAAAATCGAACCCTATTTTATTCCTCTCTTACCATAAGCTAAACAACACGGTAGAAGAGAAACGAGGAAGCTCCAAGTCATTTTCGTGGATTTGGACACTTTACATGATTCACTTTAAACTAATTTGCACCTGCAGACCTTTTGAAATTCAGTCATAGTATAACCGGTCACCAGCAATACAATGTCCTAGATGATCCAGGACGCAATTTGGCTGATGACCGACTATACTATGACTGAATTTTAAAGGGCCCATTGTCCTGATGCCTATAAGCAGAACTCAAGGGATTGACTGGATAATGAAAGGAAACAATTAGAATATCTCCGGCGGCGAATAGTAACAATACAATAGGCCTGCAGGTGCATAATGGTTTAAATGGTTACCTGTAGTCGTTGTCTTTTTAGGCCGGGCTCAAGTTGAGCTATGATGAGAATTCAGGCCAATGCGATCATTGCGAATTGATGAAAGTTTGCATTCGTAAGCATGCACATTCGCAAGAAGTTCTCGCCACAGTGTGAGAGCAGCATAATGAAAGTGTGAATGCGAATCATTGGCATATATAATCATGCTTCGCCACCACGGTGTGAATCCCGCGTGAGTAAGGCGCCAGTCGGCGCGTTTGTAGTGATTGGCATACTACATTCACCGAGGCTGAATGCTTGCATGGCCTTGGACTCAGAGAGCACCTTTAAAGGGAACTAGTAACTTTGTTGACATCTGCAAACATTGACGAATGGTTGATGAAATGTGATTATTTTTTTCTTCTAAAATGTCCACTAAGTAATGGTTTGAACATTTCCTGTTAAAATAATGGATGTTATATGGCTGAGAAATTAGCAAAAATGCAAAGTGATATTCGCTAAGTCATTGCAGTGACTTAGTACACAATTATAACTCTCCGGTAGATAATTCAAAATCCGAATACTTCAATCGTAAATATGTTTTTAACGAAAGGGATATTCGAGAAAAAAAAACGAAATACGTTCCATTCTTCTATTGGTAATTCAAATACAACAAGGTATGAGAGAACCACTAGAGTTCAAAGTATTAGTTGTGTGGATTTGGACAATGTTACTAGCCCCATTGGTATAGTCTTAGGTTGTGTTTAAATACATTTGTCTATATTATAGGCTAAACGTAGCCGTAACTCCACCTTTTCAAAGTCATCTCTGTATCATATAACCAATAAAAATGTCACATATAGCCCTTTTTGCGTGTGAAAAGGGCTTTAAACTTTCCCCTTTTACGTTAGAAGCATGTCATTTCATTTTGGAGTCTTGAAGGTTCTAAAGCAGCCTGTTTTCTTGTCTAGTGCTTGTTAGTGTGCCGTCACACTATAGCCACGCTCTGTCTGCGTTCTCGTACTTATAAAAAAAACCAACATTTTTTCCAAAGCGCAGGGGAAACGCCGACAAATCGAGCGATTAATGACACAATGGTAGCTCGTTCCCGCTCTTGCCACGACCTGAACACGCTCTGCGTACGCTTTGGCCACGCTTTCCGAGCTATTCACTGTGCACGCTTGGTGTATCTTTAACAATAGCTCATAACAATGAGACGAGGTCATTTGCTCTACGCTCTGTCTGCGTTCTCGTACTTCAAAGCGCAGGGGAAACACGATCTCCATGCACACGCTCTGTGCGATCCAATACCATGTACAAATGTAGTTGAACACACTCAGTGCGTTTCACGAGGTTGGGTGGAGGGAATGGGGAGGGTTATTATTGTTGACTATCATTGGTAGTGGTAGTAGTGGTAGTAGTGGTAGTAGTGGTAGTGGTAGTGGTAGTGGTAGTGGTGGTGGTGGTGGTGGTGGCAGTGGTGGCAGTGGGGGCAGTGGTGGCAGTGGTGGTAGTAGTGGTAGTAGTGGTAGTAGTGGTAGTAGTGGTAGATTTTGGACAAAACAATCATATATTTGCGGGAAATATGTGTTCATAATGCATACATAGGGTGTGCGTATGTCCCCATTCATTGGAGCCTCATATAATTTGTATGCCGCCATTCCACGTTTTAGCCAGAAATTGAGTTTCCCCCAAATGTACATTATTTTGGCCCGGACATGCCATTTTAAATTGTGATATCATTTTACCTATAGTTGAAACGTGTCAAACTTCGCAATCTATAGTGTCCACTAGCCGAAGTGCTGGAATAGATCTGCAAGAATGTCTTTTGTTCAACTTGGGAATGAATGAGAAGATTATGACACTTGTGTGAAAAGATATCCTCCCATGCATGGACATACAATAGCCCCTGAACAAAGAGTAGGACGCCGAAGCCCCAAGTTTGTTTTTCAACATGTCCAAAGCGAACGCCGAGCTAGCTACGTCCTGCTCTTTTGTTCATCGAGCTATTCATGGAAGGATATCTATTGACGCATGTGAGATAATCTTCCCATTCATTGCCCACTGCGTTGCCAATTTGCTAATTTAACTTGGTCGCCGCGGGAGCGGCGCCAGAGCGGCCGAGAAAAGTGTACGATCTAATACCCCCGTCACATATAGCGCCGACCTCGCGCCGCTCCTAATCCCCATTCATAAAATTGCTACGCTCCTAATCCCCATTCATAAATTTGGCAGTGGGAGGCGAAGCATTGTCCGAACGATGATTAAATGACGAATGAATGGGAGGATTATCGCACATAGGTGAAAGGATAGCCTCTCATGCATGGACATACAATGGCTCCCTGAACAAAACAGTAGGTCGGCAAAAGACCCACGACCGACCCACGACCACTTTTTAAGCTTTGGACATGTCGAAAGCGGTCGTGAGTCTTTGGCGTTCTGCTCTTTTGTTTAGGGAGCCATTGTATGTCCATGCATGAGAGGATATCCTTTCACCTATGTGCGATAATCCTCCCATTCATTCGTCATTTAATCATCGTTCGGACAATGCTTCGCCTCCCACTGCCAAATTTATGAATGGGGATTATGGGGATTAGGAGCGGCGCGAGAGTGTAGCTATATGTGACGGGGGTATAAACAATAGCGAACAATGAACGCCGCTCTCCACACGACCTCAACACGCTCTCCCCACGTCCTCCCCACGCTTCCAATTTTATGAATGGGGATTAGGAGCGGCGCTAGGTCGGCGCGAGAGCGTAGCTAATGTGACGGGGGTATAATGGACGAGTGGTTCGGCGTTGTCTGACGTAACTCAGATGATACACAAAAGCGGAAAGAAGGAGAGACATAAGAAAGTGTAAGAGAGAGAGAGAGAAAAAAAAAATGAAGAGCTTAATTACAAAAGGCGCTAAATCCACTTTCCATACAAATTTAGTTGACAATATCAGTACCGTAAGCAACGTAAACGAAATCCAAATTTTTAGGACAAACTACATAATCAAAACCAGAATTTAAAACGTTCCATTTTCATATTTCTATATAGGCATGTACAAAGTTGGACAAAGAAACCTGCTTTCCTCCAAAATTAAAACAGTGGATTTAGCGCCTTTTTGAATTAAGCTCTTCAAAATATAGATAGGGAGTTTGAGAGAGAGGGGGAGAGGGAATGGAAAGGGTTAGTGGATGTATTTATATAATAGTGTTGTATGATGGGAAAGAATGAGAGAAGGGGAGAGGACTTTCATATCATTATACCAATAAAGGCGCGGACTATCGAATAATCACTTGTATCATTCGTGTGATATTTACAGACAGTGTACCTTTTAAAAAATATATTTTGACCTAAAAAGAGAGAGAGCGAGAGAGAGAAAGGGAAGTTGAAGCATTAACAAAAAATGGAAAGAGAAAAAATGGGGAAAACACAGAATAGGCAGGAAACGAGAGACAACAAGAAACATAAATAATGTGAGAAAATAGAAATGTAGGGAGAGAGAGACAGTGAGAAAGAATGAGAAGATCAGAAGGATAAAGGATGTAGTTGATGAGAGAGGAAAGATAAAAATGAAAATTATACTTTAGAAAAAATACCAGACACGTCTTTGATAAATGCGTAATCCACTGTGCAAATACTCCCCAAAATGCAAATAAAAAAACTGCCGGCTTCTGAAGTGGGATTGGTCAAATAAAAAGGCACAGATTATCAACTTAGCGTGTAAATGTCAATAGAGATATGGAATTATCGAAATATAATTTTCATGTGGGATCTCCAGACATTGTACTTTTTTACATTCGTTACTCGGATGGCGGAAAAGGAGATGGGGAAGAAAATTATGTATACATAAAAAGGAAGATAAATATAATTATATAGAAAGATAAATAAAGAGAGAGGGGGAGGGAGTCAGATGGACAAAAGGAGAGGCAGAGAGAAATCTTGTAACCATGAGAAGAAAAATAAGAGCAAGAGGGGGAGAGAGTGTGATAGAGGGAGATGGGTGGCGTAAAAATGGCCTATATATGATGGTATATTTATTATTGAAACGGAAAATAAGAGAGAGAGAAGAGGAGAGAGTGCGCGAAACTTCAATATTGGTTTTAAAAGGGCGGATATAACAGACTTACTGTTCTCATAGATCTTGCTCACAAAAATAACATTGACTTGTTCATGTGAGTTCTTTTGCTGATCTATTGTTCTTGTTGTCGTTGTTTTCAATAAATCATTACAGAAAAAAACAAAGAAGTGAACAAAAAATTATAAACCAAATCCAGATTTGTGTTATATGAATGCAATCTGAAAACCACTTTGATTGTTGTACCCTTAAAAATATCGCATAGTCCAATTTTTTTATTTAAAAGTTGTTGGTTTCATTTGATTGCAGTCGACATTTTTATTCATTTTGCCCCAGGTTATTTTGTTGCTCGCGCTCAGCCCATGCGAAAAATTGTCGTATAAAAACAAATTTAAAAAACGATAAATGGGGGCGTAAGAAATGTCAGAGCTTAATAAATAAGGAACTTTGACCGATAGATTATATAAGCTAACATTATATGAATGTATATTATAACAAACAACCGAAACCAGTATCAGATTCAAACGCTTAATAAAACAATACTCCGATTTATACATTACGTCTCCTCTCGTTTGGTATAGTTCCACATAATATAAAGGGCGAATATAACATCGTTCTAATTTTGTTTAGTTACTAAATCAAATGAGAAAGAGAAGGGCGCTACGTCTCCATTTCTACCTCAAAGATAGTCGTGTTAACATTTTGAGATCCAAATATCAACATAATAATGTAGTTCTCCTTTGATGGTTGAATATTATATTCCCAAAATGGTGATTAATCATTATCTGAAAATTTGGCGTCACATAACTATATGGAGAAGGCTCCGAACTATACGCATTTAGCAAAAAAAAACACAAATGGCGTAACGCCCTTCTTACTCTCACTCGAGGCTGTATGTAATCTAGTGATGTAGTTGAGTAGTTTCATTTTGTTGCCGATGTAAGAAGTGATTCGATGGGGGAAAAAACAAATCGGGGCGTAGGAAATGTTGGACTTAAAAATCGGGACTTTAGATGATGATCAATATTGTTTTACAACCTATATAATTATGAAGAGCTCATTTCCAAAAGGCGCTAGGTCCACTTAAATCAAATTTTGATTTTCATCATAAGTTTAGTAGTTGGCTATGTGGCTTCCTATATTCAGTAAGGAATTAGATTAAAAAAGGGGAAACACAAGCAACAAAGAAAACATGCTTCGTGTTACTTTCGATTTCCCAAAGGTGCCTGTGCAAACTTGGCACGGCGAAATAAAGAAACACGCCTTTCTCCAAAGTCAACAGACCGAACGTTTATATCAACTTTAATTTGCAACATAATGCAGCTCTGCATAGAATACACATCAAACAACCCCCAAATCAGCACTAGAATCAAGACAAAATATACATCGGTTCGATGTTTGATTAAAAAAGTAAAAGACATTCTTGAAATCGTAACTACTAACTAACATATTATCGTGATATCGTGCATATATTAACACACATCAAACAACCCCCAACCCAACACTAAAATAAAAACATAATATACATCGGTTCAATGTTTGATTAAAAAAGGAAAAGAAAATCTTGAAATCATAAGAAACATTATTATCGTGTACACCAAACACATAATATCGTGTACACCAAGCACACATATCCTGTACACTGAACACACATATCGTGTACACCGAACACACATATCATGTACACCGAACACACAATATCGTGTGAACCGAACACACATATCGTGTACACCGAACACACATATCGTGTACACCGGATAAACATATCGTGTACACCGAACACACATATCGTATACACCGAACACACATATCATGTACACTGAACACACATATCGTGTACACCGGACAAACATATCGTGTACACCGAGCACACATATCGTGTACACCGAACACACATATCGTGTACACCGAAAAAACACATAATCGTGAACACCGAACACACAACATCCGCCGTGCTTTCTACTGAAGATATGAACATGTTTGTAATAACTTGTGTCTGCATGCTATCACGCCGTGGTGTAGCGTGGTCCAACATATTAAGTGGGTAGAGTACGTGAATTGTTGGAGGTATGTTAAACTCTAGTGTTCTATAATGATATCAATTAACTTTATAATTCAATGTAACAGTACAAAGATGGTTATAGATACGCATTATGGGCTACGTAAATGTAATGAGTAAGTTTATTATAACACCCAGTGGCGTAGCGTGGTCGGACTGATTTGTGGGGGAAGGGGCACGCACATTATTTGGGGGCACTCCTCTTATATATATTTATTTTATCATAAATATTCCCCTTATGTTTTTAGAGTTTGTGTCAAACTAGTGGCCACTGTAACATCCCTGCGCAACAACAACCAAAACAGATATGACCTTTTCTCACTTGGCAGAGAGACGAATAAACACGCATTTTCCATGAATATACTACAAACACTATATCAGATATAAAGTTCAACGCTCTGAGTATAAGTTTATGACTTACAACACAAATATATCACCGTATATACTCCACGCGACGGCGGGAAATGACACTTGTGACCGCGAACTGGCCCTCGAAGAAGGCGATAAAAGCAACCCTACGGGCACTGAACGTGATTTATACAACCTGTTAAAACCGTCTATTACAATGTCACCCATCCAAAATCCATTTCGGAAATCCTGATTGTGTAGCCGTGTCAGTAAAACTCAGTATCCTTGGGTCAAACGTGTGTATAAAGGAGTCAGTTTCATTTGCCAGGGCACTGTGAAACCAAAACACACCATGGGTAGTGGTATCAAAATTACTCTGGTATTAGGGGCTCTGAGGTGTTTTTTTTTTTGTTCGGTAGGGGAGGGGGGGGGGGGGGGCATTCCATGTAAGAAAACGGGGTTTCCAATAATTGCTACGATAATCGTTGAACTAAAGTTTATTATTGAATATATATTTTTTGTATACGTCTATGCCTCTTTGGTACCGTTAAAATGCATCATTGATTTAACAAAAATGTACTTTAAAACCCCGAACAATAGCTTAATTTGTTGTTTTCCACCACACCACAGGAGAGAACGTATTCCTCTCATATTTGTATGGTGGCCATGAGCGCATACGTGTGTATTAATTCAGCGGGATTTCAGAGGTTTGATAGAGAGAAGATTAGAGCTGCTGCGGGCGACCACTTTATGTGTACATGCACATCATCAATCCCACGCATCATATTATAAGCCGTAATTTTCCGCGAATCTCCAATAATGACGGTATCGGGACTCGTGTGAGGATTAGGACTATATTACGTCATATCTCATGTCTGTAGCTGCTATTTCCTTCTTAATATCACCTATATGACCTGAAAGTATATTATATACCAAGGACTTCGACCTCTAACATGTCGAATCAACCATCAAACAAACGCGATGTCCCGATCAATCATTAAAACAAGCCTTGCACTCGTCTGAACCGCTAACTTGAATTGTGTTAACAGTAAAGCAACAACAACAGCTGCATTTTAACCGCTTCTGTTTGAAGAAAGAAAAAAAAAATCCACTATGGCATACATGCACAGTCGTCAAACATTGAACTGCATCTGCAACTTTTTTATTATTATTTTTGTATACATGCATTAAATCTATTGCATGTACACTTGCAAGCATGGAGGGCTGTATGATCCACCCTGGAAGCGATTTGTGCGGCATCGAGACTAGACTAGACGGGAAAATGAGTTTCTGATCCACTGACCGTCTCCACCTAAAACGAAGTCATATTTATCAAAGAAAACGCCATTTAGAGTCGGTAACTTCTGACTACGACAAGAATATTTGTTTACAATACATTTTTGATTCACTTCATCCCATTGCCGAATTTGTATATATAATACTATAGTTGCCAAGTGCCTCTCCGCGACGCTGTGCGTGCGCGCAAGGATCCTGTAATACAGTACTCCCTTGCGCTCTGAAGATGGGTACAATGACCGTAGTATCGCATAAACAATCATCGCTCACAGTGCGTACAAACATATGGGTGATTGACTCATCGAACAGTCGTCAGGTCATAAGGATTAAGAGGCCACATCAATTGGAGAGATATATATAGACATTTTTTTTTGGGGGGGGGGGGGGGGAGGAGGGTCCGAAAAGCCGCCCCCAATTTGTTCACGCTCTCTCGGTTGACCCCTGACCCTGGCCACGCCACTGATGATAGTTACGGTACGTCAGTTGAGCACTGCGTTGGATGGCGGAAGACTGTGACCACTTTTTCCTCACGTGTCCCTATATTCAATGTTACCGTCTGTCTGCACATCTGTGTTTGGCATCCAGTCTGCATGCTTTCCCGCTAAAAAGAAGCACGTTTGGTAAATACATCGAGGGGAGCTGTTCTTGCATTGTGATGCGAAAAGCGTGGCCGGGTATAGGTCGCCTGGTATATACGGGAAATGTAAGATGGTTGAATAAGAAGACACATATAGCCGTAGAAATTAATATCTGATCTTGGAACATTTATGTACACAACCTTATGTTAAACAAAGAATGTTCCTTGTTTTATCTTTGTCATAATAGTTGCTATAAGAAAGCTCACGAGACGCGTGTGTAGACTGGCCTATAAGGCGAGCGTAAGATGTTTTTGGTGAAAAAAAAATTTATGGCCGTAGAAATTAATATCTGATCTTGGAACATTTATGTACACACTGTTTAGTGTTTACACACAGAATATTCCTTCTCATTATTTGTTTTAAAAAAAGCTCGCGAAACGCGGGGTATATATTAAAGGTGAGTGTATAAGATGTTTTTGAGAAAGAAAAAAATGTATAGCCATACAAATTAATAATATTTGATATTGGATCATGTAATGGAATTGTCTTGTTTTACTTCGTTGATAAGGCTCGCAAAACGTACGGATATAAGGTCTATGGTGTATACCAAAATGGTTTTGGAAGGGGGAAAAGGTTATAGCCATATAAAGTAATTGATATTCGATTTTGGAACTTGCACACAATAATTTGTGTTTGAATATAGAATGCAAAATGGGCGTCGATCCTTACGTAATACCTATCCATCAGGGGGGATGAATGAATAGATCACCCCCCCCCCCTGATGAATATATATCAATTACGGATCGACACCCGTGATAGAATGTTCCATATTTTCCATTGTTGAGAGGGTTCGTAAAACGTGAGGATAATAAGCTAAAGGTATTGGAGAAGGAAATGTATATCTATAGCCATAGATATGAATATTCGATCTCGGATCATGTATGTACACAGTCACACTCTTTAGTGTTAAAGGTGATATTTTTCCTTGTTTAAAGAGAGAGCTCTTGGGGCTGATTTGGAGTATTTGAAGAACATTCTCAAAATTTATATTGAAGTATCAAAAAAGTCTAGATAAATGTACGTAAGGATGTTGAGGGCAATATCCGTGTTATGCTATGTCCATTGAGTGATGAGTGAAAATTCCATGTGAAATAAATGTCAGCGAAATGCAAAATGATAATTGTTACTAATTGTCATATTAGGATTTGTACACTGATGAAACAGTCCCCGGTTTTGTTCGTCTTCAAAAGAAGGAAAACAACCAGGAATGATGAAAACCCACCAGAGATGCAAGTGGGTTCGGTCGATTCAGAAAAAAGTTACTAGGCCCCTTTAATAAAATAGCAAGGACACACACATGTTTATGTGGGAACAGTATATATACGAACAAGATGATAATAATTATGACGATGTTATATCCATAAACATACAAGGACGAATGTCACGTATAATTTCCACATTGTCATGATAACTACTGAATGTATATACAGCGGTGCAGAAGCTGGGTTAGTAAGGAGGCAAAGGGCCGCCTCACTGGCCTCTTTAAAGAAAGAAAATAAATCATTATACATGTTGGCACAAACTGTTACTATGTCGTCATTGGAATCCGTGTCCCCCTTTCACCCCCCTCCCCCAAATACCCCGCATCTAATCGGAATTGGGCCTCATTATACCACTCAATTATTGCTACCAAAGTTTTCCATTGAAATCAATTTAGAATATAATCAAACATTATATTAAAGTGGTTGAATTTTGGTGGCGGCATTTTGAAATCAGGGGCGAAAAGCATCCCCCTCCCCCAAACACCAATCAGGGTTGGTCCACATTATGCCATGCACTATTAGTTATTCTAATAAGGCTTCCAGAGTTTATATGGAAAATTCATCTGCAAAAGATAATCAAAGACATTCTCGTGACATATTATGACATGATCGTATTATTGGCGCCATTTTGGGCGCCATTTTAAAACGTAATGTGACAGGGAAGGCCACGTTTAGTGTACACCTTTGTATACGGTTCGGTGGTCGTTACAAAGAATGACTAGGTCTGTTTTTCCAGGAACAGCCAGGCATGGGCCCCGTTGCAGAAAGAGATGCAGTCGTTTGTAAAGTTGCAATTAATTGTAAGTCAGATCATGTGCTCTAAATGCGCAAATCGGATTGGTTGAAATGCGCAAATTTGCCGAACAGGCACACCGTACTCTACCAAGGGGCGAATATATCCCTCTCATTGGTAATCTAAATGGGATCACAGTACGAATAACGTGCATAATTCGCTTGTTAGCCTTACTAATCATAGCATTCACCTGTCCCTCCCACTTAAAGTGAGGCCTGTAAAGTGTCTAACTCCACGAAAATCACTTGGAGCTTCCTCGTTTCTCTTCTACCGTGTTGTTAGTTTATGGTAAGAGAAAAAATAAAATACGGTTAGATTTTTTCAAATGCCCCTTTAGTATGACGATATCTATCATTCAGCTCAAAAGCGTTAACAAACGGTCATAAACCGCATAAACGTCCGTTGTAAAAGCTGACGCATATTTTCGCTTTTTTAACCATGAAAGCAGTGTTCTTTTTCAATGAAACTTTCACACATCATTCGGACATATCTTACAATGATTTTGGTACAGGATTGAAGTCTCAAATGTCTTTTTGGGTAATATCTGACACTGTACAGGCCTCACTTTAAGATTTTCCTTAATGTGGATGCCTAGTGGTTCAGTGGTTATATTTCATCAGTCCCATGCAGGTGAACCTGCAGGCAAAAGGTTCGATCCCCGGTCGGGGTATGCCAAAGACTTTACGGATAGTTATTACATATACTGCTCTCCAACCAGACGTTTGCCATTTATAGAATGTAGCACGGAAGAACGGAAGGTTAACGCACTTTAATCTTTATTGAAACGAATGAATAACATGACTGAATATTTTGAGGTATTGGTTTCAAACTAAAATCAAGAGGAAATTCATTAACTATATAAGTTATACAGGATGCGCGTGTATAAACATTAGCACCCTTTTGTATGTTTAATACTTATATTAGATATGGTAGACATGTAACCCTGAGCTATTGCTGGATAATGACTTTAACTAATTTTTTCCAGGGATAACGTTAATATGCAACATGGACATTAATATTGCTTCATTTTATAAGATATTATAAAGCAAAAGTTCAATTTTAAATTATAATCGGGTCCAGTTTCCATACCATTTCGTGTTTTCTGTTTCATTGAAACAGTATATCAAACTAATGAACAACATGACTATAATTATGAGAGATTGGTTTCAAAGATACATTTTCAATTAATATTACATTCGTTTTAAAAAAGCGTAAGACTTTTTGAGTCTCGTTCAGAAATAATAAGTTCAGTTTATTTAACCATAAAATGAAAATACATGTACATACAAATGAGTAACATAATAAACATAATATGGTAAGGTCACCCTTAGAAGCAAATTGCTTGTGGTGGGGCCTTAAAAAGAAAAACAAACTACACATAAATTGTACAGTTTAAATGCTTTAAAATAACATGATACAAACACACATGCACGCTCACACATACACATACACACATACATTCAAAATATCCTCCTCTGCTCAAACTTGTTTACATAAATCATTAAATAATAATTGTGTACAACGTACTTTAAATCGAGATAGAGTTGTACTTTCCTTAATATCATTACTCAAATAGTTCCATTCCTTAATACCATTTACATAGAAAGAATTTTGTGCATTTGTCGTACGAACTTTAAATAAATGTAAATCATTTTTCTGACGAGTAGAATACGAATGAATATCACTATTAATAACAAAGTTTATATTAGGAATTTCTGGCAAAAGGCGATTTTGAAATTTAAACATAAATATGCGAGTATTAAATTGAATCAATTCAACAATTGGGATTACGTGTGTTTTAACAAAAAGTGGCCGTGATGGGGCTAGATAATCAGATTTAGTAATAATACGTACGGCTCGTTTCTGTAACAAATAGATCTTATCCATTATGATGTATAAGTATTTCCCCAAATAATATTACAATAATTTACATGTGGAAAAATCATACTATTATACAACATTAGCAAAATATTTGATGGTAAAACATGCTTTAACTTTGACAATACTCCAATACTTCGAGATAATTTCAACGAAATGTAATCAATATGAGGTTTCCAATTAAGTGATTCATCGATTTTAATACCAAGAAACTGAACACATTCTTTCCTTTTTATAATATTTACATCAATTTTTATAGGCAATAAATTACTAGGGATCTTCCGATTTCGAGAATGAAATATTACATAATTTGTTTTATCATAATTGAGAAATAATGTATTACATTTAAACCAATGATCCAATCTTATCAATTCATTATTCATAATATCAACTAAAGTAAATATACTACTGTGTGATGTAATAACTGAAGTATCATCTGCAAAGAGTGTCATCTGCAAAGAGTGTAAAAAGATGGATTAAGAGTAGTATTCCTTCTACATCGTGTAAGATTTCATTGCTGTTTTACGTGGATTTCATTCGATTATTAAGAGCAAGTTTTGCCCGCTTTTCGTAGAGATTTTGCCATCTGGACAAACAGTATGTGGCAATTTTCAAAATTAAGTCGGTTGAGAAAAGCAAGACATTGTCCCCAAAGGGGGGGGGGGGGGGGGGTACAGAACCCCCATGGTGTATACTATTGTGCATTTCCTTTTCCTTATACGTCACCAGTCCAAAAATATTTTGGATGTGGGAACTGGGAAAACTCCGAGAAAATTAGGCACAGACATGGTCGCAACTCGGGAAAGTATGGGGTACCAGACCCCCGCCCCCTCTACGGGGTAATTTTGCGCCTCTTCTTTTCCTTACGACACTGGTCCTAAATTATGTTGGATAAGGAGGTGGGGTCTCCTAGAAGATTGGGCACATACATGATCGCAACTCGGGAAGGTTGGGGGCACCAAAGGGGTACTTTAGCACCTCTTCTTACCCTTACGCCATGCACTGTCCTATATAAATTACATTCGATAAGGAGGGGGGGGGGGGGGGGGGGGGGGGGCTCCTAGAAGAGTTGGCACAGATGTGATCGCAACTCGGGTGGGTGTGACACCAAAATACCCCCACGGAATAATAATGTGCTATTACGTTTCCTAACTAACGTCATCATGGTCACTATATCCGAATTTTCCGATTTTAGGTCGGATGTGGGAACTGGGGAAAACTCTGAGAAAACTGGGCGCAACTCGGAAGGGTTGGGGGCACCGGAAAACCCCTACTTTATTACGCCTTTACATTTACGTCAATATAGTCCGATATTATGTTGGATGTGGGGGAAAACTCCGAGAAAATTGGGCGCAGACATGATCGCAATAATTCATGGCGCAGTCACGATCCCCTATGAGCTCAGCTTTGGTCACGTGATCACCATCTTAAATATAAATAAATAGAGTGACGGAAAAAGTCCTTTCCCTTACCTATTCTCCTTTCAGTTTCCTTTCCTCCAAGTACATCTGTCATCTGCGACTCATGGCATGGGAAAGATCTTACATCAGGCATTTCATTTCAATTTTGTTCGCATGCAGTTTCTACATCTGCAGCGCAGCTTGGGAGCTGTGGTGGAACTAGGAGTGGGGAGGGGGGTTATGGGGCGCCGCCCCTCCCGGGGAAATCTGTGGGTTAAAGTTGTGTGCGGCCTGTTGAGCGCTCTATTACTGCCACATCATCGCCCCACCGTTTTGCTGTAGAGCATTAAAAGGGTACACATAAACAGATACAAAGCCCCCGCCCTCCCCTCAGACTATATTATGGCTATACGCCTCCTCATTATTTACGACATTTCATTACATTTTGTTTCTGTATACCTTCTAACTGTATACATATGCAGCTCGAGTACGTAGCGAACCATCCCAGGATAGCTTGCTTCGCCCCCTCGCCGGCCTTTGGGAAGACATTCACATTATGTGCACTTTCCTCGGTATGTTTGTGTAATGCTGCTGTTGCTGCTGTTTTTCTATCTTTTACCTTCGTTAGATTATTCAAGGTCCAGCGTCATACCTGTATGTCGTTCCGATTTAATCATGTTTTAAGTATATGAATACCTGGCTTGTGTATTGGTTCATCTCATTTTTTTGTTATCAGTGATTCGTCTACCTTTAAGCGCAAGTGGCATGATGTTATATTATACATAATCAAAGCTGTTTGGTTTTATACTGTGGTATACGTACAATGAGTGTAAAAAACCACTACCAATAACGTTTGAAGTCCAAAAATCGAATTACCTTAATTCTCTGTGTTGTTTAATGCTCAAAAATGCATTCTGAAAAATCTTCAATAAACACACATACATACACACACACACACACACACACACACACACACACACACACACACACACACACACACACACACACACACACACACACACACACACACACACACACACACACACACACACACACACACACACACACACACACACACACACACACACACACACACACACACCCACACACACACACACACACACAAATACACACACAGATGCTTGAGCATGCAATGTGCGTGCATAAACATCAAACGGACGCACGCACAACCGCGGTAGCCTATAATTCTCAAAGCCATCACAACCCTATTGTGAAAACTATAGGGGCACATTAATTTCCTACTTTGCCCATTTCCGTTACTCTTTTCAGACTATGTACAGTGTAAAGAGAATTTTCGCGGGAAGAAAAAAGGGCGTCGAAACGGGGTCGGCAAATAACGATTTGATGGGAATTTGATATTTGATTCCAACCGCTTCTTAGAGGCGACTTAACATGCTTAAAGGGACAGTCTCTCTTTTACAAAACGTCTGAACAGTTTCCAGTTGACGGATGAGGATGAATGTAACACACACACACAAAAATCAGATCGAACAGCCCTGTAATTTGGTTTCTACGAATGAAAAACGAATGCGTCCCTCCATCAAACTATATATCGGTCAATAAAAGAGTTTAAATAATTTAGCATAATATTACAATAATATTGTACTTATTCTTGTAAAGGTATTGTGAAGCCGACATTTGTAATGGTATGTCACGGAAAAAAATCTCAAAAATTAAGAAACATGTAGTCAGTTTAAGCGAGGTTTGGTTATTTTTTTTAGTATTCATCATTTAGTTTAGTCATGCCATTGTTATATGTGCGCGGGTCACGTAGGGGTCCTGCATAGCGTTGTGGTACTCCGTGGAATCCGTGTACGAACTTCCTCACTGGGTGAATACACGTATAGTGCACAATTAACCGTTGGACGATGGTTTATTAGTTTTAGCTCTATAACTCCACGAAAAGGAGATTTCAAGCCCTATTTTTTCAGGCATGCTATTAAATTACATTTTCTTTCACATAAGACAATAATCTCGCAACTTTTGAAATTTGGCTTGCAAAAGAGGGGCTATCCCTTTTAAGGTGGTTCGGATTCGTAAACCAGATGCGCGGCGCCATATTGCGAACTTTCTGCGCACGGTGCGTACTGCATGCTGTACCAGTGTTGTACCAGTGTTGTGCAGTGCGCACAAACTTGCCTAATTCAAAATGGCGACCCGCTGTGTAATATCCCCACGCTTGACCATCTTTAAAGGGAAAAGAAACGCTTGAATGTTTGCTCGCTGTTACTGATAACTATACTGTACATACTTCTTGTCACTTATAATCGTATAAATAAAAAATATATTATCTTGGGTATCACTAACTTTGAAAATAATCAATGTTTTTAAAAAACGCTATCGACTGTTTTGACTGAGCACTGAAGGCTGCCATTATTTCCAACGGTACCGTATGAAACGTCATCTGAGCGCATCTGAGCGTGCAATAACAAAAGTGGGTTATGTAACTGCTATGTCAGTGGTTATATACGTAACCCGCCTTTGTTAGTGCAAGGTCAGATTACGTTTCATATGGTACAGTTTGAAAACATGGCATCCTCCAGTGTTCAGTCAAAATAGATAAAAGTGGTTTAAAAAACATTGATTATTTCCATTATCAGTGATACACAAGAGAAAATATGCGACTAGAAGTACTTATCAGTAACGGTAAGCAAAATACTAGCGTTTGCTTCCCCTTTAATCTGCTTCCACATAAATAAGCTCACCCCCAACAACAGCAACAACAACAACAACAACAACAATGGCGACAACGGCGACAACGACGACAATATTAACGACTGACATGAAAAAGTAATACACAATAATACAAATGATACTAGTGATAATATTATAATAAAGTGATACTGTAGTCTCCGCTTAATTGGGTAGGCATTTACAGTACATTTTAATACAGCATTTAAGGTACACAAATCTGAACGGGCCTTTAAAGGGGTAGTTTAGTTTTGGTAGAGAGGGCGCTGCAGATCACAATTTTTTTGTGAGGTAATGAAAAACTGAGTGTCGAATTTGAGAGAACATGCAATTTTAATGGCAGAATAAACTTTATTTGGTCAAAATCGACCCAGAAACGGCTGAAATATCAATAAATATATCTAATCTTATAATTATTTGGGGCCCAAATAATTAGATGATTTTTAGAAAAAAATAAAAAAATGCTTGCACTTTTTCAAAAATTTTCAAAAGCGTTTTTTAAATAGTTGTTGATGATCTCGCTATTTAATCATTATATCAATAAAACATCACATGCATAATTTTGTATGAAAAATGGTTGAAACCAATGCCTTTTTAAAAAGCGCCCTCTTGTGTTTCAATGGCTCTTTTTGAATGATAACAGGCTTTTTACTTAGTCGTTTATAATTTTCTATACCTTTCGAGCATGGTGGAGTTATAACTATTAGTTTATAATGTTACTGTGCAGGTTTTGGCTACTTAAATTCAGCCTTACCAAAACTAAACTACCCCTTTAAACTCGAAAGGGTTTGTATTCTACGATTGACCTCCTTTAAGTTGTCCTAGTTCTACACAAGCTGCTCGGGGAATTTCTCTTGCAGTAGGAATGATCATCCGGAGGCCCTTTCTCTCTATCTCGGTCACTTAATATCCTCAATTAAATGTAGAAATCATAATTATCACGCTCTTGATTCCTCGTCTAATGTATTGCCCGATGTATTGTTAGGATGCAAAAGTCTGAACGGGCCTTTAAAACTCGGAAGGGGTTTGTATTCTACGCTTGACCTCCGTTAAGTATAGTTCTACATACGCTGCTCGGGGAATTCATCCTTTTAATAGAAAGATCACCCCGAGGCGGTCTCTGTCATCTCTCTCTGTGTTCGAATAAAATTGAGAAACCACTTGCTTTGTTTTCTATTAGGATGATGTTACGATGCGAAAGCACAAAAACACCTTATTTAAAATTGTGAGGTGTTTTTTCTTCAGTTCATGCTACACTTGACGTCATTTTAGTTTGTATTTCTATAATTTATTATAGGTGGCTAAAGAATTAATCTTAACGATGCATGTTCGGATTTGTAAATCATTCGCGCGTTGCCTTTTTTGTGAATTGTTATAAAGTGCGCCCAAACTATAGCCTATGAACGAATGTTGGGACCATGCACCCTCGACTTCCCCATGCATGACAATCTTTAAAGAACTGGAATAATTTGATCAACCAGAGGCGTTCTACGACATGTGAGTTAATACTCACAATTATAGAGAACAGACCACTTTCTGTTCTTCATGCCTCGTCAAAATTACTTTTAGGATACCAAAGTGTGAATGCGCCTTTAAACTTGTTTTTGTATCATTCCTTGGTCTGTATTCTACACTTGACCCCATTTAAGATGTCCTAGTTATTCGCGCCTTGGGGGGGAAACTCATCTTCAAAATGCTAAACGGATAGGCGCATCTTCTTGAGGCACTCGATATGTACGTTCATGATTCCTTGCATAAATTATCCGTACTCATAATCGTACAACAGCTCCGAAGATTCTTGATAACACAGGGCCAGTGTGTGTTTTGCACCGTGTGCAAGGCGATCGCAAGATGGCGCCGCGCCTCTGTTTACGAATCCGAACCATGACTGTTTAAAGGGGAAGTTCGGTTTTGGTAGAGAGGGCGCTGCACATCACAATTTTTTTGTGAGGTAATGAAAAACTGAGTGTCGAATTTAAGAGAACATGCAATTGTAATGGCAGCATAGACTTTATTTGGTCAAAATCGGTCCAGAAACGGCTGAAATATCAATAACTATATCCGATCTTATAATAATTTGGGGCCAAAATAATTAGATGATTTTTTCCAAATTTTTTTTTAAATGCTTACACTTTTTCAAAAATTTTCAAAAGCGTTTTTTAAATAGTTGTTGATGATCTCTATATTTAATCATTATTTTAACAAGACATCACATGCATAATTTTGTATGAACAATGGTTGAAACCAATGCCTTATTTGAGAGCGCCCTCTTGTGTTTTAATGGCGCTTTTTTAATGATAACAGGCTTTTTACTTACCGTAGTCGTTTGTATTTTTGTATACCTTTCGAGCATGGTGGGGATATAAATATTAGTTTGTAATGTTACTGTGCAGGTTTTGGTTACTAAAGTTTATCCTTACCAAAACTGCACTACCCCTTTAACTCTTGCTGTATACCATCGCAAAATGTGTATGTGTTTACTTCATAACCAGATCATAAGAGCGTTATATGGGTTAATGTCAAATTGGAACGGAAGAGTTGCATGGATTCCCACCACTCTACCCTCTACATGCACCCCAAGCGTGTCACAATAACCACGATTACGCCGATTTATTGCTATAATGTAGCTATAGACTGTAGCCCGAGGCGGCAATTGACTGATATTTTATCGCAGGTTCAAGCTTACCAAACAAATCGATCTTCTTTAAATCTGCCTGCAATTCAATCAAATGTGATAAAGTCAAATTCATGATAGTTTTTTTAAGAAAACACATATAAATCACTGGCATAGATATACATATGTGAGTGTTTTCTTCATTTTGTTATCGGGGGTGGGGGTGATCTAATCATTCACCCCCCTCCCTGAACAAAGACATTTCTGCAGATCTACCTCCAAATCTTCCGTCATGCAGAGAAGAACATTCTGAAGAAAATTCAGCAGTATGTTGCATTTGATTTGATTGAGAGATACATTTACTATAATCAATAAAACGAAATAACTTACCGAATCGTTTGAACATTCCTTGTCATGATAATTATGTCATCCCTTCTCTGACTTGCGGGGTTTTCCCAGGTTTGTTCGCGTTTCCCAGTTATGTCATATAGAACCTTAATCCGCATCGATGCAATAAAGATGAAGAAAATAACGATACAAAAGACGCGACAGTTATAGTTCAATGCAAATAGGTTGTCACATCCATGTCCCGTGAGCGGCATCATTTCGCCTAACTACTAAGTATAATTATGACAATTCGTATAATTATGACAATTCGAAAATATTGTGTTGATTCTTTCCTCAACCAGATCTTGCAATTGTAAGTTACAATAAGTTGTGAGTAAGTTGTAAGAAAATTTGCGTATTTCAACCAATCAGATTTGCGCATTTACTCACATGATCTGACTTACAATAATTAATTGCAACTTCACAAACACTCAAATCGATTTTAGGATCGATTCAATCGATTTAAGGATCGATTCAATAGGACAATTATCACATAAAAATCGATGCTAAAATCGATTTTAGTGAAACACCCCCATCTTATATAGTTTAGGAGACGTTTTGGAGATATTATATAATCAGACATTTCTTGCCTAAAAAGTTGTTCGGATTTCGTACTGATTCTTTGCGATTCATAAAAAAAGGAAATCGCCAATATGGGAGTGAGGCTAAATAGCCATAGCACGTAAGACCCCGTTTACAGTGAAAAAAAGGCCGGGCCGAGACGCGTCTCGGCCCGGCCTTTTTTTCACTGTAAACGCTCAAAAGGCCAAATGCGGGGCCAAAAGTGGCCGCGCATTTGGCCCCGCTCTTGAGGTGGTCTCGGCCAGTCGGCCGTGGCTCGGCCCAGCCTTTTCTCACTGTAAACGCACGCAGGGCCAAATGCGGTACCAAATTGGGAAAACAATTCATTGCAAATAACGCGCCTTTGTTCTGTGACCCCGGCACGCCCACAAAATAATGGTTTGTTTACATGCAGAGCGCCACTACGACAAGATATTGAAAGGGCGGCCGGGCCGAGACCACCACTGTAAACGCAAAAAATTGGGGGGGCCGAGTACCGCAATTAAGGCCGGGCCGAGCCGCGGCTCGGCCCGGCCCTGCACTGTAAACGGGGTCATAGTAGCACCTAGTGGTTACCATAGCAACCGAGATACGGGGGGGGGGGGGGGTGGTTCTCTGGGTTAGCAGAACTGTCATGTATAACGGTAAAGGAATGCTGTATCATAATACATAATTTTATGACAGTTTTTGGAACACAAACATAATACATGTTGCTTGTAAGTATCGGTTTCCATGGTGGTGTATATAATACGTGCGGTTTACGGGTACACCATGTGAGATGGGTGGATTGGTAAGTCCTGAAAAGGACTATGGTAGTCCTAGAAAGGACTGTTGGTGTAGTCCTGAAAAAGAACTGTGGTATTCTTTCTAGGAGAGTTCTAAAAAGAACTGTTTGTAGTCCTAGAAAGGACTGTTGGTAGTCCTATAAAGGACTGTTGGGATAGTCCTGAAAAAGACTGTTGGTATTCTTTCTTGGAGAGTCCTAAAAAGGACAATTGGTAGTCCTAGAAAGGACTGTTGTTAGTCCTAGAAAGGACTGTTGGGATAGTCCTGAAAAGGACTGTTGGTATTCTTTCTAGGAGAGTCCTAAAAAAGGACAATTGGTAGTCCTAGAAAGGACTGTTGATAGTCCTAGAAAGGACTGTGGTATTGCGAGGAGAGGGTGGATGGTAGGAGGGACTCGACGTTTCGAATAGGTTGACTATCCGTCGTCATCTCCTGACGACGGATAGTCAACCTATTCGAAACGTCGAGTCCCTCCTACCATCCACCCTCTCCTCGCAATACCACAGTCCTTTCTAGGACTATCAACAGTCCTTTCTAGGACTACCAATTGTCCTTTTTTAGGACTCTCCTAGAAAGAATACAAATACAAAACAAGATGTAAAAGCGGCAAGGGTAGGATTCGAACCGGGGATCTTTGGGTTATAAGTCTCACTCTCTATCGACTGCGCTATCTCGATTCGCTTGGTTTGCAAAGGGACAAAAGAGGTTTTGACGCGGTGATTTTGCGGTCGAAACTATCACGTGATTTAACACGTTTCATGAACGCTTGAACAATGGCCGCTTCACGCAACCCTTCTTCATACAACTTATCATGCTACACCTAAAGTTGAATGAAAAGATTTAACAACCATTTTTACACAGAGTTTTAACAGTGCAGTATCAGCTCGGATAGCTAATTTGGCATATCAAAATTTAATTCAAACATAGGACATTGGTCTTTCGTATTTGAATTAAATCAACTTCATGTATGAAACATTTGGAGAATGGCATGATAGGTTGTATGAAATGAGCAATAAAGGTATACATGCTGTCATTATAATACTGCGCTCTCTTATTCCCATGTATATCCGTCGGTATATATAGTAAGGATATAATACTCGGCTCTCGGTAACTAATGTCGAGTATAATAATACGTTTGTATTATGCAACATGATACTTATAATGCAATAGAAATTGATATGCTGGAATTAAATCTGGTTTTGATTTTTGGTTTAAGCTGACTTCGAATTCTGAATTAAATCTTCCAAAAGGGAATTGTATTTCGTTATGCGAAGTCACATTCCAAATAATATATTACCGCTCTGTACCTGTTATTCCTGTTTTCGTAATTCAAGGCTAAACTTTGAATAATTCTGATATGAGGGGATTTTCTTTTCATGCGATGATTTTTATTTTCTTTTGTCTAACGCGATGAAAATAACGTTGGAACATAAAACTCATCTATAAAGCATTCGTTAAGGTTTCATTGTAATAAAAGTCTTCTTCTTAATCCCCATGTTATACTGTGTATTATATTAAAGCTTTTTTTCCAATTTATATGTAAATCATGTTCTGATTATGTTCCTATTTTAGTAGTCGTGTTCAAAGGCTGAGCATTTGACATTTATCAGTGGCGTAGTCAAAAGTTATAAGTAAACCCAAAAAAGAAACAAGAGGAGGGCAAGGATGGATGTTTTTATCAAATGCCAGTTTAGGCAAAAGTTCAAATTTGCCAACTAAAATTAAGATTGGGATTTGAATTTCTTTGCATCTTATGATTTCTTCAAAAAGGAGAGAGGGTAGTGATATGGCATTTGCCTTAAAAAAAGGAAAATTCACTTATAACATTCACCTATAAAATCCACCTATAACATTAACATTTAGAAATAACATCCGCAAAAAATTGTGATGATGTTTCGATCATGTATTGTATTGTATTTCCTCCACAGTGAGAGGGCAATATATGGGGGCTAGGAATTCCACGGGGTTATAGCCCCCCCCCCCCCCATTCCCCCTTTCCTTCCCCCTTCCCCTTTTGCCATGACGCCGTCTTACGATAAATTTAGAATACGCATCGTCTTCTGCCGGTAGAAATCAGTGTTTTGAGATTATATGGATTTTCCTCTCACATAATTAAAAACAAAAGAGTAAAATGAAGGTTTGATGACTTCAGGATAAAGGGTATATGCTATTTCTGTCATTGCTAAGCTCTGCTCATTTCATGTTTGTATCCATACATGTTTTGTATTGTCTACTTTATAATCGCTGTAACTATATAGCGACTTAGCGAGTATGAATAAATCAAGTAAATTGAGTTGTAAAAATAGAGTTTTTGTTATAACAGGCAAAACAAGGATCGCGGAAGTTATATATAAAGATAGAAAAGAAATTAATTGTACGGGCATTACAACGACGCATGGAAAAGGAAATATATTGTTTTGTCATATAATATATTTGATATCTCATTCATGACAATAGCAAATTTAAAATTTAAAGTAAAATAATAATAAACATTTATATAGCGCATATTGGAAAGAGCCTCTGAAAGGGATAGTTGAGTATTGGTCAAACTTAACTTTAGTAACCAAAACCTGCACCACATTACGGTACAAAATAATAGTTATAACTCCACCATGCTCGAGAAGACAGTATACACAATTACAAACGACTAAAGTAAAACCCATGTTATCATTCAAAAAGAGCCGGTACAACTCAAGAGGGCGCTCTCTAAAAAACTCATTGGTTTTAGCGATTTTTCATACAAAATTGTGCATTTGATGTTTTGTTAAAATAATGATTCAATAGAGATATCATCAACAACTTTTTAAAAACCTATTAAGATTTTTTTCAAAGTAGTCTAATTTATAAGCATTTAAAAAAAAAAATTCTAAAAAGTCAAAATGTCCCCTGGCGGAGAACCTTTGAATAAAAATACGTTTATGGATATTTCAGCCGTTTTTCTGAACCGATTTTGATCAAATAAAGTATATTCTGTCATTAAAATTGTTTTTATGCATACCGATTCAAGCAAAAAGCTAGCACAAGCAATTGCTACTTTTTATGGATACGGCCCAATGTGCTCAAATCCTACTTTCTCAAATTAATTATTTATGCTTCGTCTCGAGTTGGACCTTAATACAATTCGAAGTGTGTCAATTATTGCGCTTCATTAGTCGTGTTTAAATAGAGTAACGAGCACTCAAGACATAAAATGTGGAACAATCTTCCAATATTTAACCTCGTAACTGAAGTTTTGAGCAAGTCAGAGTAAGATTAGATAAAAACCAAGGCTAGAGGGTAAACGATATTCATCAAATGTGTGACACTCGATTCCAGTGATCTTTTAAAGTACTTGGTGATTTCGTCCCGATTTCATTGGCACGTGCAGAAACGGGAGTTGGATAGGCGAGTCAGATACCGATTTAAAGGGACTGAAATGTATTTATTTAAACAATAAATGTATATATTTCTATCTCTCTCTTCCATCAACCCTTGAAACGAGACACAATACTCATGAGCCTTGGCTTTCTCCTGAAATGTATTCATTTTTACTAAAAGAAATTCTCTATAACACTATATTTTAATTAATATTGTTTCTCGTTTTCGTTATTAACCCATCTACAGACGAAACGCAAGATATGAGCCCGCTGGCGGTGATGGTGTACATCCACGGGGACACGTACGGGGACGGGGCGGGGAGCATGTACGACGGGAGTATGATGACCAGCTACGGGGAGGTTATCGTGGTCACGCTCAACTATCGGCTGGGAATTCTAGGTAAGATAAACTTTCACCCTCCTGGGGGGGGGGGGGGGGGGGGGTGTTTCATAAAGATCCTAAGTTGGACTTAAAAAGTATGGAAAGACATTAGTTTCTTTGAACAATTGTTTTAAAAGTCCTTTTTCATAGGCATACAAATTTTGATTCAAATCATGAATGTTTTTCTGTTATGCAACATTTATGAAGAGTCTAACATTCTTGCTTTTTTCTTTTTAATATATTGTATTCTAAGGCTACACATGGCTTTCCATAAAAGTTAGGTCCAACTTAGAGTTAAGTTTAACTTATGATCTTTGTGAAACACCCCCCACCTGTCAGGTGGGGTTAGGAGGAGGAGGAGGAGGAGGGGAGGGGCAAAGATTACTTTATTTCAGATAAGTTGAAGTATAGTATGAGGCTATAGTTGTTACCGGGACTTGCCGGTGGTAAGGGCAGCATGATCTCCCGAAAACAGTGACGTATATATACGGAGGACAGGAGGGGGTATATTCATGTATATACATAATACATATAAATAAGTATAATTTAGAATGTTTGTTGATGATTTTTAATGATTGCCATCATATATATATAAATATGTATATGTTGTGTATCCGTGTTGCTCTTTTTAAGTTGTGTTAAGCTTTTGTTTTTGTTTCAACCATTTCCTGTGTTTTGAGTAATGAAGACTCCATCAAAACAGTCATCGCGGAATTCGGCAGGAATTAAGACTAAATCCAACCATTTAAAGTTGTTTCATGGGTATATGCTTACTTGTTTATAGTTAATAGTTAATAGTTGTTATGTTTAAACTGTTTTCGTAGGTTTTCTGAGTACTGAAGATTCAGCGGCGAGAGGAAACTATGGACTTATGGACCAGATAGCAGCGATTAAATGGATCCATCAAAACATCGCAGAATTTGGCGGGAATCCAGACAGAATCACTCTCTTCGGTGTTGGCAGTGGGGCAGCTTCAAGTGGTCTACTCATGTTATCGAATCACACGAAAGGTATAGTCGGTGTAGTATACACGTGTAATTATTGAGTTATAGTGTAATACACTAGACAGCACTGTCTTGCTATATGTGGTGGCGCCGCTTTAAGTGGTTTACTCATTTTATCAATAACACCAAAGGTAGTGGGTGTAGTATGTTTAATTATTGAGTTATAATATAACACTGTTTCTAAGCGCTAAGTTATACTTATTGTAATACACTAGACAACACTATCTTGCTCTATGCGGTGACGCTGATTCAAGTGGTTTACTCATGTTATCGAATCACACGAAAGGTATAGTCGGTGTAGTATACACGTGTAATTATTGAGTTATAGTGTAATACACTAGACCACACTATATGTGTCTATGTTATATACAGTCCTACCTGTGTACGGTGAACACCTTCAAGGGAGGCAAGAAAAGTGGCCACTGTAGACAGGTGACCTCTATAGACAGATTCCATAACATTGTTCTTCTCTGTAGGGAACACTTTTGATGGCCACAATAGACAATGTGTATCTTGGCTTATATTTAATATAGAACACATCAAATTACACCAAAGGTGATCAGTGATGTACACGACGTGTTATTTTTTAGTGTAATGTTAGAAAAGTCACTGGTGGGCGCCATTTTGTACACACCCCTTGCGTTTTGTAGAGCTTACATGCAAGGAATATTATCGATACACGTATTATCGATATAATACACGTATCTGTTGTTTACAAACAACCCTTTTATATTTAAAGCCCATTGCAGGTCAAACACAGCATCAGTTTGGTTTATTTCCACAAAGCAAGTGACCTATTTATTAAAATCATCGTATTATTTGTTTATATGAGACAGAAAATGCAAAATAAAAGATATTCACGAGATTGTCCTAGCCATTCTTGCCGCCATTGGCACGAAATTACAATCATCTAAATTAGATTTTGGTGCCGCAATTATATGGAGTTAACATGTAAATAACATCGCTGGCACGTCCGGTCGAATCATTGAAACATCTTGGAAATTGCCGGGTATAATTATGATTGAAGCAATAAAATCAAAATGTTATAACTTTATGTTTTAATACATTCTTTGGCGCTGCCGTTTGAATCATAAATAAAATCTTAGAAATCGCCCCAAAATATACAAACTATCGACGGCACACTGAAACCAATAATGTCGTGACACATATTTCTTATTAATTTTGTTTCATTTCATGCAATTTGATTTCGTTGCCATTGGAAACAAAGCGAATGCAAAGTGTGACCCAGAATATTCCAGATATTAAAATAAGCTCCATATAATGTATAGTTGTATACCGATTCATAAAAAACATGTTGTTCGTATACCTATTATATACACAAGCTGACGTAGATAATCGGAGAAAATGGCGGGCGAAACTGAAATTACTTTCAAATTAAAATGGGTCTTGATGTATGGCAGGGAATTGATTGGTTTATTGTCTTTAGAGTAGCTGAATAAAAAAAATGTAATAATGTTTCTCTTTTATTAGTGAATGGACATCATGCTATAAGACATAGTTACAACATGGAAAATGCGCGATTTTTAATTAAGACATAGTCCTACTTGGAAAAGGTACAAATCAAACGATGGCATTTTACATTCGCGTACAAACACATGGATGTTATTAGATGGATGCGGGTTTTTTTTTTCATCTTACAAATTTAAAGTCGACTCGGATAAAGGAAAGAAATTGTCACAAATATAACCATGATACCATAAATAGGGATTTCAATGCGATGGACTTTTATCATCACGTTTTTCGTTCTTTTATTATTATTATCAATATTATTATCTGTATTATTATTATTATTATTTTTACCATTATAATTATTATTATCATTATTATTATTATTATTATTATTATTATTATTGTTAGTGTTATTGTTATTGTTATTATTATTATTATTGTTGTTATTGTTATTATTATTATTATTATTACTATTATTATTGTTATTACTATTTCATCATCATTATTACTTCATTATTATAATTTTCATTAATTTTAATTTTGCATTATCACTAAAGATGAAGTGTGCTGCCATCAAATCCATATATGGACACCATAATATCCATACAAAATGATAATATCAAAATATTTTTTAAATCCCCTATATTTTCAGGGCTCATCGCCAGTGTCATAGCCGAGAGCGGCGCCGCCATCGCGCCGTGGGCGTTATCCCGCGAGCCCGCTCGCTTCGCTGAGCTCCTAGCCGAGAGCGTGGGCTGCCAGTCCGACTCCAGTCTACTGATGGTCGAGTGCCTTCGCGGCGTCTCCACCGAGACCCTCATCAATCACGGGTTCGTGTCGCCGCTCTACATGCACGCCTTCGCGCCGGTCATCGACGAAGATGTAAGGCTTGATCATTTAATATAAATATGTATTTTCACTGCTTAATTACAGTTGAAGATAAAATATGTATACTGTAAGTTTTACAATTTGTTATGTTCGATTTAAATTCATGTTTATTTCCAACTGAGAAGTACGTTTGAATTGTTTTTCTCGGAAGGTATACAGCGTATCCTTTCATTCTGAAGGCTAACTTTGAATTGAATTATCAAAATAGTCTTAGTTTAAATGTTGACCTTTCAATTTCAAATTCCTTTCAAAGAGGGTAATCCTTTGTGATGTGGCACGAGGTGATCGTGGGCGAGCGCGATCTCGGACGGGACAACGTATATGGTCTACTACTCCCCGATTGACAGACTTTCAAATGAAATATACAACAAATTTAGTTTTAATGTTCACCTTTCAATATCTTTTACGTCCAATTTCAATTAGGTAATCAAGAAAGACCCATCAGTGATCGCCAGCGAGAGCGATCTTGGACGGGACAACGTATACAACCTACTATTCGATGGCTAACTTTGAATTGAACTATCAAATACAACTAATTCCAATGTTGACCTTTCATTTCTTATATACATTCAAATTCAATTTCAATATTTACTTTCAAATTTAATTTCGTCAAGGTAATCGAGAAAGACCCCTCTGTAATGTGGCAGGAGGTGATCGCGGGCGAGCGCGACCTCGGGCGCGACGACCTGACCTATATGTCGGGCGTGGTACGGAACGAAGCCTTCTCCTACATCGACGAGGAGGTCGACGTCGCCGGCAGGATCACTCTGGACGCCTTCCAGGAGATCTTAGACGGGTTCGTGCAGAACACGTATGGAGGGAACATGAAAGCTAGGTATGATGTTTGACTGGCCACCGCTAAGAGAGCATATATATCATTAAATCACGTCTTATACATAAACCAGCTTGATTTTCAGTACCCAGAAATAACACCTGATTTCACCAAGGCAAAATGTACTCATTTCCGCTAAAAATGGAATCTACTTTGTCCCCAAATGTGATATTTTTACCGAATACAAAATGATCGGGTAAATCGAAACAGTTACAACAAATATCCTTTTATATAAACATCTTATATACCCCCAAATACTCCAGCTAATAATTTTGCTAATTGGTCACTATTGCACTCACTTTTAAAACCGTCTAATGATAATTACAATTTCGGTCTATAGTAAGAAAAGTTTGAAGCCTTCATTTTGAAGCTGTCAAGTTCCATTCAATAATTATTTCAAGTTTATCTTATTTTTCAAGTTTTAACTGATATCCTAATAATACTTGTTATAATGAACTAATTTCCCTTAACTGTTTATAACTCATCAGTCAACCTAAGTGCCTACATAAACTGATAGTGAATATTTTGTAATGTTTGATTTGGTATATCCTCTCTTTTCGATTTATATTATTTTTATATAATCTGTTTATCACTATATAGTATAAAGAATTATCGGATACCCATACCGATAATACATGGGATAAATTGGGATGTTAAACATATAGTTTTAGTATAGGTTTTCCCGCTCAATTTCGCGATTGTGTCATTCAAATTGATAATAGGAACAAACGAATTCGCGCGATTTGCGATCGCCGTGTCAAAGCAGCATTCGAATTCGTAAATAGTCGTTCAAAATCACGTCGGAATTTGCACAAAGAGCATACCTTTTCATCAATGGTCATTAGAATTCGCGAAAGGGCAGTTGACAATTGGCTGCACATTCGCGAATTCGAGTGCCCATAAATGAACTCCTGTGTCTATTCACGAAAGTTAAATGCGTGTGCATGAATTCGTTTGCACTTAATCGGAATTTGAAAGACCGATACCAACGATTACGCGGTAATGCGTGAATTTGAATTACCCATAATGAATTCGATTGAAAAAAGTGTAAAATTGAGCGCGAAAACCTATAATAAAAATAGTTGTATTCATTTTTAATGACAACAACTACAACAAAAATAATACATTGTCGATTAAGTGAACTTCTCAATATAAAATCAATTTAATCGATAATGATCACACTCAAAATCATGATAATGATTGTAATGATTTTTGACATTTTAATTTGCATGGCGGGTTTCGGTTCCTCTAAATGTATACCTGGTATACCCCATTGTTGGATGTGTTTCTCTTCTTCTTGATTTCAACCATTATAATATAGCGATTTCTTGTTTTTCAAATAACTTAAAGGGTTCTAGGAACGTTCTTACAACCTTAGTCCTACAGCATTGATGCTATAAGTAGCATAGTATGTGCGACCTAACTATTTTGCTTCTATTATGTAGAACACAGACTGTTTCTTGTTTTATTTCATAATTAAGTCGTAGTAAATTTGTGCAGGTAGAGTATGAACATTGCTTAATATGTAGATTGATTTGTGGGAATTAGAATGTATCGGCTGTCCAGACTTGCATGGCTTAAAGTATAAATATGGTGGTGGTATCTTTAACTAATAAGTATATTTAAAGCCCACATCAGCACACTAAACTATCCGAACCAATCAAACGAAGATTTAAGATTTATGATCTGAAATGATACCACATGCTTTAAATACGCACGCCTTGCTTTAGTTCAGATGCGCAGTTGTTCGTCGCATTTAAATCGGATGGAAATTGTTTTGTGGGCTTAACTCTAATATCTTAAAGGGACTACATCGTAAAATCTAGGATGCGCTTTCGAAGGGCTCAAATAAAGCGCAGTGTAACCAGTATATTTTACGCGCGAGTTCGACACTCGCGCAAAGAACTATTCGCTAGACTCTAAGCGCAGCGCGCGCAGTGTGCGTAAACATGGCGCTTCCCAGTTGAGCTCAATACAAAGCGCATTCTAACACGACGATGCAGTAACCTTAAACCGTTTAAACATGTGTCTCTCAGTGATCTACATTTCTTTCAAGAAAACTGGATCAGATTCTGTAATATGCGTTTCTTTTATTCTGGGAGGTCAAATAAATGTGACGAATATGCCAAGCATGTACTCCATAGTTCTAAAAATGTAACTTTATTTTTATCTCTGAGCTAAAACATTCATATTTAGAGAACTATACAATCAGCAAATGTTTGACCTGAAAATACAATGTATCGATTGTACTAAACACATATATGGGTATTTCATAATTGAAATAATAAATTAATGCAGTATTTGTGACCGACCAGGGTTGAAGAAAATTACTTAAAGGGATATGGTCGTTCAAACTTAGAGGGTGCTCTTCAAAAAACTCGCAAGACAGCAATAGACGGGTTTGGTGGTGACATTCACGCGCTTATTATCTTGTCTTGTGATCTTTGAAAGAAGTGCCCTCGAAAATTGGACAACGATGTACCTTTAACTCTAAATTTATCTTTGCGTCCACATTGCGCTCTGAATTTGGGTTCAAAACTAACTTTAACACGTGCTGTTAATTATACTATGCAGTCAAATGGAAGCATAACCAAGAGTGCTTGGGTATAAACGCATCAGTGCGCATCTTCCTCTAAACTCTGGGCAGACGGAAGTGCATGTGGACGGAAAGTTTGCCTGTGCATGATGAATATTAACCCAACTCCTGTATACTAACTCAGCTCCTTCCTACCCTCTTCCTCTTTTTTCTCAACTCCAATCGTTCATCCATCCATCCAACCTTCTATCTAACCCATCCATCCACCAACCCATCCACCCATCTGATCTGACGATCTTGTGGGCGGCAATAACCCATCTGGCGGGATCGCATCTTTAACCAAACAATGCAACATCAACCATCTTTTGTGTCTGTGGCTGGCATTATAACCAACCCGGGATTGCGTCTTTACCAGTAGCGTGATCCGTGACGTCATCTACTACGAGTACACGGACTGGGGCGGCGGCGAGGGAAACCCGTTTACGCTGAAGGAGAGCCTCCAGGACATGCTGACGGATCACCAGTGGGTGGCGCCCTGTGTCAAGACGCTCAAGATGGCGGACGAGGCGGGCATCGAATCGTGGTTCTACCTCTTCCCACACCGGCCCCGGAAGAGTCTCTATCCAAGATGGGCAGGTGAGATCTTATTGTTGTTGTCTTCATGAAACTCATTGTTGACACTGTTCTGAATGAATGGATAAGAAAATGCCCTTTACAATTAAGAAGCCAGAGTGGTTCCTGTACAGGACACTCTTCCCACACCGGCCCCGGAAGAGTCTCTATCCAAGATGGGCAGGTGAGATCTTTTTATTCCGTCATGCTACCTGGTTCGATCTGAATATTCTGACGTCATTCTAAAATCTGGCTGCGAACAAGACTATGATAATACAGCCACCAAATCTGACCATTTCCACCATAGTTATGGTTAGGGTATGGGTTAGTCTTGCTCACAGTCAGATTTTGGATTGACGTCATTAACTACAGGACCACTTGGTTTGAAGAAGTCCGCACCGGCCCCGGAAGAGCCTATATCCAAGATGGGCAGGTGAGATTTCATAGTTGTTGTCTTCAAGTTTCTCACTTTCTACACTGTTCTGAATGAATGGATAGGACAATTGCCTTTTACAATTTAGAATTCAGAGTGATTCCTGAACATGACACTCAAGATGGCGGACGAGGCTGGCATCGAATCGTGGAGATTTCAAGCTCTAATTTTTTTCAGGCAAGCTGTTAAATGACATATTATTTCATATTAAGACAATAACCTCGCAACTTCTAAATTTTGGCTTGCAAAAGTCGGACACTCCCTTTAAAGACATCTCAGCCGATCCTTTAGAAAATCAGAAGAAAAATGGAAATCCTCTCTACTTCTATTTAAGATGACATTCCTTTTTTTTTTTTTTCCTTGAGGAGCCGGGCATCTAAACAAAAACAATTCCATACGCTTTGATGTTCCAATCTCGGCTAGTAACCAGGTGATGTTCACTAAGAGCTGCACGTCAGCCGAAGCAACGATGTTATTGGTCATCGTGTCTCACTGTTTTCAATTTTGTCCTAAACATAAAATCAGAACAGACATTTATTTTTCAGAAGATCAGACGATTCCTCTATTCTCCCATTTCAGATAACAGTGTATCTTGATGATGTCCCTTGCATTTCAAAGAAGTACCCTTCACGGTGATGTTTATGTCTAGGCCAATAATCAGGAGATGTTCACTGAGAACTGCACGTCAACCAAAGCAGCGATATAATTGGGCATGAATACTGTCTTACTCCCACCGCAGAGTCCGGGCCGATTCAACATGTTGAATCAGCCTCGAATGATCTCCGACTGGCTCTTGACCGGCAAAACAGGAGTCCTGAGGCAACGTATACTGAGCTGAACCGACTAAAAACCAGTCGGATCGGGTTGAGTCGGCCCTGTGTGCGGAGGGCTATACTCATCCATCTTTCTCTTCAACTCACAATCAGCACATACATTTCCTTGTTTAAATTTAAGATGTAATGTTTTTATTTTGTTTATTCGTACATCATCTTCCATTTTCAGGAGCCGTGCATCTAGAAGAAGTCCCCTATGTCTTTGGAGCGCCAGTCGCAGCCGATGCTTTGGGGATGTACACTCAGAACTACACATCGGCCGAAGCAGCGTTGTCCCTAGCCATTATGACTTACTGGACTAACTTCGCCAAATCTGGGTATGATTTTATCATCATTCAATTTGTTCTTCATTCTCTCCTTTTCTCGCTCCTCCTCCTCTATTTTTCCCTCTTAACTTGTAAGTCCTTTTTTAGCTCCTTCTCCTCTTTCCTCTTCTCTTGCTTATTCCTTCCCCCCATATCAAGTTATTTAAACCCTTTTCCTTGCAATGATTCTTCTGTTGTTGCTTCTTCTACTTATAATTATTTTCTTCTTTAAAGTCAAGCTATACATCATTTGATGTCGGTGATTCTTGTCAGTTTTTAACCACAAAATAACTGTTTAATTAGATATTCTACTGTAAATGAAGAGTTTACTTCTAAAATGAGGATTCTTTAATCTGTACACATGCCCGTTCATGTCACTTCAAACATTAATTAATAATAATAATAATAATAATAAGAGGTACTTATAGAGCGCAAATTGCAATAAAGCCTCTAAGCGCTATTATTATTACCCCAGTCAACGGATACACACTGCAATCGTCCCTGCACACACAGTGCACATTTTCCACTCCCTAGGGAGTAACATTCAAGAGCATGGGGAATATCTATTTCTTTGACACGTTTCCAATGCATTTGATGCAAGTCCTAAAATATTTATTTAATATCTCCAAACAGGAACCCAAACAAGCCTCGCTCGCAGAGCGCGACGGACATCCACCGCAACTTCGTGGTTGAATTCAGCTTCGAGACGCTGAGCGACTGGCCCGCCTATACCGAGGGCAGCCAGCAGCTCGTCTACCTCGCGGCCAACCCCAAGGTGCGGGACTTCTACCGCGTCCACAAGATCAGCTTCTGGGAGTTCCTCATCCCGCAGGTCGAGCAGAAGTTCGGGTTCGAGCCGCTGGTGAACACGAAACCGTGTATCGCGCCGCCGGTGGACGGCGGGAACACCGGCGGTGGAGCCAGGGGCACGGATCTTATAACGTTTAGTACGATTCTGACTGATATGGACAACAGGATCGACGTGACTTACCTTCCCGACGGGAGCAACCAGGCGTTGGACACCGCCCCGTCGAAGAAGAAAGGGTTCGTGGTCGAGCTGAGCATGGTGATCGCGATTGGCGGTTTTCTTCTGCTCCTTAACCTCATCATTCTCGGCGCCATATACTACTTGCGCGACAAGCGAAAGATCGAGAAGCGATTAGCAATGAAGTATTTGGAGTCGCAGTCGGAGGAGAAGAAGCGCACCAGTCTGCATCCCCAGACCACCCCCGACAGCGGGATCGGGATTCCCGTGGGGCTCACGCTCAACCAGGCAGGGGGCCACCACCATGGCCACCACCTACACGGCCACCACGCAGCCGCCGCCAACCACCGCGGCCCGCCGTCCACCTCTGGCCCGCCACCCCATTCCCGGGCGGGAACCAGCGACCGGCCCCACGGGAATGGCGGCAGTCGGGACTATTCCTCGCTAAAGTACCAGAGATCGCCCCAGCACTTTGGAGCGATTCGCAGGAACTCTGCCGGGGAAGTTGAATTTGAAGTATAGTACTCTGCCTCTCAGAGTCTGTTTTTACTTTCAACATGTTCAGACTGCAAAATAAGTAATTCTAAGTTGATAATTTTTGTATCTATAGATTTTACTGGAGGTATATATCCCTACATAAAATGGCGGGTTAAAGCGGCTACCAGTGCTCAACGCGGACCTCAGTGGTCAGCGCGTTGGGAATGAACTGAACTGGAGATCTGGATGATAATTGGTTGAGAAAGAGAAGGGCACTAAGTCACTTTTTGTACTTCTGAGATAATCATGTTTTCAAGTTTGAAAGCCATGTATAAACAAAGATAGAAACCAATGTAGCTCTCTTTTATATTTGAGGAATGGTTCCGAAATTAGCATTTGATTATTATCATAAATGTGTGCATCGTGACTTGTAGAGGGGGCTCTGATATACTAGATGGTCTGCAATAACTCAATGTTAGCCAAAATCGGCTTAATGCCCTTCTCATTCTCACCAAATGATAATGGCGTTATGGGCTATGATTGAATTTTGGTAATGATCAGTTTTGTGAGCGAGAACAAAAGTTTGAGAAATATTGAACTGTAAAACAAGAGAAGTGACGTAGCCATTCGGTATAAGAAGGGAGGGGGGAAGGAAATTATTGTAACATTTGGAACCTTTCCGCTCACTCATTATAGGCATTATAGCCTCAACGTATACAAGCTCAACCTCCCTTCAAACCTTAACTCGAAGTTGGACCTAACAGTTATGGAAAGCCATTTGTAGCCTTGGAATAAAAAATACATATTATTAAAAAGCAAACAAATAAAAGTATTCGAGACTTCCAACAACAACACCAAAAACATCAATTATTTCAAGGCTCCTTGATAATAATAAATATAACTGATTAAAGTCGTATGCCTTTCCAAAAGAACTGTTTCAACAATTCCACAAAGAAACGAACGGCTTTCCATAATTGTTAGGTCCAACTTGTTAGTTAACTTGTTAAGTGTTATGTCCAACAACACAAGAGAGAGTAGAGTTCAACTTAAAATCTTTGTGAAACAGGTCTGTCGAAAGGGAGAGACTTGTCGATGAGTTTGCTCTGGAAAATACAATGAAACCTGCGTATAGTTGAAGACCAACACAAAGTGGCCTCTGTAGACAGGCTCTACATCACTATTCAGTCAAACCTGTGAATAGTGACCACCCATTAAGGGGAACAAAAAGAAGAGTGGTCACTGGAAACGGGTGACCTCTATTGACAGGTTCTATATACATTGTTTTTCTCCGCTTGGATTACATTTTGGTGGCCACTGTAGACAAGTCACGAAGACTGACTTTACTGTATACAATGGATGCAGATGTAAGGGATGAAATTCTCATCAGCGGTTATTTTTAACTTTTACGTTACATTAAACAGGATGATAGTAAAACCAGGTTCAACCATTGGTTAAAATTGGGCGAAAGACGTCTAAAATTATGTCAATTGACGCGATTTAACCAAATGTCTAGTTAAACCCGCTAATGAGAATTCGGGGCAGAGTGTGTATTTATTTGGTTATGTCGTCATAATTCTATAATTAGTTGATTTAATGATTCCAGAATTAATTTTGACCAATCGATTGTTATGAACGACCAATTTGATTTATTGTTGATTTGGTATGATGAAAATGATCGAGTAGTAATTGATAACCAGTTTTGAATTCAAAAGCGTAAACTATCGTTCGCTAATCGAAGAAGAAACCAGATATAGAGATTAATGAGGAGAAATGAGTTGACTGAATAAAGTTACATCACTATCTACGTTTTGGTTTATTTAATATCGGGATATCAGGAAAGTTTGAATGAATTTTTCTTCATCATTTAAATATTCGTAATCGGATATAATTGTCGTACAGACCAAATTCAATGACCTAATGAAAAGGATTTTATGAATTATTGAGATGAATAAGACTTTAGTTGTGATATCATGATTTCTTTTTTTACTATCAATATTCGTATTGTTATTATTGTTGTGAGATACATCTGTATTAAAACTATGATTAAATCATTATTATAATCATTAATAATATAATTATTATTCATATCATTATTATCATTGTTATAATAATTATTGTTGTTATTATAATAATTATTATTATTATAACTATTATTATTATTATTATTATTATTATTATTGTTATTATTACTATTACTATTATGATTGTTATTATTAATTTTACCATTATCACTCTTATCATTGTTATAATTATTGTTAATATTGTTTACTTAAGACGTGCAATCTAACATTCCTTATTCTGTGTCAATAATGAATTGTAAACAAATTAATTCCGATAAAAAAAAACACTCAGAACCTGTCATTAAAACTGTTATCAGATAATTTAAAACAATATTTTTCATAGGGATATCCAAGCCAAGGCATAAAGTAATGCTGGTCTTTGTTTTTATGCGAGACTTTACTCGTGATTCAAACTAATCAAATTGTGTGTTTGTATGAGGATAATTATGTCTCATGTGTGTGACGGTGTGCATGCGTGTGTTTGCCTTGGTGATTATCCGTGCATGCGTATGTGTGTATTGTTTTTTGTGCGCTCAATTTATTACGAACGGCATTAAAATGCAAATTGTAAAATTAAATAATTAGGAAACAATTCCTTATCTTATGTATACATTAAAATGATTCTTATTCTCTCAAAAATTAATTTGAATCGGTAGATTAATATATTCATTATTTAAATATTATCAATAGTTTTAGTGAGTCTCATACATGAAATTACCAAAATGAAATATTATGATATATAGTTAGCCTATGCAAATTAAGTGTTTGAAAATGACTGCGCCATAGTCATGTTTTGTATTCAGTGTATGTTACATTGAAAATGCCAATACGAATGATATTCATTAACAGTCGTTTTGTGATATTTTTATCTATATAACTATCATTGATGTGTTTTTCTAACATTGTTGACTAAATAATCTATATATTATGTATGTATGGTATACCAAATTCGAAGTATGATTATCATGTTTGTATATGATTCCTGTAAATATATATTTCTCTTTTTTTGAAAAGTTTACTTTGTTAATATCTAGTCGGATAGATAGCTATAGAACCTGCAAGTTTAGTATTTTGTACTAATGAATATCAAACGGTATATATAATTACAACACTGCGAGGATCTTTACGAATGTTTCTTTACGAAATTACGTGGAATGCCGAGCTACGCAATGTGAATGTTATGTAATTGATTGCTCTAAAATTGTTGATACTTGACATTTCCGAACTATTCAGAAGAGTATAACCGTTTTATATAATTGGAATGTCACATAGCTGGAGCTTTCAAAGAAAGGCATTTGTTTATGTATTGTAACGGCTGATTTATTAAAGATAACTTACAATAATACAAATTTAATAGGACATATAATTCGACTTTCTAAGATTAAGTATACCATAAATGTTTTAAAAATGACAATTAAAAGTAATCGATCAATGGCAATAATGCCATGAACATGGTATATTTAATAACACAAACTAACACAAATAACACAAACAAAATCAAAGAACCTGAACTCATTCAGATTAATCGGTTAATAAAAAGAATTATGTTCATATTTATGCATAAAGTAGATGTTTTATTATTAAGAATACTAATTTGTTCAACAAATATGTTATAAACCTGGACATCAATAAAATGTGTCTCGATCTGTATGTCTTGTATCAGATTTATGCATATTTTTAGAATAGATAGATAGCTTGTAAATCTAAATATGATTTAAATGTAGACAACATAGACCATCCTGTATTCGTCTAAATCAGTCTACCACGTATCCCAAATTTATGTTCGAATTTATACATAATTTAGATATATTATATAGGCTTACATAGTCACTAGTCAATTTGTTAAAGAAGCTGGGCTGTCGAGAAATGGAGGCGTGTTCGAGGGACTAACTGGGCGGCGGCGCCATGTCTTCGTAACCAGGCGGAATCGTGCGTAAGCGCGACACTCGCGGAACTCTCTATGCGTGTGTTAATCTTCAGAGCGCACAGCGTGCGAACTAAACATGGCGCTTCCCAGTGAGTTTTATGAACAGCGCCATCGTAACACGACGACACGCTTCCTTTAAATGAAGTATTTATACAATTCCATTGTAGCCAATAGCATGGTAGTTAGATAAACGATATATTTATTCATCAAACGCAAAGCAATACTACTATTATTGTGCTCAGAATGATGTTTACAATTTCTACTAAACTGCATCTAATAACAGATGTCATACAAAGTTGTATGCATAAATATTAAAGTTATTGATAACGAATTAATACTGTTGTTGATAAGAAAAAATAAACATCTACCCATTTGTTCGTTGTCTTTTATTTGTGTCAAAATGATTCACCAGGAGAGGACATAAACATTTTTCTTGAAAAAGAAATCTGATGTACTGTGCTTTGAGTGCAATACTCATGATAATTTTTATCTAACAAGCATATTGGGTGGAATTCACAAAGGAGATTTGTAGGAGGTTTGTACAAACCATGGTGAAACCATGGTTTAAATCTATGGAATGCCACTTGTAAACTGATGGACAAAGAATGTAAACTCCTTACTTGTTAACAATGTTGATTTACAATTTACTTGTATACGAGCAGCATTCCATAGATGTAGACCATGGTAAAACCATGGTTTGTACAAACCTCCCACAGACCTCCTTTGTGAATTCCACCCATTGTGTTTCTCGTGTTTGCAAGTGTATTGTTCTCTTGCTGTGACTGTGAGATAAAGAATATCATTGTGTGAGTGTGAGTTTGTGTTTTATGCAGTATGTGTGTGTGTGTGTGTGTGTGTGTGTTAGGGGCTATGATCATGTTGTATTGTAAGTAGAATGATAAAACCCTATATAAAAAAGCAAATTAAACTCGTCCACATCTAATTTTTTTAAGGGTCAACCCCCTCCCTCCCCCCCCCCCCCCCCCCCACCCCATCAGTCCGACCACGCTTCGCCACTACATAAACTCGTTGTCGCGCGAAATGATTTATAATGACGTTCATAATATTAGGTATTTAATTTTTTGATTGTTTCCGTTCCCCCTAGGTTCCCCCTTCAGGATCCCCCTTCAGGATCCCCCTTCAATTACCATGCATATGGAATATATAACACAAAAATGGATACTGGGAAAGCGACGATATCATCAGTATTTTATTCTTTTCAAAATAAGGAAATACATACCGAATGTGTCCTCAGTATTAAGTCAGACCACAATCCGCCACTGTTTGTTAGCAACAACACTGCTATAATATAGAAGGAAATAGTACTGAGGCCATGATAACATTTCAACTAACAAAACAAAAATCTGCTTGTACTCCAAATTAATGGTCGATTTGTGATCCAGTGATCTAAAAACCTTAGGTTCTCAGTCCATTTGGTTTGCCCCACGGCTCTGCTATATATACTGGAATGTAAATTAGATGATTATGAGTGGTTTGTACACATCCAAAGAGAGCACAAATGAATACGATATACGAGAATACATCACGAGGGTCTTGCATACAAAAGTGGCAATTCGATTTGTAAAGTTGCAATCAATTGTAGGCAGAAAATGTGCGAATCAGATTTGCAAAAAATCGCAACTTTATAATCGATTGCAGCTCTTTATGTAACACACCCTGATGCATGTACTGTACAACATGATATAGGATTTCCAATCCATTTCACACTCTATAATATGATCAATCAAATTCATACAATGAAAACTTCATTTTCGTCCTCAGAAGTCTGGAACTTGCAACCGGTATAATCAATTTAGTAATTTGGCATTCTAATTGATCTATGGTCATTCAAATTTAAAATTGGCTCATTTTATTTCGTCAATTTGCAATGGAATTCGTCCCGACTGGTCAAACGCACACTGTGGAGTTCGATTTCATCATTGTTCGTTGATTTCAAGACTTTGTCGTTCAAATTCGTCATGTTGTCTGGTTATATGTTTCATATGCATGTTCCTATTCGAGCGTATTAGAGTTAATTTCACAATCGTTGACTTCATCAATAATTGTTTCTAAACAAATAAACTGCACAAAACAGCTCGTTTTGATATTGCAATGTACAAACGGTGCTGTATATTAATTAATTGATTGATTGATTGATTGATTGATTGATTGATTGATTGATTGATTGATTGATTGATTGATTGATTGATTGATTCAACAACATGAACAATGTATTCCAGACGTTGACAAGACCGAGAGGGTTTGATGGGTGGATGTGATCATGGAAGGTGGGTGTCCGCCTGTGCACGGTAAGGGTGCTTTATCATAGATTTACTTGAAATTATGCAATCTGATGCATATATAGCCTACTTAGGAGAGAAATTTCGGGGAAATTTGACTTGACATGACGTAACGTACAATCTGAGTTATCTTGTCCGAAGAAATAACTTTTGTTTTAATCACTGGTAACGCATTAGATATAAGCCATGATTGAAATTGTATTGGGGGGGGGGGGGGGGGGGGGGCAAGCGCCCCCAAGCCCCCCCCCCCCCCTCCCCCACCAGTACGCCAGTGCATTCCACCACCCATTTATTCATTCATTATAGTGAATCATCATCTAATCATCCATCCATCCACCATGACACCAAACCCATCCATTATTGTATCATAATTACTCATTCAACACTGCATTTCATCATTCATTTCACTAATCAATTAAATAAATAATTAAATAACTCAATCAGTTCATTAAATCATTTATTCATTCAGTCATTCATTCTAATTCGTTCATTCGTTCATTCGTTCATTCGTTCATTCGTTCATTCATTCATTCATTCATTCATTCATTCATTCATTCATTCATTCATTCATCCATCCATCCATCCATCCATCCATCAATCAATCAATCTATTCATCCATCCATCCATCCATCCATTCATCCATCCATCCATCCATCCATAATTATTGCGAAATGACAAACAAAATACCATAGATAATTTGCCATCAAATATTTCGGCCAATTCTTTTTATGCAACACACGGCTCAATGATTAGTATTATGCTACTAATAACTAATTAGTACCAAAATCGTCAATGCATAATTCAAATTCTGACTTACATCTTTCAAATTACATTTGTGCTTCATGTTTGTTAGAATACAAATTATATTTAGGGTTTTCTCTTGAATTTGTATCAAGTTTGAGAGCGGATAGGTTTAGTTCAAATGCTTGTAGGTAGCCGAGTTCATATAGGGCGAGGTGTGTAGCTAGCTTGGCTTTGCAATTCATTCATAGTCATCGATTTCGGAGACGCTAGTGGACTACAAAAGAGCCGATAAACCTCGCCGACATGGCGTCTTTTACTAACATTTCCTACCTAGCCGTAGTGCTCTTTTTAGGGTACATGTCTTTTAAGGAAATGTCGAATTCAGAAGTATCAGCGGAACCGAAAATGAAATGAAGCCAAAGCTTGCACAATTTGCTGCCCCAACTTTAACCGTAATGTACTGGTAAGTATCCTGGTCTCACAGAGTATATAGACAATGCATATTTGGGCGTGTCCAGAATACGCGCTAGATATGCATCGTCTATGCATTGCCTGTGACACTTCACAGTATGGTAATGTGCGTATGAATGTCCAAGCTTCTTCTACTTTTGATGTTTTAATGTGTTTGCAGAAGCATGACGTGTGCGTCGTAAATTGCAATTTAGACTATTAAAATCTCAATTGCATTTATTGCAAATATAATATAAGATATAAGCAGCTAACAAGCGCCATACTTGGATCTTCTGTGTGATGTTTGTTGATATTGGTTGTTTCATTGCAAATGCAATTGCAGATCTGCAGCACTGCAAGTTTTGTTTTGTTTCATTTTGTGTGTGTTCATTGTTTGTTGACTTTATGCTACGGACGGCGCTGTGAAGACGAGTCGTTAAAAAATTTGGAGAAATTTTGCGACGGGTGGTTTCAAGAACTTTACATCTATTATATTAATACGGTAAGCTTCAACCCCCCAAATGTGTCCCACTCGAGATATCCTCACCCCACTACGAACTATTGCACGAAGGGATGGCTTCCGGGTTTCGTCGAGCGAGCGACGTATTCATCTAATTACGTGACGTCACTACTACGGCAGCATCGGGCCGATTTTTATGAATGAAATGGATGCGCATGCGCACTAGCTTACCCCTACATCTGCGTGCGGTGTGCTACAAGATTCTGCTTGCAACTGTGCTTCATCTGGTACCAAACTCGGCCTAGTTTCCACTTTTCTTCTATTTTTCACGATTTTTTGAAAGTGCTGTTCAAGAGCGGAAAGCCCATACGATACCTTGGTCTTACTGTGATTTCGGTAAGTAGTATACTTTTCATGATATTCTTACGAATTTCCGTCGGTGTCGCATCGTGTTCGTGGATGTTTCTAGATTGATAATGTCTATGTATAATACCTGTGTTGTGGTTGTATGAGAGCAGTCGCTGTAATATGCATGGAATTGTACCGTCTCAGATGCTGGCGTGTAGTATCGCTCACGATACTTTGAGAAGGGGTGGGCATCGTGGCCGCCCGCAATTGCGCCCGCGCGTGCTATCGATACTACCTCCATGCGATATTCTACACAGAGCTGCAAAGCTGATTTCGGGCACGTGCACCGAGGAGCTACGTCATGAGCAAGACAGCCAATGAGATCGCGCGCTGAGCTGCAGCCAACCGTTGTACAGGGTGAATGGGGAATAGTTCGTAGTGCACCCCAATAATTCGGCGACTCCCCGACCGTCGGGATCGAAGGATATACGTTTTGCGGAGGACAATAAGGTATTCCCGAGTCGCTCCCGCCCCGTGGTCGTCCTCCAGATCGAAGAAAAGCGAAAGTCAGCAATGTCAAGTGCCCGTTTAAAACGCCGAGCATTGACTAACGATTTATCGCCGTAAAAGTATTTGTAAGAATATAAATTGGAGTAGATAAAACGAATAATATATCGAGAAACCGTTTTAGATATAACAGGTTGCGAAACTACTCAGGTTTTAATAAATATCAATATTTATATTATGCGGATGGTATGGTAATGATCGCTATTGCCGATTGGCATCGTGTTTGTAAGTGCATCGACGACAAAATGCGACGACTTCAATTTAGCTGCGGTTATACAACGCGCAATGGCTGTACAGCCGTGTATACACGTCGCGCAGTCATCGAATTACACCCACCGAACCGTAGTTTATTTGCATAGCTCACTGACCTGCTGACCATCGTCTCTGGTCATTATCTCATTCGCCCTACCGTACACGATACTATAATTGCGCCAGCTTGTGGTAAGATGTATTAAGTCAGCCACGAAGCTACCATGCAGTACCAGAGGAGACGCCGAGGGGGTGGGGGGGGGGGTTGGGGTGGGGGTAGAATGGACGGGGGAGGTATCTGCTCATTTATTATGCAATGCATGTATAGACGGCTAATATTCCCTTCAAAGGAATATATCATCGGGTTTCACAAGAATATTTAAAAATGTATACGCGGGAGAACTTAGTTTGGATATGAATTGTTTAGGGGACACGACGGGTTATGTGTCATGCAGGCAATTGGAGACACAGGGGGGGGGGGGGGGGGCAGCGGCGAAGCTAGCAAGAACACGAACATAGTGTACTGTATCTAATTTGATACAAGCGGAACAAATTATCGGGGGTGGGGGGTAGAAAGGATGGGGGAAGTATTTGCTCATGTAGTATGAAACGTGTAGGGGACACGACGGGTTATTTGTCATACAGGCAATTGGAGCCACGGGGGGGGGGGGGGGGGGGGGGGGGGGTGGGGGGGAGCTTGCGAAGCTACTTTATTAGCAAGAACACGAACATATATAATTGTATCTATTTTAATACAAGCGGAACAAATTATGGGGAATAACTGAATAACTTTGCATGGATACTAAACCATCATGATGTTGTTATACATTGCCGGATATCGTTGGACGGGGCCCCGACGGGTTGTGGGGTCATCGCCCGAGTCCATTTTGTCTTACTATTTAAATGATGACTGTGGGATATTTAGTAAAGTTTTAAAGTGTCGTTATGTCATCATCGTCTTTCTCTTACAAAAACCCGCGGATTTCCGCGGGTACAGCTAGTCTATTATTATTATTACTAGCTGTACCCGCGGAAATCCGCGGGTTTGTGTGAGAGAAAGGCGATAACGACATAACGACACTTTAAAACTATACTATTCCCATAGCCATCATTTTAAATAGTGAGACAAAATAGACACGGGCAACTAAATCCCGCCCCACAACCCGTCGAGGCCCTGGTCAACAGTATACATCCGGCCAATGTATAACAAAATCATGATGGTTTCAGTACCCATGCAAAGTTATCCCCCATATTTCATAATTATGGTCCACTACATTCGTGTTATTGATAATATAGTAGCTTGGCCGCTGCCCCCCCCCCCCCCCCCCCCCTCCCCCCGACTCCAATTGCCTGCATGGCACATAACCTCGTGTCTTCTATCCGCGGGGGGGGGGGGGTTCAGTGAAAAGCCATCACGATTTTAAGAACACAACGACCTCTGAAACTAATTTAAAACGTCCCTATCCACATGGTTTAAAAACGAAAGAGACACAGGCGTGCTACCCCTCCCCCACCCCGCTCTTTTGCACATGTCATTGCGATACATCCTTTCAGTGAACATGATAAACCCGACCCATCGGATATCCCCGGTACACTCTGTTTAAATGTTACAAATAATTATAATAATGAAAATACGATGAAATTTTATGCATGACAAACTTATCAAATACAAACACATGCGCTTGATGCGTTTTCGTTGTTTTATTTTTTGTTGCGAAGTTAGTAGGCAGGTAGGGGGGGGGGGGGGGGGGGGGTGATCGCCTTTTCCCCTTTTCCAAATCTGCAGGATTTTGTCCTAAAAGTTTGATTTCCAATTTCAGTATCATTCCTTGTTATACGTTTATCATAATGTGAAACCCGGGGATATATTGCGATGGAGGGAACGCTTACAGCTGTCTCTTCATGCATTTAATAAAATGACACTCTTTATAATCATTTTGTATTATCAATCCTGAGCAGATTGCGAGATGGTATGCGAGATGGTATATCCTTCTTTCCTTGTGCGTGTTGTAACACATCTTGCCACAGGGTGGCGATATTGCACATTATACCATGGAGCGATTTTAGCAAGATTAGCCGATGCCCTGGTCAATGTATAAATACGAAAGAAACTCCCCTCAACCATTGTTCCCCCCGTTCTATATTCACTTCAATGCACAATTGTACCGTGTACAAAAGGATTAGCTCGCTCGCTCAGCTGTGTACAAAGCATGTGGGCTCGCGAATAACACACGCAAAACAACGATGACGAAACTATTGAACTAAGCTACTATTACACTCGTTGTTGTTACAGTGCGTTGTCAATTTCAAACTTACGGATCATATGGACCATTTGCGTGATAATAATAATTTATATTTATCCAAAACTGGACAGTTTTGCAACTCGTAAACTTTGAATTGTTTCGTAATATATATCTTGCTTTTTAAACTCCGTTTTATATTCGTCAAACAAAGTTGCGGCGGTAAATCGGTAGTCATTGCTCGGCGCCTTAACTTTAGCAACCGCATTGCTGATTTTCCCTTTTCTTCGATCTGGAGGACGACCACGGGGCGGGAGCGACTCGGGAATGCCTTATTGTCCTCCGCATAACGTATATCCTTCGATCCCGACGGTCGGGGAGTCGCCGAATTCTCGGGGTGAGGATATCTCGAGTGGGAGGCATTTGGGGGGTTGAAGCTTACCGTATTAATATAATAGATTTTTTTAGTTCTAGACATGAATTAAACCTTCAACCTACCTTGCTTGCTATTTAATTTGTTGCAAAAGAATGATAAATTACCTCAAATTGATGATGATGATGATGATGACTGTTATTTCCTTCGTCTTTGTTCGCTGCATGCAATGTCAGGTGACCGAAAACTCGTCGGCAATGCATAGCGCATGCGCGGGGCGATCGGTTGATAAGCCAGGGACTGTATGTACCGTACTCACATGTATGGTACGTAGTACAGGGGTGCATTGCCGACAAGTTTTTGATCACCTGATATTGCATGCAGCGAACAAATTCGGAAACCATTTTCGTCACTTCTGTAATCTTGCCAGTTTTATAGTAAATTTCAGTATAAATAAAACGAATGGAGCATCAGACATTTTACGATTTGGATCATTGATGCCCATGCATAACATAATTCGTAAGTATGAACCGAGATATGTTATTTAAAGTATGATATTGTGTTTTTTGTTATAAGTGTGTTTGCCGTTAAAGCCTATAAAGTGTTACCATCACGGTATACACACCTCAGTATGCCAGGCGCCGTACTACGTACGGCGCCTGGTTAGGTTAACTTTATGCAAGACTCAGTAGGTATGTTAATTTTTAGACATAAAGAGCATTCTTAATTCAATAATATGATATATAAAAACTGTAAAGGTGGATCCTCAAGTTCATTTATAATCTACAAAATATATAATTATAAATTAAACATTGTTAATTCAAACATATAAAGAAACTGAGCAAAGAAAATGGGATTTCAACGGGATCCCGTTGGAAACTTGGAATCCCATTTTCTTTGCTCTTTTTCAATCAAATTTGATATTGTTATAATACTTTGAAAATTATACCAACTAATCCATGCAGATACTGAAATGCTGCCACCCGTTTTTAGCTCATCCGGCCCGAAGGGCCCGATGAGCTTATGCCATGGCGTTGCGTCCGGCGTCCGTCCGTCCGTCCGTCCGTCTGTCCTTCCGTCCGTCCGTCCTTCCGTCCGTCCGTCCGTCCGTCCGTCCGTCCACAATTTTCAAAATGCTTCTTCTTCGTTATTTTTCAACCGATTTTGATTCTGATTGTTTCATAAGATAGGGCTAGGAGGGGGATTTAAAACTTCTACACAGAATCGTGAAATTCATTATATATGCTAATTTATGCAAATTTATTCGAAATCACAAAAAATGCTTCTTCTCCTTCATTTCTTGACCGATTTTGATTTGGTTTGCTTTATCTGGTAGAGCTAACTTTGGTACACTAAACTTCTACACAGAATTTTGAAATTTTTCTCCATTCATTAATTATGGTAAATTTTTTTTTTTTTTTTTTAATTTTTATTTATTTTTTTATTTTTATTTTTATTTTTTTTAATTTAATTTTATTTTTTGTTTGTTTGTTTGTTTGTTTTGTTTGTTTTTGTTTTTTATTTTATTTATTTTTATTTTTATTTTTATTTTTTTAATTTATTTTTTAATTTTTTAATTTTTTCCCATGTCCCTTCCAGGGCATCAAATTTTTATTTTTTGACCAGTTGAAAAGTGTACCACATGAAATTTGCGATATTTGATGTTGCGAGATGGCGGATGAGCGCTACGTCATTGACGTTCTGGTCTCGTCACAGTTGCACATTTTGCAGCACTAATGGCATGCAGTATCATGCTTCACATCGTAATTCAAACAAAACTGATAAATTTGTATAACCTCTCACTGAACTTTTTTTCTTATTCCTCAAAGATCTTTACAGGGAAAAAAATACACAGGTGCTCCTGGCAAATTTACCTCAAAAAGCCTCCAAAAATCATGAAGAAGCCCCCATGAATTTGCTTAGACTCAGTTAGAGCTCATTGATTAAAACGAAAATTAGTGTTATTTTCATGCAGTGATTTTTCCTCTACCTCGCTTGCAAACAAACGATTTTTTGAATTGCCCTCTAAACCAGTACTTTACTATCCTTCTAAGAGTCAACTCGTATAATATGCTTTTGTTTTCCCGCAGTATTTCCTGAGGGTACCGCCAGGTGTTTGAGGAGTACGCTGCCCGTCTTCACCAGCGTTACCCCGACCTCCAAATCAAGGGCGAGAACTTCCCCGCTCATCCCATCCGTCGCTACATCGCCTCTTTCATATCCATGGCTAAACTCGCCATCATCTGCATGTTTGTGTTTGCTTACGACCCCTTCCCCCATTTTCAGTTGGAAACGCCGCCATTTTGGACCTGGGCCACACAAAACAGAGTAAGCCATTTTTTACTTTTTTTTGGATAAACGATATTTAGATATACTGTTTATAAACAATATATTATAATTGATAGCTAAACCATAAATTACCCTTCCCAATCAATGAAATAGAGTATGAATCACCTCTTTCCTCGCCATGGCTAAACTTGGTATCAGTGAAAAAAATACATACCAAAATGAGCCCCCAAAATTCATAAAAGAGCCCCTGTAAATTTGCATAGTTCAATGCAAAACAAATTTGTGAGTGCTATTTTCTTGCAGGCAAACTTGAGAAGTAGCCCCCGAAAAATAAATGTAATTTTTTCCCTGCTTGGTATACCGTATTTTAATTATGACACATTTCCCAAATCCAGTTGGAAACGCTTCTGGCTTGATCCTTTTGTTAAAAGCTGCACAAAACAAAGTACCGTAAATCTCTGTGTTTAAGATGCACCTGTGTATAAGACGCATCACAATTTTGGACACAGCCATTCATAAAAAAAAAATTGTTATGAAACTAATATATGCCTAGCATTTCTCAGTGATTGTACCCACACAAAATAACAAATTTTTGATTTTTATGTCTTCACAACACATCAGTTAATCATGAAAAAAGTCCAATTAAAAAAATGACAAGAAGCATGTTTAAAAGAATACTCAACACTTGTCTGGTGAGAAGCTGTTTGGCGGCCATTTTTTAGTGTGAAATTTTCCGACACAAAATGTATTGTGCTTGTCTTAATAACAGGTCTTGTATAGTGCATGTTACACCAAAATAGGGTCTCTATTCGCATTGACACTATATGCCATGTCTTAAATATTGCAGCCCAGAAATAACCGGTAGTTACTTTTGAGCCAACAGTTAGCGTGAGGGCCAGGCGTTCATGAATAAACATAAGGTCATGACGTCACGGTACGTCATCTGCATCATGAATATTCATAACTAGGATTAGGGTTCGGGTGAGTTTGAGGGCTTATAGTTACAATGAAACCAACACTGATCATCAGCCGTTGACGTGGCCTAGTGGTCACGCTGTGGACATGAACACTTGGGGTCATGGGTTTGAATCCTCTCTTGTGACTCTTCTTTTCTTTTGCCATAATAGATGGTGAGTAGCGGTTCATTTAGTAGAAGTATCATGCAGAGTTTTCACTAAAGTCTGAAATGACGTATCGTGATGTCATTAGTTAAATTTAAAGTCTTTCCCGTACCAATGTTGGCACATAAGGCGGCGCCTATCTCCGTTTCATTAGCCCTAGGCCACATGTCTACTAAATGTAGCGAAAGTTACAGAAGGGGGCTAGTCCTCTGGTAACTCGTGTGATTAACTTTCCCTTCTCCATTCTATAAATGCCGAGTGTCTGGCTAGAAGGCAGAAGGTACCATTTTTGAAGTCTTTGGTATGACCTGGTCTGGGTTCGAACCCGGGACCTCCCGTGCATGAGGCGGACACTCTAACCGCTAAGGCTAAGCCACCATGCTCGGTTGATGTCATTACCCTATGATTATTCATGATTATTCAACGCCCAGCCTAGCACTGGCCCTCACGCTACTGTTGGCTCAAAAGTAACTACCGAAACAACCATGCTATCTTAAATTTCTGTGAATTCATAAATTTTTCAATACAATGTTCTGTTTTTATTATTCTATTGTATTCCTTTGTTTGTAGATTTATGCCTGCATGATGCTGTTCTTCCTCAGTAATGCCATCGAGGGACAGCTGCTCTCCACAGGGGCCTTTGAAGTTTCATTTAATGGTAAGGATATAATGTGATATATTCATTCAAGACTAATTCAGCAGCACATGTTTAATATATGTGTACAGATTTAAAAAGCAAATTTAAAGGAAAAGTTTCCCCACCTACGATTTACTTTTGATTAAATGTTCTCTACACATTAAAACATAATTTCATGCAAATATGTCCAACGTTTGCCCTCTGAGCAAAGGAGGGGCATCATTCAAAGTCAATCGCTGTATGGGCTAACCCCATTCATCGGGTACAGCATGGAGGCTGCCATGAAACCCGGCTTTTTGATTGTTTGCACGAAAATGTTATGCCATACCCAAACTTACAAGCTCGGGCTCTTTTTTTTTTAGCTCTTGTAGCTCGCAGGGATTGTGCACAAACACAAAAGAGTAGTTTGTGTTTGACGTCACATTTTTGAGCGAACAATTCCAAATCCGAGCTACATAAACATCAATGGCAGCCTTCATGCTGTACGCGATGAATGGCATTGGCCAGTACAGCGAGTGACTTTGAATGATGCTCCGTCCTTGCCCAAAGGGCCAATGTTGGTCATATTTACATGAAATTCTGTTTTAATGTGTAGGGAACTTGATCAAAAGTAAATACATGGTGGGGAAACTGTCCCTTTAAGTACTTATAGTTATATAAACAATATCCTATAATAAGATTACCAACAAAAACATAATCAACTGCATCCTCGTTCAATTTTAGGGGGCAAGTGAAAAATTCCTTTATGCTAATTTCAATTCAATTCAATTTAATTCAGTTTATTCAACACTTGTCATAAAATACATCAAATGCATAAAATACAAAAATACAGAGATAGAATAAAAAAACAAAAAACATAAAAGACATTCATATGACAGTGTTAGGGGTTAGCAGAAAGGAGTAAGGCTCCTTATATGAAAGCTAACCCCTGTAAAGTATTAAATAATATGATAACTATACACTAATACAAAACAAAACAAATACAAAATTGATTAGTCAACTTAAAATTTTATCTTCTTTGAATGGGCTGGTGCTTGAAATCAGATGTATATGTTATGTTATTTATACCAACAAAACTTGCTTATTGTTTCCATTTCTCTGTTCATTTTGATTCCGTCGCCTAGAAATGCCAGTTTGGTCCAAGATAGAATCAGGAAAAGTACCCAAATTTCCAGAGCTTGTCCAGATCCTGGAGAACACGATGAAGCTGAATTACAGGACAATATAACTCATGCGGTAAGAACATTTCATCAATTCTGTCAAGTTATTAAGCCATCGAAAGCCATTTTAACAACGACATACAGTACATTGACATGCTGGTGTCGATACGAAGCACAAAACTGCAAAAGTGTAGTCCATTTTATTGTTCATTCATTCATCCATTCCATGATTTATTTGTTAATTCATTCATTCATTTAATTATTCTCCATGGTCTCTTGTATTTAACTGGTTTGGCTTACCACGGAGGGCTGGTACCGTTTGATCATTCATTTATTCATCTATTCATTCATACATATTACATTAATTTATTTATTCATCCATCCATCCATCCATCCCATCCATCCATCCATCCATCCATCCATCCATCCATCCATCCATCCATCCATCCATCCATCCATCCATCCATCCTTCCACCCATCCATCCATCCATCCATCCATCCATCCATCCATCCATCCATCCATCCATCCATCCATCCATCCATCCATCCATCCATCCATCCATCCATCCATCCATCCATCCATCCATCCATCCATCCATCCATCCATCCATCCATCCATCCATCCATCCATCCATCCATCCATCCATCCATCCATCCATCCATCCATCCATCCATCCATCCATTCATTCATCCATCCATCCTAGGATTATTTTGCTAACCTGCAGGTAGTCTCCATTCAGATGAAGATGAGTTTTATTACGCTATGTATAAATTAATACCTTTCACTAGATTCAACATGTAGTGTATCAAACAGCAGGCATAAAATGTCATACTTTGTACTCAAAGGCTTACTTAAATTCAGATTGAACTGATCTTTGCATGAGATGAACTTGATTCAGCCAATCAACCATGCATCAATGGTTATCCTGAAGTCAGGGAAGGATCCTAAAGAGGTAAAGAGCTTGAGGCCAATCTACCTGTTGCGACACCTCTTCTCATTTGCATTGAGAACTCGGCAAGCTCATCTTTAAATGTCAAAGTTTGATAAAGAGTCATGAACAATACCGTAAACATAGCTTTAGATTTGATAAAAGTGTTTCAAGGTATTTTTCAGGAATGGTTTCAACAGTTTTACTTCAATTGTGTAATCATAGAAGATTTAATATTCCACTGGGCATAAACCAGATTTGAAAGAAAAAAAAACTGTGCAGAACATTTCTTGCATGATTTTAAGGGGTCATACATGTACATGTCTATTTAATTTGTTCTTTATTTTATTTTTTAAATTTTTTTTTACAGATCGCCATATTTAAAGTAGTTCTGACTCTGACGTGTTCCACTGCCTTCAGTTTTATGCCCAGACCAGAAAGTTCCTCACTCCAAGCTTAAAAAAAAAAAGAATGTATACAGTTTTGTATAAAAAATTATATAAAATGTGTATTAGAAACTATTTGTTTTAAGCTTAGCATTAGAAGTATATTTTGTCAATTTTTGTCAATGTGATTTGTTTTCTCCATTAATGTATCGTCAATATTAACAAGAGTAATAATAAGATAGTGATATACTGGTTAAGACGTTAAGTTCATTGTTATATCCTTCTTTTCATGTGTATCTGTTGGTACTGTATTACGAAAGTAATTGTGGGATTGACATTTCAATTTGAAGGGAATTTTAACACAAGGTGGTTGTTTCTGTTCATGTCATACAATTTCTGCACATTTTCTATCTTTAATTTATTCCATTAAACAAGTAGTGATTCTATATAACAAATCAAACAAAAAAAGGTAAAAAATTAATAATTGGCTAGGAGCGGGGAACTTGAGTGGTAGGCTGACCTCCCATCGAGCGCTGACATTATGAAAGCCGCAGTAGAAAGTGACGTTTCGGCACGTACTGCGGCTGGAAGAGCCTCTGTCCATTGACGGGTGACGGATGCGTCCGCTTTTTCGGAGGATAAACCTGAAAACTTCAACGGAACACCAGCGGAACTTTTCTTTCTTGTTTGCAAAGTAAATATATATATTATTATATTTTCTACCATGTCTTGAAAAACTCTTTTGTGTATTGGGATGTTGTCATGATTGATACGATTATGATTATTGAGGTGTGTGATGTACGTGTATTTATAATCAAGTTGAAATAATGTCTACAAACAACTTTAAATAATGTTTACAAATGATTTACATGGGTTACAAAGATGTTTGTGTATGTGATTCCATGCGTTAAATGTTTTTTGTGGTTTAAAGTGAACTGTCATTAGGAATGTTTCCTGTATAATAATACTCAAAATAATACTCAATGGGAAAAAGAGTGGTTCTTAAATTGTAAACACTGAGTTACTATTAAATACCATTCATTTACCATTTACCATTTTTGTAAGGGGATTATCTATTGATGGCTTTAGTAATTGAAGGTGTGTTGTAATTTGATGACAGTTTCAATACTTTGAGCATGTTCACTTTTTGATGGTAGAAACAGAATTCATTGCGGACTGTGAAAGTTATTGTATTGTAAACATTGTACAGTGATGGCATTCCATATGAGTGTATATTTTACCAAGGTAATTCTGATTTAATTAATCAAAATAAATAAACTTGTGCATATATTAATTGATTAGACTTGTATAACTCTTTGGCGTGCACATTTTGAACAAAATGGATACAGCAAATTAATAATGTACATGGTTCAGATACATTCATTTTTTGTTAGGTCATACTGAAATTTCAGTGACAGTAGGGCAATTCCAAGCACACGCAGACAAAATATCAGTGTTGCCGCTAAAACTCCTTACAAGTCGGCATTTGAAAATGTTTGCAGTAGTTATATAAATATTGGCAAGACTCGAATGGCAGAGATGAATTTTTGGAGACACCGTGACACTTGGGTTGGAATTTCTCAGTTGCAGTCCAATACCAGCCAAATTAAAACGCACTTACAGTGTATCTAAACAATATGCAAGAAATTTATGATAAGGCCTTTGTATGAGAATTCAATTTTTGTTAATCTCATACAAAACTAAATTTGTGCAATTCAAAGTTTGGTATGACAAGAAAGGAGCTGTGGTGCTCTAGAATGTATAAGGTTTCTGATGTGAAGAGTAAAATGTCAATAGGGAAAATTTACATGTATGTGTCATAAATGAATAACCATGAAGCGCACAAAATGTACTAGCCAGATTTGTTGATGAATAGTTCTTTATGAATTGTCTTGTTATTTGTAGAAAATGTATGTGTTGCATTAATTGCATTAACTGAGATGTCAGAAAAGTATTTCTGAATGTGTAGTACATTGTACATGTATCGTGGATGAATTACATTTTTATGTCATTCCAATATATTCATCTATATAAATTCATAGCTGCAATCAAAGTTTGTAAATGCAGGTACGAGTTATTGTTAATTTCTTTACATAATTTTTCATATCTGGAAACTAATTTTCATTTTCATTATTAAACGTAACAAATCCGAAATAACTTTTTGCCAGTTTTCATTTCATATGAAGAGCCATAAAAATGATATTATTACTTTTAACCCCTTGACTACGGGAACCAGGTGGGCTGTGTACAAAGTCTACGAGGATTTTAGAATCTTGAGTAAATAAACCTACTTTCATTTTCCAACAAGCTTTATACAATAACTGGGTCTGAACAGTTGTTTAAAATGTATACAAGGACTCGCCTACATATTTGGTTTTTAGCAATATTCAATCTTCGTTTTGACAATTTTTATAAACGTGTCTCCTTTTCTTCTTCTTATGGCTAATTGTTTAGTCAAATGTGATTGGATATAGCAAAACCCTGCAAGCCATTAGAAAGGCCTCTTCACAAGCTTTAATTTTAGGGCTTGTTCTAAAATATTGGACAATATTGCCAGTGTTTTACATACATTGTGTGAACTTATGCCAATTTTTCAAAAACATGAATTACCTACAGATGCAGGGTTTTGCAATATCCAGTCACAAATGTTATGACTCGAGTAATGTCTTTATTGTTGTACAAATCCCTGTGATTAAATTGACTTTTTATGGAATTGTCGAATTAGTCCCTCTGTTACTTCTTTTCACAGCAAACAAACTTGAGCAAAACAACGTTTTATTGAATGTGCATCACATAGTTTATTAAATACTTTGCATATTCACAGTAGTTTATTCACAAGTACATAATTACAATTCAATGTAAATACATTTGTTTGTTTTTTCCTGGTCCAATTAAATAAACAATCATGTGTATGTGAAGTACATTTACACATGAGCAGACATGACAGACTAAATTGTTCTTGTATGTACATGTACAGTGGTATAGCTATACCACTGTACATGTATCAATAACAGCAATCATACACTCCTCCACTCTTGTGGTGGAAGTGAAATTACAACATCAACAGGAGGTTAGGGAGCAATTTAAATTGAATACCTAAGAGCTCTTTATAATGTCGTTCCACTATTACGTTCCATTGTAGTACATAAATGATTTAGAACGTAGGTCAGCCAATAACACCAAGATAAACATATGATTCACATCCAATGGACAATCGCGGGACTACTGTGTACTTAGTGTTCACAAAAGTACAGAATGAATGCATGTATAGATAATTATACAGATCATAACCTGTGTACTGTATCACTGCCACCAATGTTATTAGTTACACCCTGCTTGTTCACGCAATACGGGATATATCTACGTTCTGGTTCCATATTCCATGAGGCCGGAGGCCGAATGGAATATGGAACCAGAACGTAGATATATCCCGTATTGCGTGAGAACAAGCAGGGTGTGACGGATTTATCTCTTTAAGTGTATACATTTTTTCAAACATCTCACATGGTCTCCAAGTAATATAAACTGTTCTGGAACCAGAACGTAGATATATCCTGTATTACCCGTTTGATCATTTTGAAATGAGGTAAATACGGGTTTGTCTCAAAGACAAATTGACCAATCAGATTACAGCAAAATGGCCCACTAAGAGATAAATGTTGATATTACATGACATTCAATAGATATCCAAACAACAGACTACTGTAATAGATACATCTGCTTTGGTAATTTACATGTACACTGTACTTCCATAATATAACATACAGTACATATCAATTACTTACATATATTTTACACGTTACCTACTACTAGGTTTTGAGTATAAGTTATATAAATCTCCCCACTTTTGATTGTGAATAATTCAAAGTATGACATGGATTTTATTCATATTGAAGCAGGAAATTTGTGTTGGTTGTGGTTGTGCCGCATAATTCAAACTCGACTATAGCACATAATTAGCACGAAGAGAAAAATCATGTAAGGCTGTTGAGTGTTGAATATGATCATAGGCTACTACATGCAATGCAAGAAATTAGCACAGGGCCACCAAATGTCATCGATATTTAATTCTACTGGTCTAAATGGGCAACCAAACAACGGAATGTTTTTTTAAAATATTTTAAAATATTTTTTTATTTGGGGACACAGCATTTGGGTTTTGGGCTCCTAAAATCTAAACAATTATGTTTTTACTTGCCTTGACTGCTGGATCACTAGGCAAAAATGGGTAATTTCTAGCATTGTCTATTGTTTCCTTTGATGGAGCATTGGTTGGGGTCATATTCAGGTTTATGGCCATTCATGTGTGAACATCTTGATTATTACTTGCCCGACTGGGCCACAAGGGAAACGCGTTCATTTCTAACATTGGGTAAACTATAAGTTACATCTACATGTATATTGCCACACTACCGGAGTGTTAAGTACATGCAACAGTTTATTTAAAATTATAGCAGTCTTAATTTTAAAGTTTTATGATGATCAACATCACAAAATCACACACTTGTTACATTTGAAAATAGAACGGTACTCGTAGTACATAAGTATTAAATGCAGTTACAAGGTGCATTTTCATGTAGTTAATGTTTAAATATGGTAGAGATACCAGATATATAATTCAAGACACCCACCAACAGTGAATACAAAAATAATAGCAAATGAAATATATTTTGTGTTCAATCTGATTCTAAAATATAACCAGTTTTGTTTCTACGTGTAGATAAGTTGTATTACTGTTCCTCTTGGCTGGACATTGCAAGATTCAAAATTCTTATAAATTTCAATATACTTTATAGTAGTCTTATATTCTAATACCAGTACAAATACATTTTTATGAAATTGTCCAAAAATACACCATACACATACATGCATCACAAAGCACATCTGCAGTCTTATAGAGAGGCAGATATATTGTAAATAACAGTGATTTAGCCCCCGATAATGCCCCCAAATCATAAAAGATCTCCCATAAATTGCACAGAGTTCAATGCAAAACAAATATTTAGTAAGAGTGCTATTTTTCATGCAGATGAGCTTTAAAAGTAGCACCCCATAAATACATTTTAATTCCCCCCCGATGCAGCACATATTTGCTGCATACAAACATACTGTGTGAAATCAAAGACGAACATTACCGACTGGAAAACTCACATGTACATGTACTTAAACTTCTTTGGTAGGCTCATAAACAAAATGAAAAGATTATAAACATCTTCCCTCATGCTTATGATAGTTAAACACCACTTTCAACTTGTACCTATAACTAAGGATAATATTAAATGCACACAACAGCTGGTGTCACACAGGGACCAATTATCTAGATAATTTGTATAGGAATCATATACAAATTATATAGATAATTGGCCCATGTGTGACATTGGCTATAGATTCACTAAACTCAAGTTTTAGCATATTCACGTTCATAGAAAACACTACAATGACAAACTGACTACAGACAGTATCCAGTGTATTAACAGGAATATTGAAAACATAGCACATCACATTAATCATATGTTTGGTCAATAGGTGAAAACACTATCAACATTAATATCATAACAATGTCATGAAATATTTTGTTTTGTAAGAAATGCAAAATCATCCAAAATGTAAAAAGATTAAAAAATATATATGTAATAAATAAATTGACGTGTCTTATCAAGAATTCTTGCTGAATCTTAATTGTTCAGGAGTAATAAATAGGAACAAGAATGTCATATTTACAGTCATAATAAAAATTAAAAAAATTAATAATTATTTTTTGCAGAAAGGACAATTATTTCCACACTGCATTTTTGAATGAAAAATATCAAGCATGATACATTCAGGAAAAAAAATGGTCAAAATTACTGGTATCAACTGAAAACATTGTAAGGCCATAACATGTTCACAATTCATGATGTTTACAATAAATATTTACAATGAGTTTACAAATTTAGTGATTATATTGATGACCATTGTCCAACAAGAGGAGGCAAATATCGAAGAATAAACCAATATATACAATATTGTCCAACGTTTGGGAATCTGAGAAAACTTGATGGTCCTTTATTAGCCTCTCGGTCCACTCAAATCATATTTATCAAAATTTTAATTTCCATATTCATGGCTGAAATGTGAGGTCATGTTGTGTAGCACCAGAACTGAAATAATAGTTCATTTCCGAGTACAGCGCCCTCAATTGCTCTGTTCATTGTTTGCCTTGGGTGCGTTAGCGCACTTAACACATTATGATTATTTTAAAATGTTGTGCGTCTCTTCATATTTAAGGCTGCAATATGAAGAAAAAAAGTTACTGCTTATAGCACCCAGACTTGGGAGAATTAATTAATTACGAATTGAAGAGCCCTCCGTTGTCCACATCAGTCAGTCAGTCAGTGCGTTGTATATGAAAACTTAATCGCTTTGTATATCATTTTCAATCATTTTTTCTCCGATGATATTCATGGTTTGAAATCTGAATAGGTTATGGTGTGTAGCAGCCAGACTTTGAAAATATAATTATTTTTAAAAGTAAAGAGCCCTCTATTGTTCCGCTCATTTGGGCTTGGCCGCGGTTGTGCGCTTCATCACATTCAACCACCTTTTCAGTTGCCTTTACTTCACACTCAGTTTTAAACATGAAATGGTTACGGTGCGGAGCATCAAGACTTGCGAGTGGAAATTCCTAATGAATTAAAGAGCCCTCTGTTGTTCCATGTCAGTTAGCCTTGGTAGCGTTTTCACGCGGACGTGGTGTGGCAAGATCGGTAGAGCGCGCGCTTTCTGATCTCGAGATCCCGAGTTCGAACCCTGCCCACTTCGTTTGTCCTTCAGCAAGACAATTAATCCACATTGCTGCTCTCTACCCAGGAGTATAAATGGGTACTTGGTCGGATGTTAATTAGCCTTCAGCGCCCGTTGGGCAGATTGAGCTAGTATGCTCTCCTGGGAGTTGAGATGGTGCACAATATAATTGTGTGGGTTTGAACTGTACCTGATGACCAAGGGTAATAATGCGCCTCTGAATAGGGTACCTAGATACATGGGGCTCTATAAATGCTATATATTATTATTATTATTACATTCCACCAGCTTCTCAGTTGCCTTTACTTCACACTCTCAGTTTTAAACATGAAATGGTTACGGTGCGTAGCATCCAGACTCTTGAGTAATCATTCTTAATGAATTAAAGAGCCCTCTGTTGTTTCACGTCAGTTAGCCTTGGCTGCATTCGCCCGTTTGATCACATTGCACCTTTTCAGTTGTCTTTACTTCACACTCTCAGTTCTAAACATGAAATGGTTACAGTGCGTAGCATCCAGACTCCGGAGTAATCATTCTTAACTCCTAAAGTGCCAAGCTCGTATTTTTGCGAGTTACAATACACACAAATGCCATAGAGCATTACAATCCCTGGCATGTTAAGAGTTAATGAATTAAAGAGCCCTCTGTTGTTCCACGTCAGTTAGCCTTGGTAGCGTTTGATCACATTGCACCTTTTCAGTTGTCTTTACTTCACACTCTCAGTTTTAAACATGAAATGGTTACGGTGCGTAGCATCTAAACTTGGAGTGGAAATTCCTAATGAATTAAAGAGCCCTCTGTTGTTCAGAGTCAGTTAGCCTTGGTTGCGTTTGCCCGTTTGATCACATTGCACCACATGCGGTCAGGTACCTGAAAGTAGACAGGGCTGACGCTGTACAGAAAGAAGGGTGGGAAGGACAAGAAACAAAATTAATAAATAAGATCCCTTTAAAGAAAAATGAGTAAACAGAAATTTCAACTGTAAAGAAATACAAGCAAAGGGATCATCACTAATATCAATTGATTATACACGTTATAAATGTACGTGTATTACTTACAACTTACAATGCTGATCGAAAACTGTCTATGACAAGGATATAAGAAACATATACATTGGTATAATAGGTAATTTTGAACAATGATTTTAATAACAAACTTTTAAACAACAGACTAATCACACTAATATTGCTGCATTTTATAAGCTCTTGCACAATGAAGCAATACATTTTTTTTTTATGCTTTTGGCCAAAACACAGACAAATCTGCAAAATCAATGCACATTTTAAAAATATTTATTTTGATATTCTTTTGCAAAAGCATGATGGGGATAATGCAAATATTAATATTTTCATATTATCATGGATTAGCTTTATTACAGGCACACATATAGCCCATATCTATAATCAACAAATTGTTTGCATATACTTGCTGTACTGTATATATTTTTGCACAACTTTTGCCATTGAACACAAAATGCAAGACAATTATCAAAATATGTTGTCTCTAAAATTGGAAAAAATAGATTGGGAATAACAAAATTCATAACCACAACCACAGAAATTCAAGCCACACCTACCAACATACTTATCCACACATTGTTGGTTGGAAAAGGGAATGGCGCCAAAACACTTTTTTTTGGTACTTTTGAGATACGTAGAAACCAATGTTAGTTCTCTTTTTTATTTTTTATTGATATTCATTGGTGCAATCAAAAAAACAAAATAAACACCTTTAAACTCAGACAATCATCCACTCAAACAAATGAACAAAGTCAATCAATCACACACATACACATACACACATGCATGTTTGCATGCACACATGTAGAAACAAACACACACATTTGTGAGTACCGTCAATCAAGGACTATACAAAAAAAAAGGACTATGCAACCGTGGACCTGTATGTTTGATATTTCATTGCCCAAACTGAGGACTTTTATGCATGCCAAACGAGGACACAGAGGCCCGGATTCACAAAGCAGGTTTGTAGGAGGTTTGTACAAACCATCCATGGTTTATCCATGGTCTACATCTATGGAGTGCTGCTCGTATACAAGTAAAACAATTTCTAATTTCTAATGTGAGAAGACAAACATTTATTTGGTGCATTTTGTAAATGTGTACCATCAACATTGTTAACAAGTAAGGAGTTTACATTCTTTCTCTATCAGTTTACAAATGGCACTCCATAGATTCAGACCATGGACAAACCATGGTTTGTACAAACCTCCTACAAACCTGCTTTGTGAATCCGGGCCCTTGTGTTTGAAATTCAACAGCACAACAGTGGACATAAGGGGGTGCATGTTATTTTTTCTGAATTGTTGATGCGCATGCATACGAATTGTAATTGAATTAGCATCCGTTTGCACTGGGCGAGCAAATGAGGATGGTCCACGGTTGCAGGCGTGTCCACGGTTGGGATGTAGGGCGTCCAACTTTATCCTCGATTGGAGGCGCTTACATACTCACCCACACACACACACACACACAGACGGACAAGGCAGAAGCGATGGGATGACTTACGTGCTCTGCTGCAGCTGATCTTCAATAAGATCCAAATCCTCCACGTCTAACATCATGTCCTTCGTCACGCCCGACTCCTCGCCCAACTCTATGGGGAGCCCTTTTACGTCCAAGTTAAACTTCATCGCATCTGTTATTTGGGAAGGGTTGAGACGAGTTTGGGAGATGTTTGCAATTTTAAGCAAAGCGTTGCCGGATGTAGGTTTTTTTTTAGGGGTAGTGAGAGGGATGGGGATGGGGTAATAAACAACAATACAACAAATGATTTTGCAATTCAAGCAATAATAAAGCATGAAATATGAACGCACAACAAGACTGGCAAACAGAATAAATATGTTCAAGATTCAAGTTGCAGTTCTATATATTATTTTTTTTAATTTTCAAGCAAACTACATGTGGAGACGATGTAAGCATGATATACAAAATAAAGTCTCAGCCACTGAATAGCAGCGGCATACAACCATTAATGATATAAAAACAGAGACTGTGTACTAGCATTAAACAAGTCATTTGAAAAGCAATGGAAATTAATGAAAATTTGGAAGCGTGCAAAAAATACAGATCTATATGAACTGCCATGTGCAGACTATGTCACCATGGTAGCTACACTCAGGCAAGAATTATCTCAGACTGTCGATAGCAGAATACAATCTTAGACTTGGTCAAAATTTAGTTGGACATATTCTGAAGCATAGTAACAGACCTGAAGCACACAGGAGAGAGAAAAGGGGAGACGGACATAGTAATGAAATCGACGCACAAGGAAAGGAGAAAAGGAAAGCTTAACACAAATGCACAAACAGAAAGACCTGTAAACAAAAAGATAGATGTACAGATACATAGACACAGACAGACTGGCTACAGACATCATAAAATAAAGAAGCAAGCATACCAAAGAGATCACAGAGAGAAGTCTCAGAACCAGGTGCCGTTTTCTGAAGCATAGTAACAGGTTTGAAGCAGAAAGATAAGAGAAACGAGAAGACAGACAGACGGACAGGCGGACGGACGGACAGACAGACAGACACAAACATACTGCCTACAGATGGCATAAAAGGAAGAAGCAAGCATACCAAAGAGAACAGAGAGAGATGTCTCAGAACCCAACTGAAGCCGTTTTCCGAAGCATAGTAATAAGTTTGAAGCACAAAGATGAGAGAAAAGGGAACACGGACCGACTGACGGACGGACGGACGGACGGACAGACAGACACAAACTGCATACAGACAGCATATTAGTAAGAAGCAAGACAGCAAAAGTCATGTAGTAACCCAACTGGAGCAATATTCTGAAGCATAGTACCGAACCTGAAGCACAAAGGAAAGATAAACGCGAAAGCACAAAGATACAGACAGGCAGACGGACACAGACTGCCTACAGACAGCATAAAAGATAAAAGCAAGAATACTGAGGAATTCAGAGAGAAGTCTGAGAACCCAACTGAAGCGATATTCTGAAGCATAGTAACAAATCTGAAGCATAAAAGGAAGGAGAAAGGGGAAGATAAACACACACACACACAGACAGACTGCCTAATGACAGCTTGAAAGAAAGAAGCAAGGCGAACAAGGAATAAAGAGATCTCGAAGAGAACCCAACTGGAGACATATGAAGTTGTAAAGAAAGACAAAAAGAAGCATAAAGAAAGACAAGGCAGACCGACAGACAGACAGACAACATCACAAAGGGAGGGATAAAACAAACATCAAGACTTTGGCATAGAGAAATCACCCACCTGGTGCGATGTCCCCAAGTGTAGTCGCAGCCTTGTAGCACATGTCGCTGGTCCAGAAGGTCGGGATGGACGGATAGAGACGGCCGGTGTCGTGCGACGTGTGGAGACCCAGCTTGTGGAGAAGCGTCTTGAAGTGATGGTCATTCTGGACGTGCTCTGCCTTTTCGGTAAACGCCACGATCGGCACAGACTTTCCATCGGCTGTATAAGGATTAAAGAGAAATGTAAGCTTTCACTTTGATACATTCGTATTTAATATTGAGTGAAAGAGATGCACTAACAGAGAAATTTGGATGTATGACAGACAAGTTTATGATGCAGCGTCTTGAAATGGTGGTCATTTTTGACGTGCTCTGCCTTTTCGGTGAACGCCACGATCCGCAAAGATTTCCATCGGCTGTTTAAATACAAAACAAAGATTTTACATTCACTATTCATTTATTCAATTTGAAATTCAAAAGGAAATTGATAGACGGTAAAAAAATTTTTTTTTAAAATGGCCTAGTATCTTGAAACGGAGGTCAACCTGAATGGTGCTCTGCCTTTTCGGTGAATGCCACGATCGGCACAGACTTTCCATCAGCTGTTTTTACAATAAAAGAAAAATGTAAACCTTTGTCTTTGATTTCATATTTTATAAAGGATGTTATGTTTGTCTGCTAAGAAAAGTAAGGATGATGGGGTTGCTATTCATATGACGCACCCAATTAGGTGAAGAGTTTCAATATTTTCAGGTTATGGATGCAATCACAAATATTTCAATAGAGTATACCGATCTAGAAATGAATAAGTGTACTTACAACAGCAATGCCATATGTGCGGTTCTCCGATGTGGACTTTAGGGCAGTCTATGGAGGTAAAAACAAAGTAGGAAAGAAAAAAGTTATTCTTACTTATTCAACTTTTTCTTGAGAAAAAATCTTTTCATACATTTTTGAAATAAAAAATTGCACAAGTGATACAGAAGAAGTGGTAATTACACAATTAAATGTACCTCCAGGAACAAAATATCTTGTAAGCTCTGCCTCTTTTTTGTTCTCTGTATTTCACACAATGTTGCAAAACTCCTCATCGACAGATTATATAATTTATATAGTTTCCTTGTAGATCTGTGTATCTTTTACATAAATATCATGCTTTCTTAATTCCACGGTAAAATAATTTGTGATTGTGATATATGGAAACAAATTAAAATCGATCAAATCAAAACAATTATTTCTACAAAAATGTAAAAGATGCGTAATAACTTACTGAGTTTCAAGTAGCAGATCTCAAGCAGCACTTCTTGAATGTCCATGATCTCTTGACCGAACCCTGATAAGAAATTAAGAAAGAAAAATAATAAGAATAATTGTCAATTTTTATATGGCGCTTTATTACAGTTAAGTCTCAAAGCGCTCAGAGCATATTACCTTTATTACCATTATTATCCATCATAAACATATTGCTTGAGTGTTCCATTACCTGCAAAATGGTTAGGATTAGTTTCATCATACTTTGAGGAGTTATCATCATTATCATCACCATTATCTATACCCACCATTGATAACCAGAGCCCCCCCCCCCTTTTCCAATCTCACTCCCTTTATTGATCAATAGTGGGATATCAGATGAGGCTGTTTGTCAGTTTGAAAACCACATTGCCTGATCAGGCCACCAAATTATATATTCGACTTGCTGGCTTGTAGTAAAAATTTGGTTAGCCCGGCCTAGTTTCTAAAGCCAAACGAACACAGAGCCAAATCGACCCGATAAGACCGGAAACCAGTCGGATCTGGTCAGTAGGCTTGCCTCACGACTCCAATTTTGTAAATATGGAGCCAGTCCGAAGCCAGTCGAGGTCAATTCAATATGTTGAATCAATTCTGTCTGAAAACTGAACAACCAGTTGGATGGGGTCAAGCTTGCTGTGTGTGCATTGGGCCTAGGTTTACCTTTCTTCTTCAGAGCCCGCAGGCAGTCCTCAACAGACTGGACCTGGACTGGTTTGGTCTTGCCGGTCTGCTCGTCGACGCTCTCCGGTCCGTCCATCTCATCGTCACTCTCATCACGCGGAACAAAGAGTCCTTTGTAGCTGTCTTCCAGAAGGGTATCAAGGGATTTCTGTAAGGAAATAATTTAGGCATAATACAGTAATGATATGTAATAAATAATAATAATAGATCATATGTGACCGGCTAATCGCTATAGCGAAACCCGGCACTTGTCGGTAATTCATGTTTTGAAGAAATAGGCATTGTAAGTTCACACAATGTGTGTAAAAGACTTATGTTTGTAAAATTGCAACAAACATACCTTCGCCAATTATTGACCAATTTCTTAGAACAAAGCAGCAAATGAAAGCTTGTGATGAGGCCTTTCTAATGGTATGAAACTCTACATTTTTATTTGTACCGACTAGTGCCGGATTTTGCTATAGCCGGTCACATATAGTAGTATCACATTAGGCATTTTATAAATCAAACTTATTATCTAACCTACAGCACAGTTGCATTTCAAAGTTACATTGTATAGTATCATACATGGCTAATAATTAGAACGAAAAAGCAAAAAAAAAAACATTCATAATGGAGTGGCACAGGAGCGATCATATACCAGCAAGAAAAGGGTTGAGTACACCCAGTAATTAAATATTTATTGAGCCTTTGCTTTCCCCCCCCCCCAAAAAAAATAAAAAATAAAAATAAAAATAAATATAAATAAATAAATAAATTCAAATTAATTGGTTTACTGCAAACCACCTAATAAAAGTTAGAAACAATTTAAAACAAATATAATAATAATAATAATAATAATAATAATACAAATTGGCTTACATGTTTCTTGCAGTCACCCTCAGCCTCTGCACGATGTTTCCTGCAACAGCAAACAAAGAAGAGATTTGAGATTATTATATGATAATAAACCCTTCATTAATATCAAAATAACAATGCCAAAGAAATGCAAAAAAAAAAAGAAGAGATTTGAGATTATTATATGATAATAAACCCTTCATTAATATCAAAACAATAATGCCTAAGAAATGCATCTAGTCAAATTTATAAGTTTCCCAATACTCTACATCATTTTTTTCTTCAATTTAATGTCCATTACGTTTAGAAATTTATCTGTTTGATAAATTTAATTGATGACATCTTACACCATTCTTCCTCTATAGTACTAAAATTATTCTGATTGTAACAAAGGAATATAAATATCATCATTTTTCTTAACATGTCAAATATATGAAATACAGAATAGAAAGAAGAAAGATGAGAGCTATTCACATCTTGCACCATCTTGGGAAGAGATTCTTTTTCGTCAAATTTGTAAATTAAAAGATACAAAATAGCCAACTGTAGCCAAGATGAAACATAGAGGGCGCTTTACCTCTTGTGCGGTCTTGGGTTGTCCATCATGGTGACGGTCTGCAGGCATTTCTCCTTGTCCTTACTGCCAAGGATGCAGAACTCACGCACGATGTAGTCGATCAAATCTTGCGACTCCTTTGAGATGAAAGAAAGATAAATATCAAATAACACAAAGTTAGTATATTTATTTTGCGCACACTACATATATTGTGACAGTCTGCAGACATTTCTATTTGTCCCTATTCCCCAAGATGCAAAACTTGTGAACGATGTAGAATTTCTTCCTTAAGTCACGATTTTGTCCTTTGGTATTCTAATATTCTTTCTAAATTTCTTCCTCAATGACTTCCAAACCTCCTCCCTGAATTTCGGCAAGAACTTGACAAAACATTAAAATGTATGCAAAATTTCGACTTGGGAAGATGTTGGTATTCTAAAACTGTATTTAGGAATTTCTAGGACAGCCTGACTCCCATTTGTTGAACATACAAAACATAGCAGTATGACCTACACAACGCTGATAAGTGATAATGATGCTAATAATGATAATGAATCTAAGTAGAAACAGGTTTTACCTTTGAGATGTGCCTACTGCCCTCCTCCCAGAGACTGGCGAAGGTCGTCAGGATGGGAATCTGATAGATGACCTCCACCTGACCAATGTCCACTGCGATGTGATGCAGCATCGTCATGACGACCTCGTTCTCCTCCAGCGTGTTGTGGGAGAACTTGGACAGCATGTAGTTGTAGACCCGCATGATCGGCCGCGAGGCAAACCTGGGTGGCGAAAGAAAAACGGGGGAAGACGGTTAGACAAAAATGGTAAAACCCTGTCTGACGCTGCCTTTTATCACAACTTTAATAATGATACATTGTTGTGGGAGAACTTGAACTGCATGTAGTTGTAAACCCGCATGATAGGCCTTGAGGCAAACCTGGGTGGCAACAACAAATGCGGGATGATGAATGATAAAAATCGTAATGGGCGATAAAACTGTCCAATGCTGAAATTTACTGCAACTCTAATAATATATTACAAGAACAGCACTCAATTGGATGCAAGAGGGGAACAAAAATGAAAGGTTGTCCTCAAAACACTTGGCAAAGAGCTGTGGAAGGGTAAATGAAAGACCAATAACCACACAGTCAGAGTCTGGTCTGATATTGGGAGGTGTTGAAGACTTTTGTTGCTGGCATTTATGCCGGGAGGCACAACGTGTGCAGTAAGTAAGTTTGTTGTATAAAGATATCAAAGATCAGCACAAATTTGTGCTTGCCCATGATCAGCCAATACAATCTGAGAAGTGGAAACCATCAAGTTCAGTGGTCTCTATGAGCCAGTAGTCTAATATATAGACAGGTTTATGACATGCAAACTGCTCCCTATTGAAGTCAAGATTAGTTGCCTCTATAAGCAGGTGGTCTGTATAGACAGGCAGTCACAAGAAAAATTTTGACTCTACTCACTTCTTGATGTGGTCCACCATGTTGACTTTCCCCCACTCGGGCCGGTGTATGTGCTGGACCTGATCGATGATGCGCAGGACCAGGTCGTTTCCGAGGATGATCTCTCGGAGGAAGGCAAGCGTCTGCTGCTGGGGCTGGAACTTCCGGATCAGCAGGTGGTAGAAATTCCTCACTGTCTTGGTCAGAGCTATGGTGGCTGTGAAAAAAAAGAAGGAACAAAATAATTTAAACACTCAAAATAGAAGGAAAAAGCAAAAGAATGTCAACATACAACTTGCAATTATGCTTAGAACTAAGAGATTCCTGAGGATGATCTCTCGGAGGAAGGCAAGTGTCTGTTGCTGGGGCTGAAACTTGCGGATCAGCAGGTGGTAGAAATTCCTCACCATCTTAGTCAGAGCTATGGTGGCTGTAAATAAATTCTGAATGAGGCAATAGTAGAAATGCTGCACCATTCTGACAAAAAAACAATGATCTTTGCATGGCTTTACAATTATAACGAAAAGGATGCTTTTGGTAATTTATGTTTGTAACAAAAAATATGATGATGATGATGAGGATGATGAAGATGGTGATGATGATGATGATGATGATGACGATGATCATCATCATCCTCATGCTACCGCTGCTAATGGTGATAATAATGATGTTGCTACTAATGATGATGATGATGTTGCAGCTAATAATATTGGTGAAGGTGATGACGATAGAGGCATTGGGAAGAGGTACTCACCAAGAACGGTCTTCATGTGAATGAGATCAGTGCTCTGAGGGTTGGTGGAGAACTTCTGGATGGAGTTCAGCATCTGTCTGAGAGTCGTCACCTGCATGTTGAGGCTAAGGGAAATAAAACACATGGTTTACGATCAGTCTTCAATTATGTATGTACAAATCTGAATAACCCTTCAAATCTTTTTTTCTGGCAACAAGGACTTAAACTTGAAGATTTGGTGTCGTTTATAAATATTTGATTACATTGTGTTTTTTATACTTTGTCATTTGAAAAAAAAAAAAAAAAAAAGTCTCATGAACTGAATTAATAACACGCTGCCATTTTCCACTGCTTACAAGCTGTTATCTGATACAAAAAAGGTAACTAAGACTTACATCTTGAAGACAGAGTTCGACTTGCTGTCGTTGTTGCGCTGCGTGCTTGCCTGAAGGAATTCTTCCCAGGTTTTCATACAGGACGACAAGAGCTGACTGAATACTGGGGCTGACAGAGTTAACCTGAAGTAAAGAATTAAAATGACAAATAAAATATGATTAAATAAAAGTTAATTAAAACAGTTTGACTTGCTGTCGTTGTTGCATTGCATGCTGGCCTGGAGGAATTCCTCCCAGGTTTTCCTACAGGACGACAAGAGCTGACTGAATACTGAGGCTGACAGAGTTAACCTGAAGAACACACAAAAATTAAAATGACAATTTATTGATAAACATAATAAAAGCAAAGTAATTTTAAAATAATAAATGACAATTACTTCATAATTAATGAGATGAAGGCATGTTCACATTAAAAAGTGGAAAAGTGAAAGGATAAGATGAGCCAAGTTTAAACTCAACCAGACCTGTCTACAAAAATTGTGGCATGTTTTCACAAATCACTAACTATCATGTTAACCTGTTCCCTACTACATTTTTCGATCCCCATAGAGTTAATACAGGACCCACCAGTTTCCCGTAGGAAATGGATTAAGGCACGTTCACATGTTACTTACTTGACGTCTGTGTAGGAAACGTGTGGCAGCGTGGTGAAGGGAAGAAAGAAGTTGAGTTGCCAGAGGAAGTAGTGATTCGACACCATGTTCTTCAGATCGTTCTGGGTCGTGAAGAAAAGAAAATTAAAATTATGTTGTTGTTTTTTTATATCACAGGGCTCGACACAAAATTTCTTCTGTGGTAAAACAATTTGCCTCTCTTTGCGGGCTGAAACAACAATTCATTTGCCTGAATTAGATTATGTTTTGAAATTGTCTACATTACAAAAATCTCAGTCCCTTCATCAAATATATTGCAATATATTGATACAATTGAATCGGTGAACATGAATAAATTACATTAAAAATTGACAAGAAGTAAAACAAAAATAATTTTTAAAAATGGCTCAAAATGAGTACCATTGAGAAAATAACTACCTCTGATCAACATATTTTGGGTATAAAGAAACTATTAATAAAATGTACAAATATAAAGAGAATATAATAATGATAATAATTAAAAAAAAAACTTTTCCATATACATGTAGCATAGAGAAGCATGTCTATGCACTATAGAGAGAAGAGACAGAGGATATTCAAGACAAAAGGAAAGAAGAGGCTCCTACAACATGTTACATGAAAACAGTTAGCTTTGGACATTCATGATTACAATTCATAAACAAACTTGATGGGCCATTTGCACTTCTTTAACCATCATGAGAAACATGAAAATGAATGTGTAGGACTGACATACCTTGCACTGCATCAGAATATTGTCCATCCCGTGCTTGATGTAGTCGAGGGCAAATTCAGCCAAGTTCTTCCTACGAGAGAAAACAGAGAATGTCATAATTAGAAATTAGTTTGGCAAGTAAAGAAGTAAAAAATCATGTAAGGAACTAATTAAATAAAAGACATCATTATCAATATGGTTTAAAAGTGTCTGTTTAGATAATAAAGTCTTTGGGGATTTCAGAATCTTGAAGGGAACAGGGTTAAGTAAACATACAATCTAGGGATCTTGATTTCTTATTTAGCATTTTTGTTTACATCATTAGACATGCAAGTTCCTCATTCTAATTAATTTGTCTTGTCATTTTTCTTGAAATCTTATAATTTATCCAAGCACTAAGCCAACAGGTTCAGTCAAAAGTAAGCTAGGGGTTAGAATGTAAAAACAGTCAACTTACATGTTTCTCCTCTTTAAATACATGACGCCACCGGTATCTGAATTATCTTCCGATGAATCTGACGACATTGATGACATCGAACAACTCTGGGTGCTTCCCTGTATTCAAAACAAATTGCATCATTGATATAATAATTATCATCGTTGTCGTCTTCATTATCATCGTCATCATCATAATCGTCATCGTCATCGTCATCATCATCATCATCATCATCATCATCATCATCATCATCATCATCATCATCATCATCATCATCATCATCATCATCATCATCATCATCATCATCATCATCATCATCATCATCATCATCATCATCATCATCATCATCATCATCATCATCATCATCATCATCATCATCATCATCATCATCATCATCATCATCATCATCATCATCATCATCATCATCATCATCATCATCATCATCATCATCATCATCATCATCATCATCATCACCATTAACACCATCCAATGTCACTAATACCAGAAATCAACTTTTGGATCAACCTTTTTACTTCAGTAATATTGCGTATTTAGGTCATTGGAAGACCCAGTGACACACAGAACCATTTCCACTGCACATTATCTGATCACGCCACTAACCCTCTGTGATTGACGCATGCAAACTTTGCCTTGTGATTGGTTAAAAGTTGTGATTAATAGCCACGAGCAGTGATTCAAGCCTCCCGATTAGATTTGCAAGTCAGTCGTACAAGTGAATCTGAGCAGGCATGCGACGTCACACTACCAGTCGCAGTTGGACGACCACTGCATCGTGGTAAAATCCTGTAGTGCAAGGTGGGCTTAATATCGAGGCATAAACTGGCAAATAAAGGGGTTTTACGGACCTCTTGTATCGTGCTGTCCTCGCTATCCAGTCCGGGAGAGTCGCTCTGCGTTATCGTCCGACTGCTGCTTTCGGCTCCTGAGCTGTCTTTACTCTGGTCATCGGCCGGCGAGCTCTGGTCGGTGGCGTCGCTTACGATCGAGGAGAGGGAGCTGATGAGGGAGACTAGGCTTTCCTCCGGCGTGGCATCGGATGTGGAAGCGACGTCAAGCACAATGCTCTCATCATCCTTTCAAAGGGAAAAAAGAAAGTTTTAAATGATGTCATCATCCTTCGAAAGGGGAAAAATAAAGTTTTAAATGAGGTCTTCATTCATGCTTTGAAAGGGTAAAAAGGAAAGTTTTTTTTTTTATAAACATTTAAACTGATATACTCCTGCATCGATTGTATTACGTTACGTTATTTTTCAAACTTGGATGTGGAAGCAACAAGCATATGATCTGATGAGATCCCCAACATGTATATTCCTGCATTGATGTTGTTACAATCAGGGAGAAAGTGTTGATCAGTGTGACCAGGTATTCCTCTGCATTCCATCTTGTGGCTCCCTGTCCCTGTTCATGTTTCCGGTAACTTTCAAGTGACTTTCCCGTTCCCGCTGGAACTTTCTGCATAATTTACCCAAAAGTATATGTGATTTTTTTCTTGCAATCATCTTTCTCCCAACACTCTACACTGCATTCCATCTTATGGCTCTCTGTTCCCATTCCCGGTAATTTCCAAGTGAACTTCCTGTTCCCGGTAATTTCCAAGTGAATTTCCCGTTCCCGCTGGAACTTTCTTCTTAATTTCCCCCAAAGTAAATGTGATTTATTCTTACATCTTCTGTTTGTTCAGACTGTAGAGATTTGCAATCATCTTTCTCCAACCCCTCCATCTGGTTCTCTCTTCCTGTTCCCCTTAGTGGCGCTGTTGGAACCTCTTGTTTCTTTCGCATGTAGTTGACCATCTTGGTCGAGCTCTGTAAGTAAAAAAAGAAAATTTGTAAATAAACATACAGCAATGAAATGATCTTTAAGTAAAAATAAATTTTTAAAATAAACACAGCAACGAAATTAAGTGAAATTAAATGATTTAAAATTGAATTAATCAGGTGAAACAAAATAAAGAAAATTAAATCTAATCCCCTCCCGATACCACTGGAACTTTGGTTTCTTTCTCATACATGCACATGTATTTAACAATCATATCCAAGCTCTGTGTGCAAAATCTTAAAATCAAATAGAATGCAATTGAAATGAATCAAATCAAATCAAATCAAATTTCAAATATAATATTTTTAAGTCACTTGAACCAGCCATGCAGCTTCATGATTTTCACACATAATGAATGCATATGACAGGTGTTATTTAGGGTGATAAACAAAGTGTTAGGCAATTTAATGTACATCTATCGCAGGGAACAAATTATAATTGTAGAAGGCTTCTTTTTAAGCCTAACACACTAAACAAGTAATGCATTGAACTCGTAACAAATAATGCACAAACAGGGATATAAACGATTTACAAACCAACAAGATGTATTTTACAATTGACAAGTTAGTGAAAAAGCAAATACATATTATGGATACTTACTGTGTCTTTGTACATGAGGTGCAGTACTTGTAGCAAAGATGACAACCATTTCCCCTGAGAGGTGTAAGAAAATAGGAAGGAAAATACATATTTTAATATTGATGTTACACTCTATAAATAACTACAGTAATCAGTACAGGCAACTAAGTAAAAGCATTCCAGTACTTACAATAATGAGTTATTTTGTAGCAATCTTGAGACATTTTGTCTGCAATCGCTTGGAATTTACCCCAAAGTCCAAACCAATATACCATGACACTCCCCAAAACAAGGATACATCTATAGACATTTCAGAGTAGGGTAGATGATTTCAGGATGACAGTTTTACAAATCCATAAATTCTTACCCCTTCACTCCTTCGGCACATCTCCTTGAGGACATCATGGAATCCACACTTGAACAGATTTCTGCAAAAAAAATAATTATAGTTTATATTAGGCGTGGGACAAATATTCAAATATCTGAATAATTTGAATAGCTGAATAGCTATTACTTTCTTTACTAACCTGATATCCGAATACAAAAAAAAAAAAAAAAATCAAAATTGTATTTTTATTAGATGAAATAAATAAATCCAAAAAAGAACCAAAACCTTTACACAATAAAAAAAAAAAAAAAAATTCTTACATTCAATGAGCAGTTGAAAACATACATTTTGTTCAGAAAGGAAAAAGGACAAGAGCCACAATACCAAATGAGATATTATTACCCTATTTCCACAGATAAATCTTTTTTCCTTTTGCAAAAAGATCTGCACACGGATGGAAGCAATGAATCAAAATCATCATCTGCAGACAATAATTTGTTAAAGATGAATTATGACCTTCTTGCATTCAACAAGTAAGTAAAATGCAAACTGATGCAAATGTACTTCTTTTGTTTCAAATGCCACATTACCATATAAGATCATCCTATTACCACAGGTCTATACAGTCATGTAGATAACGGGTTTCCCTGTGGAAACAGATCTGCACACAATGTAAATGATAATTTTGCACACGATGCAAACGATAAATCTAATAAATCATAATTTTTGTTCCCCATTATTTTTTTCAAACACTATCATCCTGAACTCAATGAGTAATTTAAATTATGCAAATTGATGCAAATTGTAGCCCTTTGGTTGTAAAAGCTTGATCACACCACGCTGCGATAAAATCGCACTATCAACTCTTATCTATAGATAATAACGGGGGAGGGGATCTTCACAGAAAATGCAAATGAATAAAAAAGGTCATTCATTCAACTGACTTCATCTAGTATACAGGGTGGCCCAGAAATAACGGAACGGGGTGCTTGCTATAATGAAGACACATGATGCCCGTCATAGCCACTAGTAACGTTCAATGCGTGCGCCATTGTTAGTATCCCTTCTTCTCTATGCACAGCTGAACGCACACTCACAATGGCGCACGGTTGATGTTACTCGATGCAGTATGGCGGGCATCATGAGTCTTTAGTATGGCAAGTACCCCGTTCCGTTATTTGTGGGCCACCCTGTATATCGGCAAATACTATGGCTTCGGAGATTACAATCACTTTTTGAAAACGGTCTAATACACTTTATCATAATTGCTTAATAGAAATGACATTCAATAGGTTAAGCCCATCTAATATATTTCTTGCTGCGTAATATTTTACAAATTAAGTTATTAGTAACTAGAAACCGATCATAAAACAAAGAAGATCAAAACATATAAAATTAAAATTAAAAGAAAGCAACGGCCTCTCTAACAAATGGCAACGGTTAAGTCTCTAAGAAATAAGAATATTAAACTATTTGGAAAGTCTTTACACTTCGTTCTAAACACTATAAGACTGTGAAATTTGAAGCTGCAATTGAATGTAAAAAGAATAATGAAAATGGGAGACTAACAATGCTATATTAATATAGAGATGAAAATTTAAAGTTAAATTCTTCGAACCATCGAGGATGATTGTCAAGTGATGCAGCTTTTTAATGAAATAACTTCAAACATAGATGGATAGATGTCTTACGCGATGATAGTGTCGTTCTTGAGACTGCCGACCTTATACCGCTCGTAGTTCACATACAAAACGTTTCTCAGAAGAGTCAGGCAATTGCTGAGCGTTTCCGCGTTTGTCTTGTCGATGGGATAAGTCCCGGCCTGGGGGGTGAGAGAGAATAAAGAATCAAACGTAATCATGAATGTTTTAGAGAGAGTTTTGCTACTTTTACTTTTGCAGTTGCCGCATTTTTGCGTTTGTCTTGTCCACTGGATAAGTCACAGTCCTAGGGGGGAGAGAGAATAAAACATTGAACATAATCATGGATTTTAAGAGACAGTTTGCTACTTCTGCAATTGATGAGTATTTACATATTTCTCTTGTCAATGGGCTTAGTCCCAGCCTAAAATAGAGAGAGAATTGAAGATAGAAAGTAATCATGGATCTAAAGGGAGTGTTTTGCTACTTTTGCAGCAGATGACCATTTACACATTCATCTAAAGGGACGGCTTTCGTGTTGTGGAATTTTTTTTTTGCTGAGTGTAAAGTTGCGTCAATGGGATAAGTCCCGGCCTAGGGGGGACAGAGAGAATGACAGATTAGAAAGTATCCTTGGATTTGTGGTTTCATGTTGTTAGTCAGCGGGAGCTTCGACAAATTTGCTGGTAGTTTCCACGTTGTCTTGACAACGCATGTAGATTACATGTACCAAAGTAGTGACGTCACATTGTTTTTGTTACAACAAAGCAATGTTTCAAAACATGTTTTTTGGTAGTGGGTTTGAACTGGATGACTGTCTTCTTAGCAAAGCTTTACCAGTAAAACCTTTAAAAATCAATATGGCGATGCATACATGTCATGTCTATTGGGTAAATTTTCAACCCTGGGGAAGAATAGAACAGTGAAAAAAGTACATGGGGGGCTCTGGGTGAATTCTCCCCCCCGAAATGCCAAAAAGATTCCCAGAAAATCATAAAATAGCCCTTGTAAATTTGCATAGAGTTCAATGCAATACAAATTTTATGGTGTTATTTCCTTGAAGCTTGAAAAGTAGCCCCAGAAAAAAAAAGATTCCCTGGACTAAAAGATAGATAATGAATTTTAGCCTAATGTTATTATGAACAATGTACATGTACATGTATAGTCTTAATTTTGTTTTCAAGTCTTTCAATTGGATAACTGAAGCCTGGAGTAAGATGAAACAGATAACGTATAAAACAATGGTGCTTTCATCACTCTATTATACCCTGAAACCAAAACTATAAAAGTGTACATAACATAATAACTTATCATGTTCATCTAAAATGCTGGCCCAAGGGAAGAAAATCAAGGATAAAGTATTGAAATATGTTACAATTTTTGTTGTTGGATAACTCAGCCTAAAGGAAGATAAAAGATAGTAAGACAATGAAACATTTACCCTTCTTGGACCATAAATTGTAATAGCTAACATGGCGTAAAAATAAATGTTGTTTTTGTCTCAAAACTGGTTATGAAGAACAAAGCAAAAAAGTAAAGATTTTAAATTTCTGTAAGGTTTAAAAGGGGAAAAAAAATATATTTGAATATGCTTTCATTACTATGGTTTACGTGTAAACACATTGCATATTAGTCTCGCTCACTGGATAACTTCAATACATGTAAACTCAAAAAGAAGAGGAGAGATAGAAAGTCAATACGTCCTCAACACTGTCATTATCATAAAAAATATAAGTGAGAAATGACGTATTGCGTGTTGTTTTCAAATTCCAATCGTCCAAATAAGCTTATACCGCCTTGGGGAAAGACGATCTGAACAAAGCAAAAAATAGTCAAGATTACAGCTCACATCACCAAGGTAACCATGGTGTGAAAAAAATGACATTTAATTGGATAACCCGAGCCTGAAGGAGGATAAAAGACAGAAATTCAATGAGCCTTTAAAGGGATCTATTAATATTGTTGACATACATGTGCAAAAAGTAATGAATGGTTGATATAATGTATATTGTTGTTATCTGATAGGTCCACTGGGTATTGTGTGAACATTTCAAGTTAAATGGACGTTACATGTACATGGTCGAGTAATGAGAAAAAAATGCAAAGTAATATATTTACTCACTCATTGCACTGACTTTGTACATGGTTTCGACTATCCAGTGGATAGTTTAACATCTGAACACTTCAATCGTAAATATCTTTTTAACGAAAGGGAAATTCGAAAAACCGAAACCTGTCCCATGCTTCTATTGTTAATACGAATACAAGAAGATATGAGGGAACCACTAGAATTCCAATTTTGATTTTGAGGATTTGGACAATGTTTAATATAGAAATAGCACCTTCCTTTTGTATTTTTGTAATTGGATAACTTTTAGCCTCAGAGGAGAAAAAGGAAGTACTAGTAAGACAATGACGCTTTGACATAACCGTTTCCATTAACATAAAAGTTCTACACATACTCCATGGTAGCGCCGCCAAGATATCCAGGAAATGGGCGTTTTCTTTTTTTGCATTTTAATTACATTGACAAAAGTTTCTCTTCAATTGTTTTCATTTTCTATACCAATAAACCACAACTAGAAAACAGGGGCAAATACTCAAGATTCAATGTCCTTTGCCTTTAAAAAAAAAAGCAGGAAAAGATGGCATTTCTGTTTTTCGCATATATACTCCACGGTAGATTTACGATCTTCAGCAAACTCTGTGTGATTTTTGTTTTGCTTTTACATCACATTCTAACCTATTTGTATTCATTCTTTTACAATCAATAAACACAAAAAATATCTAGGGAAGTGGGAAGACAATATTGAAAGTAGACTAGACGTAAAGAAAATTGATCGGCTGTACCTGTACATTTTATTGAAGTAAAATGGTTATTAAATGCAGGTGTTTTGTGGCTGCGGATAATGGAAATCAATTAGCTCTCCCAGTATGGAACCAGGAAATAGCAGTGGTTCCGTAAGTGGTGGAAATTAATTGCTTTGTTTATGAATTACACAACCCTTTGCAAAATGTTGGGTATCTATTTGATATCACAAAACGGTACCAACACATATAATAATTGTCCTTTGCCTGGTGGTCCCCTTTAATTACTGTATACGCCAATATTTTTGCGTACAGATATTTTCACGAATGACAAGGTAATCAACATATTCGCGAGTGGCAGAAGGGCCCATCAAAAATCTGCAGCTGATTCACTCCATCATTTGTATACAGTAGTAATGTATGCAGACCGTGCTTGTGCATAGTACATGCGTCATTTGCAACCCAATATGCAATGAAGATTGTCAGGTGGCAATATTTTCGCGTGTTGTTGAATCTACCCTGGGAAACCACATGATACATCATTTAGATGTATCTAAAGAAGACTTTTCTAGCTGTAAAAATAAAAAATGGTACTATATAACGATTTTTGTGCTCACCTCTTCGATTATTTGAGCCATCTGGCTGACCAAGGCAACGATCACTTTGCGCTGCGTGAATTCCTTCTTGATCGTCTCCAGCATCTTCTGCAGCTCCAACCGCTTCTGATAGTCCTCACTGGTCAGTTTCTTCACGATCGGCATGACAACCTCCAGGGGCATAGAGAGGTGCATCAGTAATCTGGGATTAAGGGGGAGGAAGAAGGGGATTAATATGGATTAATTGGCATTTAAGAATTTAATCATAGCTAATCAAACAAATGAAAATCCAATTGTGGTCAGTTTCTTCATGATGGGCATGACAACCTCCAGGGGCATAGATAGGTGCATCAGTAATCTGGGGTTTCGGAGGAAGGAAGGGAATTAATGGGGATATAAAAAATATTTATTCATGTTAAAGGGAACCACCACCCAACAATTAAATGTAAAAGTTTTAGCAGTCCATTCTACCAACAAATTCAGAAAAATTGGTTTCCAGACAAATTATATAATTATATAATAAAAATGGGTCTGCAGATGAAGACTACATGTAGTAGAGCGTACACGTCTACCGTGCTTCTTTCGTCTCCAAACGTACGCGGGTATAGAATTGGCACACTTGCATCTACTGTGGCAACTCTTGCCTTTTCCAAAAGTCTTGTTGGTCCATTGTTTTACTATCTAGTGGAGAATGATAAATGTGTACAAAGTCAGTGCAATGAGTGACTAATATCTCCTTGAATTCACATTTATCACCTGACTTAGTAAATACAGTACATGAGCTGCCATGTAATATTTTGGGATATTACATGGCACTGTTACATGGCAATTCAGATGATAAAACAGTTGTTAACTTTGCTGTCGGGGAAAATCATGGAATGTTCCCCTCGGGATTTTAAATGCTATTTCGTGAAGAAAATAAGTCCCTCGACTACGTCTCGGGACTTATTTACTCTTCCCTCAATAGCATTTAAAATCCCTCGGGAGTGGAACATTCCGTGCTTTTCCCTTCACCACCAGTTAACAACTGTATTTATAATATAACCTTCATATACCATGGAATTTCCACACATCACTCAGTGGACATATCAGATTGATCACAGAAATACAAATTGTTATCAACTTTTGTGCACACATCAAGAAACTTACTAGATCCCTTTAATACAGGGCTCACCATGCTCCAGTAGGCAATGGGATAATGATATATTTGTTTCTATGACAACTCACCTAACAACGGCATCAAAGACGCCTGGATCGTCGCCTGAATGACAGATAATCGGAATCAGATCCTGTAGAACGGAAAATGATACAAAATAATAAAAACTCTTTGTTATAAGCAAGGCTCAAAAAAGGCAGAGGCCCAATAACCGAGGGTCATCAAAAGTGTTGGTAAGGCAATCAAAACAGTTGATTAAGGCTAAATTAGCATGTAGCACCCTATGTACCAGTGCAGCTTGGCTGGTATGCTCCCCAGGGAGTTATAAAGATGGTGCGCAAGATAATTGTGCGGGTTTAAAATGTACTGATGACCACGGGTAATAATAATGCGCCCCTGTAAAGACCTGTTAATTACATGGCACTCTATAAATGGATGCAAGAGACTTTACAGTTCTTCTTCTTTTCATCAGAGTCGGGAGATATATATATATAAACAATTTGTGTTTCAAGGCATCAAGCATTTGTAAAAGTTGATTATTACTGCCATATTACATGTAGGCACGGAGTAACAGGTTTAAGTTTGCCTTATGTCAATCAAGGTTGAAATAATTGTAGAAGTTGTGGAAATAAATCAATTCTCCCTAGTAATATACATGTAAAACATAACAAATATAAAACAGATTCAGGGGGGGGGGGGGGGGGCTTCTTTTCAAATTTGTTTTACATACCGTAAAACTCCGTGTATAAGACGCACTTTTTTTCCGTCAGAAAAATTTCAAAGTGGGGGGTGCGTCTTATACACAGGTATAGCAAAAATTTTTTTTTTTTTTTTTTTTTTGGGGACACCCTGTAGTCATGTTGAATGTGTATACACATGGTTTAGGGCATGACAAGAGCTTGCTGTCAGTTGTAGCATTCAGCAAGATATACATGTACCTTTTTCTCACACAAAAAATATTGGTTACAGATGTAAAAATTGCAAGTTTATTGAGCAGTAATACTGCTGCTAATGATATTCATACATTCGTGAGCAGCAGTACTAATTAAATATGCAATTTTCTAACCAGTGGTTATAAATTTTGCTCATAATTAAGCTATTGGCATGCCCTAGACCAGTGGTATAAGCATTCCAACAGCACTTCAGGGTCTTTTTTTAAAAAATACAGGGTGTCCAAAAAATTTATTTATTTATTTTTTATTTATTTTTTGCTGTGAAAGTTGGGGTGCGTTTTATACACGGGTGCGTCTTATACACGGAGTTTTACGGTACATAATTAGGACTTGTTTTGGGCATTACAAGGGCTACTTGCCCTGAGCCTCATTACACAGTCACTCCTGTGGCTAGAATGCTACATGGGAAGTTAAGATGGTACACATCAGGGGAAAATAAAAATGTTATTATTATTTTTTTTTTTGGGGGGGGTTACTTTTCTAGCTTGCCTGCATGAAAGTAGCACTAACCTCTATGAACATTTCGGGGAGCTTTTGTATGATTTTGTTTGGCTCTTGTTGGCATTTTGGAGCAAATTCGCCCCAAGTCCCTCTATATTTCTTTCACTGGTACACACAATAATTTTCAAAATAGTTTGAAATGCACCCACGTGTAATTACAAGGAGAATAATAATTGTGCTTGGAGAGTCAAACGTGACAGCCATAAGCATGTTGAAGATTCCAATCCTATTCAATCCAAAAATCTATTCTTGCTTTTAAAATTAATTTGAATGCTTGGAATTTTCAGCAGGGTTAATGGCTTGTGTAAGCCCTGCAAATACTTTATTGAAGGTAAGAAAGAAAACCTAGAAGAAAAAAATGTCTTAGGAAAGGCACGAAATTGTTTTTAATGGGAAGCCATTTCGCGAAAGTTCATGCATAATTACACATGTAGGTCAAGAAATAGCTCAAACATGTTATTGACGTTCCAATTACATAATGTACATAACATGTGACAGATTGGTGACACATGTGTATCAGTCACATGGCCAGATGAAGAGGGGAAAAAAGAGTCATATTTTGTAAGTTCAAATTTACTAATTTACTTTTTTTGAAGGTACTGTACATTTGTACATTGTACATGTAAAAGAAACCCCAGAAAATGTTTTTTGGCAAAGAAAGGCATGGAATGTTTCCAGTGAGAAGTCATTTAGCAAAAGTTCATGCATAACTAGGTCAATTATAAGGCTGTTGACGAGTCCCGGGTACCCGGGTCCCGCCGAAAAATGTCGAGTCCCGGGCGCAAAAATCGATACTCGATATCCCCCAAAAAAAGCAAAAAGTCCCCTTTTTGAACGCCCGAGTTATCTGCCCACTCTCATTTTCTTTTCATTCCTTTTTCCCTCTTTGCTGTATTTTAGAAGATGATTTATTGTCATAAATGCGCTGCATTTTTGTCACTTGAATGAACATGTTTTCCCAGCGGCGTGACATGCAAAGATAGCGAAATCAACAAATGGATAAATTTCGGTACCCGGGACTCTCACTGAAAAATTATCGCGAGTCCCGGGTAGTAAATATACCCGAAATCGACAGCCTTAGTCAATTAGAAGCTGAAATATCTTTAGGAGTCATTAAAAATCTTTATTACAATTCCAATTACATAAAATGTGACAGACTGACACATGAATATGAATCACAGTCACATGGCCAGATGAAGAGAAAAGACATACAAATGTTTCTCATAATATAAGAGCCATTTGTTGGAAGTTTAAGTTTACACATTTACTTTGTTGAAGTTTACAAAAATACCCAAGAAAATGTTGTTTTTTTTTGTGTGCAAAAGTTACAATTATTTTAATTGCGAAGCATTTTGGCGAAAGTTCATGCAAAACTCAGTCAAGCAGTATAGCTGAAATCAATTTGGAGTCATCAAGAATTGTTATTATATTTCCAATTACATAACATGTGAGAGATTGCTGACGTATATCGCGGTCACGTGGCAAGATGTAGAGAAAAGACATTACAATATTTCTCATAAGAAGCCACATGTTGAAAGTTTACGCAGAATCGGGTCAAGTAGTATTTCAGATAAATAAATAGCTCCAGTATAATCATTGATTTTTTTTCATGTATCGCTCAATGAAAAGAAAAGATAAACTAAAATAGAATAACATTACATTATTTTTCTTTGTATGAGAATTAATTTGTTGAAAGTATTAAGCAGAAATCAGTCAAGCAGTTTTTCAGGTTAATTTATAACCAGTAATTTAAGAATATATCTTAATTATTTTTTGTCCATGAACATATGACATAGATTGCTGACACATGAAGTCACATGGCCAAATGTAGAGAAAAGACATACAAATGTTTTTCAGGACATAAGAGCCATTTGTTGGAAGTTTACAAATGTACTTGTGAAAGATACCCTAGTGTAGCAAATGTGTATTTTTGTTTGTTATGTGTGCAAAGGCAAGAAATCTATTTAGTGCAAAGCAATTAAGCAAAAGTTCATGCATAACCAGGTCAAAAAGTAGCTGAAGCATCGTTGGGAGTCATTAAGTATTGTTATAACATTTCCAATTACATAACATGCGACGGATTGTTGACGCATGCATCACAGTCCCATGGCCAGATAAAGAGAAAAAACATACAAATTTATGTTTCTAATTATATAAGAAGCCACTTGTTGAAAGTTGAAGCAGAATTGGGTCAATTAGTATTTCAGATAAATGCATCTCGAGTAATTAAGAATGTATACATCTAATCGATGACTTTTTTCATGAATGGCTCAATGAAAAGAAAATACAAACTACAGTAAAGTGTTTTCCGTTGTATAAGATTCAATTTGTTGAAAGTTTAAGCAGAAATCTGTCAAGCAGTTTTTCAGATCTATTTTTTTGTTTGTTCATATGCATAATATGACACAGATTGTTGACATGTTTATAGTCCAGTCAATCTAGCATATATAAGGGGGTAACCTCGGCAAAATTGCAACACGGGATTTTTTTTCGGAATTCTGTTCAGGAAACTCCCCTTAACAACCAAAAAAAAGTCCCAAGAAATCGGAGTTGCGGAAAGTGGTTTAATTTGCATTATAAAGATAATTAGCAAATTTGCATAATTTTGAAATAAGGTCATGGGTCATTTTCTATCTAGGAATAGTTCGCTAGTAATTAAAACAAATATTCTAAGGTATTTGGGGGCAAGGAATCCATTTCCGGTGCTCGTTTGCGAGTGCCATATGGAGAAAACCCTGAAATCCAAGATGGCTGCTTCCTAATTTGCATATTTATGAATATTATTGGTTTTCATTGGCTACAGCCTCTAATAAGCAATAATTATAGTAATTTTTTCTTTAATCATGTTCTAAATGTATATCAAAGATACTCAGCTTGGTTGCCGCCTTGGCAACCTATTGCAATGCATATAATTAGCATAATTTTATTATTTACCTAATTTGCATATTCCCCCAAATTGAGTATATTGGGAACCCGGAAAGCAAAAATGACGTGCAATACCACTTTTCCAGGGTTTTTGGGGGCAGGAAATCCATTTATGATACTTGATTCAACGTATCACCTTGGCAACCCACATAAATCCAAGATGGCCGTCTTTGGCATTTTAAAGGAGATAATGCTATTTGCCACTTTAACGGCATTTTTTTAGCATAATTTGTTCACTGTTAGCACATTGCAATTTAAGTATTCCGATTGCTAATTCGAATAATTGAGTCCAAAAATTATAATATTGTTCTAATATAACCAAAAGAATGAAGTTGTGTATCATTACATGTGAAAATGTGGGGAGCAGCCATCTTGGATTTAAGAAGGTTGCCATGGTGCTGTATGGAAAATAAGTATAAAAAATGGACTTGTTGCCACCCAAAACCTTGGAAAAGTGGTATAACTTGTAATTTTTACTTTCCGGGCTCCCAATATACTCAATTTGGGGAAATATGCAAATTAGGTAAATAACCCAATTATGCAAATTATATGCATTGATAGAGGTTTCCAAGGTGGCAACTAATCTGAATTAGCTTCACTACATATTTAGAACATGAATGAAAAATAATAATCCGGAATGATTGCTCATTAGATGCTGTAACCACTTAATACCAATAATATTCATAAATATGCAAATTAGGGGCAGCCATCTAGGCTTTTAGGGCGTTGCCTATACGACACATGCAAATGAGCACCGTTAATGAATGCCTTGCCCTAAATTACCCTAGTATAATCGTTTTTA